>PVLA01003653.1:83982-204708 GCA_004027455.1 Hydrochoerus hydrochaeris | reverse complement strand
GAAAGGAAAGGAAAGGAAAGGAAAGGAAAGGAAAGGAAGAGAAAGGAAAGGGAGAGAAAGGAAAGGGAGAGAAAGGAAAGGGAGAGAAAGGAAAACAAAGGAAATGAAAGTAGGAAAATGAGGGGCGGGGAAAGAATGAGAGAGGAGGGAAAGGCCTGAGGACTGCACCACGTTGGAACTTGGGGCACTGGGAGAACAGGCAGCCAGCTCACCACCCTGGTAAGTGGCTGGGGCCTCACAAGCCCCTGCCGCTCCAGGGCGAGAATTATCAGAATTTCCTGAGGTCTGCACCATGTTGGAACTTGGGGTGCTGGAAGAACAGGCAGCCAGCTCACCGCCCTGAAGAGGAGGGAAAGCAAAGGGGGAGGAGAGGGTTGGGGGGAAGGGAATGAGACCAAAGGGAGGGTGGGGAGAAGACAACAGAAAAACAGAAAAAAATCAACATGTATTCAAGGTTAAACACAACCCAAAGTCTATAATCTTCAAACTATGTAGGATACATTCCAAAATTACTCAACATACCAAGAACCATGAAAATTTCAATTCACACAGGAAAACAGTCAATAAACCCTCCAACACACCAATGTGCAAAATCTTTAAAGCTGTTTGTATTAAAATGTATTTATATATTATGTTTCAATGTTATAAAAAGTATGCACAAGAAATCAAGAATGTCCTAAAAACATATGTTTAAATAGAAAATTCTGAGGGAGAAAAAAGCAAAAATAAAGAAGCAAGTGAAAAACTTAGAATTGAAACTATCCATAAACAAAACAAAATTCACAGACTTAAAAGCAAAGTGGAGATGACTTGAAGATGTGTCAAAAGATTATCATCTCATCTGAATGACAGAGAGAAACAGGTGGAGACACAAAGAAGTGGAGTTTTAGAGACAGCAGGTTAGACCTTCTGGGTCTGACATCTATGTCCCTGAGGTCCCTGGAGGAGATGAAGAAGAATGTGTGCTAAAAATACATGCAAAGCAGTAATGGTGGAAAATCTGCCCTATTTTGCAAAAGACATAAATGACAATTTCAAGTATCTGAGTAAACTAAACAGGGTGGGTCTAGAGAAATCTATGCTAAAAGAAATTGTTAAAAATTAAGGACAAACTATTTGGGCCAATAAAAAGTTTTGTAACTGGAAGAATAACTTGAGACAAAGAAATGATATTCCAAGTAGCCAGAGTAAACAGTATTTAACTAGAGAGAAACAATAATTAGAATAATTATACAAACCATGAAGACCAGAACAAAATAGCACAAAATTTTTAAGAAACTATCATTCTAGATTTCATATCCAGTAAAAACAACTATCAGGATATCAGGAATAAGAGTAAAAAAAAGGCATTAGCAGAATTGCTAAAGGAAGTTCTCCAGACAGAAGGAATATGATAACAGAAGAATACAGGGAACATAGGAAGAGTGCCAGAAATGATCATAGGCTATGCCTCATCTCTTCAGCCCCTTAAAATGTGTCATTAATAGTCAAAAGCAGAGTGACTGATGGAATTTCATCACAAAGACAACAATGGTATAAAGGAGTGTTAAGTGACCTAGAAGATAAGAGTTCTACATCTCAAATGAAGTGATGAAATTTTAATTATATGGGAATATCAAAAGTTACAAATTTACTTTGTAATTGATAGAGCAAATAATAAAAAAACTACACAAAGGTAACTGTCAAAATCATAATAAGTCAATGAATATAAAGAACAAGAATATGAATAAACATTCTAATAACCCACAGTATAGCAGTAAAAGTAAAATAGTTTTTTTAAACAGAAATAATGGAATAGTGAGTCTAAATCTAAATGTATCAATAATTAATATAAAATGCATACAAATCTAAATGCAACAATTAAAAGTCAAAGATTGATTAAAAATATAATTTAAGGTTAAGATTAGGCTAAGAGTATAATTCAGTGGTAGAGAATTTGTCTAGCATATATAAGGCCCTAGGTTAAATTTCCAGCTCCAACAAATAAATAAATAAATAACTTCAATTTATGCTATTTATAAGAAATTCACTGCAAGTGTACTTATGTAGATAGGTTAAAATATAAAGAATGAAAATACATAATGAAAACAAAAAATAATTAGCAAAATGGCATAAACAGGAAATAGGCATTTCACCAAAGAGCATGTGCAGATAGCAAATTAGCACAAAGATCTTTAACATCATCAGCCATTAATGCAAATTAAAATGACAAAACGATATAACATCATAGCCATGAGAATGGTTAAAATACAATATAGTAACAAATTCAAGTTCTGACAAAAAATGCAAAGAAGCTGCACCCATTCTGAAAAAGTTTGAAAGTTTCATAAAACTAAACATTGGATTACTATTCAGCAATAAACCTGGAGAAGTTATTAAAACACACAATTTGGATGAATCTGGGGGAAGTTACAGTAAATTTCAAAAAACCAGTCTGTATGCCTCCACTTATGTAACATTCTTGACATGACAACGCAGTAATACAGACATGGAGAACAAATTAGTTGTTGCCAGGGGTCAGGGAATATGAGGAAAGAGATGATTAAGGTCATTACAGGTACAGTGATGGATCTTGCTAGTGACAGAACTCCTCTGCAACTTGATTGGAGTGAGAGATAAATATATACAATAAAATGGCATTTTACTAAATATATGTGCAAAACTGGAAAATCTGAATAAGATTAGTGATTTGTAATAATGCTGATTTCCAGTTGTGATGTCATACTTTATTTTGTAAGAGACAACCATCAGAGAAAATTAGGAATACAAAAATCTCCTTGTACTTCTCCTACAACGGCATGTGAATCTATAATTATCTTAAAATAAAAAGACTTTTTAAAAGGTGAAAAAACTAGAATATGTGGTTATATTAATATGAGATAAAGTAGACTTCAGAACAAATAAAATTACCAGTGTTAAAAAGAGTATCACATAATAAGAAAATATCTTCAAAGAAGACATAGCAATCATACTGGTATATGCACCTAACAACAAAGCAAAAAAATATGTAAATAAAATCAATTCTTAAAATATTTTACAAAAGCGAGGGCTGGGGATTAGCTCAGTGGCTTAAGTGCTTGCCTGGTAAGCACAAGGTCATGAGTTCGTTCCCAGTACCAAAAAACGGGGCTGGGGGACTGTGGATATAGCTCAGTGGTACAGCACCTGTCTAGCAAGCACAAGGTCCTGAGCTCAATTCTTGATACCTATATATATATATTTTTTTTAATAGAAAAATTTGCCATTGTAAGTTGCAGGTATCCACAACCTAGTCTCAGCAATAGAAACGGTAGACAGAACTCAGTAAGGATGCTAAAAACTAATTATTAAACTAACCAACTGAATCTAATTGATCTGTATAGAACATTTCATCCAACACCAGTAAAATATATTCTTCTGAAAGTAAAAGGAACATTCAGCAAGATAGATTATAACTTGAGCCATGAGACAACAATGTAAAACAAAAGTAACTAAACCTCAAGGAGTAAAAGGTTGATATCATTCAATGCACACTCTGAGGCTATAATAAAATTAAACCAGCAGTCAATAGCAAGAAAAATCCAAATATGTGGAAATTAAAAATCAAAACATAAATTCTTAAATAAGTATTTTCACAGTATTTGAACTTTTTAAAATATTTTTGAAATCACAAACTCAGCTGGGTTTGTGCCCTCTGTTACGCTGCCAGTACTGTGTGCAGCATTAAGGAACCATTTAAAACATACTGGGTGACTTTTCCTTAACTAGTTGCTCATAAAGCTGCTAAAAGAGAATGACCTTTTTAAAAGAGTCTCTTTTTGCCTTAAATTTTTCTGCTATTCACCTTGCAACCTGTTATTAGCAGCAACATTCCTTTCAGGATTCAGTATTGTAAAACAGAACAAAGTCACTGTTGAAATTCTATACGCTTTGACCCAAACAAATTTGTCCAGCATCCTCTTACCCTCAGAAAATCTGAGACCACGTGAGATTGAAAGGCTCTCAGTTTCTAAAATGTGAGTGACTTTTAGAAACTTGAGACTGAGAGGAGACTTTCTAATCTAGAGGAAATATGGTTTGGCTTAATAAGGGCAGAGGTCAGGGTGGAGACACTCTGTTAAATGTCTCAAATGAAGAAGTTGGTTATGTTTTAATATTTTAGTGTGCATTAAGTCAGGATGTCTCAATTTTCTAATTTCAAATTCTACTTTCATCTCTAATTGGTAGCAAAGGGAAAATAAACTGAAAAGAATATAGCCTCAATATTATTAACAGACACAATATAAGCGTTTTTACCATGATCCATAGACAAAGCAGACAAAATATGTCACAACCATACCTCCATCCTCAACTGACATTCACTCAACAAATACTTATTAACTGTCTACTGGGTGCCAGACAGTGTGCAGTCACTGCTCGTGAGAAATGCTCGCTTCAGTGGGGGAGGCTGACACATAAACAAACATTACAATTCAATATGATACCTGCTGTAAAGAGGTCACAGACAATGGTATACTGACAGTGGCTTTACAGAGAAGACTTTCGGCTCAGCTTTTAAGTGAACAGAACAATCCATAAGAGGAAGTTAGACAAGAAAGGGCCATAAGAAGGACAGACCATTTGGACAGTCTGGAAGAACGGGATTCCTTAGCACACTACAAGGAAAGTGACCTAAACACAGGATGGGAGGGAGAAAGAGTACACAGAAAAGCCCTGGGCCTTGACTGGAGGCTTTGAAGGAAATGATCGGAAAGGTCTTCAATCATCCTAACTGTAGACTCAGGCAGCAGCAGTTGGAGTTGTGTAGCAAGATGTGATAAAGGGGTTGAACTAAGTAAATAGCCAGAGAAATAGGACAGAACAGCTTCCAGAGACATTTAGCAGATACAATGGGAAAGACTTTCCTACTCAATTGCCATGAAAAGCCCTATCTGCCAATCTGGATGATGACATTGTAAAGATAAAAAGGACATGAGGGAAAATTGGGTAAAAATGATAACAGATTAGTTTTGAATGTATTCGAGTTTAACATGATATGCCTCCTGGACAGGGAGGTGGAGAGTTAAAAGTATTATGACAGAGGGATGTGAATTTTAGGACAGTAAGTACTCTAGAGGTAAAGGGTTAAGGGTAATGATTTATAGGAGTCTCTGAGGTCCTTGGGAGTAAAAGAAACAAGATACAAAATTGATTTATATTATTATTATATTATAAGAAGTCCTTCCTTAGCAAATACTAATTGAAAAATAGCTGTAAAGGTTAACCGTGAAATTTCTATTGTTTCAAAGAGTTTATACAACACCATCTTAAGATCATCAGAAGAGCCAGTAGTTAGGCATCTTCTGCTAGCAACACTGAACATCACTTCTGGAAAGGCAAATGAGAAACAGGACTCTTTCGCCTTCCAACAGCCAAGGCAAAGGAGCTCAGAGATGGCAGGCACTCTTACTCTGAAGTTCTAACCTAATCTTGGGTACCTGTCTGCCTTCTGTTTCCCACCCATACCTTCCCCCTCCCCATGCTTTCTTTGTGAATATATCTATACTCTTCTGCAGCAGGTAATGCAAAGTTAAATTGTAAGAAATTATTAAAGAAATCAATATGGCAAGGATAAATTATATTCTTCTTTAAGGTCTATGAGAAGGCAAATGAAAATCAGAACTAGAACTAGAAAATCAGAAGAGACAGACATTGCAAAATCCAAGCAAAATTGTTTCCTCGATTATGTATCCACTCCTATCAGCTTCCCTGTAAGTGTGTAAAACTCCTGGCAGGAGGACTCGAGTGGCGATGAAGAGCGCAGAAGATGGTGCCAACTTAGCTCCCCAAGAGTCAGTATAATGTACAAGAAATGCCTGTCCAAGGCTACAGAAAAGCAAGCATTAAGACACTGCCAGAATCTAGAAAAACCAATATTACTAACGCATTTAAAATTGAAATTATTAGTAATACACTTCTAAACAGAAACTTTTGATAGTAAAAGGTTGTGAAAGATCCTAAGGGGTCAGGAAATGGAAAAGAGCAAAAAGCCTGGGAGCCCTGAATTCCTGAGGGCCCATGGGCTCTGCTGCCCCATTTGCTCATTAAGCAAAATGGTCCTGCCTTGCCCACTGTCACGCAATATTAATGGAGTCAGAAGAAAATTAACAGCACTGAGAAGTTTGCTCAATTTACCTAACATGCAATTCTAAATGAAATTGCTGACTATTGGTGAAGGCTTTTATTATCAGTAGAGAAATCTCTACAAAACACAGAATATGAACTGTCTGGTTTAGCCTGTCTTTGAGAATCTGAGAGGCTGCTTTGGACAGGAGCATTCTTCACTTACCCTCAAGGTTTTTCAGACTGCTGTACAATGAAGATGACTGAAATGCAGAATATGTCAACAGATACTTTCTTGGAAGGAAGTAACCAAAAAGACAATACCTCACTCATCAGAAACAGCCAGACATACCTATAGGGTATGTGAAGCAAGCCAAAATTCTCTTTGTGTTTTGAAAAGGAAAAATAATTTAGTAGAGACCTACTGAGAAAAGAAAACTATGGTAGCAACACCCAAGATGATGTAATGTCAGCTGCCAGTTTCAGGTCAACTTTAGTGCAACAGGAAGCCAGGGACAGGAGACAGCAGGACCCAACCCTCTTTCCCCTGTCTCACCCCAACCTACAGACTTGCTAGTGACCTACAGGAATAACATTTCCACTCTGGACAGTGAGATAGCAATGTATGTATCCAATTCTGCCATTTCAAAAGCTAGGCCTGGCAAATACATGGAAATATTGTCTGCAAAGTATTCGATGATTCAGGAGGTGTCATAAAACATCGTGTATTCACTTTTAAAATGAAATAGTTAAATCCTACTTAACTGCTCCATTTCTATCCCTTGCAGTCTCTGATTTTAACCAGGTTATAATAAAGCCAGCAAAGGACTATAAACCTGGCAGCAGTATTAAGCAACTATCAAAGCAAGTATGATCGACAATAAAGAGCAGAAATTTAATTACAAAACAGTGAAAAAAAGTGGGGAATTAAGAGGGGGGTTTTGTTCTGGTTTTAACGCTCACCCTTGTTCAACCCAATTAACATGCATTTTAGGCACAAAGCTTCTGGGTACTTGGAGGATAAGAAAGAACTCAGCACCACCACCATCTCTACCACCACACACAGAACCCATCTCTGTCTCCAAAAGACCACAGAATCTGTTTTCCTTGGAAAATCATATTGATGCATTTACTGCCTTTTCTCAGTCTTCCTTAAACTATCACCACATAATAAGCATCCTTTCAATAAAAGAAGGACAGGACGAGGTCAGGGCTGTTTAAGGCTTCCCAAGGCCCCGCTGACAGAAGACAGAACAAATTTATGGCCCTGGTCAAGTGTTTTTATCTTTCCATGAGAGAAAGATACTTGTGACTACACAGTGAGATATTAGAAAGAATGTAACCTCTCTAATTCTTTATCACTTGTAAATTCCCTGCCTGATTCGATAACAAATATCACTTTTCCTTCAGTGCCATTGGTGGGGGGGGTGGGGAGTCACTGATAACAAAGGTGCCATTATTTCTAGTGCCATTCTCTTTGGTCCTGTTAATGATCACACTTGCAGTCAACTAATGCTCCAGGTTCTCACATCACTAAATAAATATTATCTGGTGGCAAATATTTAGTAACCCCAACTTTACATTCCAAAGAAGTCAAGAAACCTACCAGAAAGGTCAAATCTCAGTAAATAAGCCCCCCCCCCCAAATTCCCTTGTCTCCATTATTTCCTAGTTTCAACATAAATCCCTGTGCCTCTGGATCTCAATGGAGTCTCCTACCAGACACACCAGTGGTCACTGCAATCCCACCCCACATTCCATAATGTATTCACTGGGGAAAAATTCATGAAAACAGTTTTAGAAGAGCTTCTGCATCAAGCACTTTTAATTCAAAATTTTTAAATATAGAGGGTGCACGAAAATCTTTACATTACAGTTTTAAAACTGGCACATACAGTTTTCTCCCAACGAAAGTCCACAGCCTACTGTTCCCTCATTTTAGAATCCCTGATAGAAAGCTGGTGGTTCGCAACATTCACCAGGAGATGCTCCAGAGAAATTTTATCAAGAAATACGCAACCCGAGACTACATTTTAGATTGACTAAGCAGGAAGGTAGATAGGACCCAGGCATACGAGTTAAAAGTTTTTGTTTTGTTGTGCTGTGTTTTAAGACAGGGTCTCTCTATGTAGTTTAGCTTGGCCTCAGACTCTCAGAAGGGTCTCGAACTTGTGGCGATCCTCCTGGCTCAGCCTCCTCCCACATACTGAGATTACAGGCATATACCACCATGTTAGTCTAAGTTAAATGCTCTAAAAAAGAGAGAAAGAAAAAAGAAAAAGAAATAGCTGGGGTCAAGATACACTGCAGCTTCAATTGATTAGTCTATTTTATTTAGTCACTCAACTTTAAACCTGGGAAAAATGCTTGGTGTCAGAAAATCAGCACATTTCTTTATAGACAGGAGCCAGAGCTGTTGAATAACCTTTCGGGATCATACAACTTACCAGAAGCAAATCTCAACATATACTGCTTAAATTTTTAAAAAATCATTCATTTTTATTCAAGATAAAACTGGATTTATCAATCTTTCCACCCAGTACCCTGTCACCACTATTAGTTTCTCCTTTAGCACAAATTCACAATCTTTTGTAGCTTGTAGGCAACAATTAACTTACACCTGCATAAAGATTACAATAAATGTGACAGACAACTCCCATTTACAAGCTAAATCATGGCAGGTAGCGGATTATGTAAAACACATAGTAAAGACTGGTCAACCCTTTTACCAGCAGGGTGGGAAGCTCCTGATTACCAAAATTATGGCTCACCACAATTTGTTACACTTCTCTTTCCAGTTGTTTCATTTTATTTTTAATTATCAAAACAAAGAAGGAGCACATGATCTCCTGCCACACAGGGGTATAAACAGCCAAAGCATCTCATTTGCTTCAGGGAGGTTTTTACATGTCCCAAAACCCCGTAGGTCATGCCCTTTAATAGTGGGTCGAATAACATATATTTATCCTCACCAAAGTGTTTTCGAAATGCAATTTAAGTTGAAAGGAAGAAAGAGAAAGAAGGAGGTGACTTTTTCTTTGTTAAGTTTCACAATAAATTTACATTCAGAATCAGGGAGTACTTTTCAGCAGCCTTCCAGTAGCTGAGATAATTATACTAGTGCCCTCTTGATATATGTCCCCACTGAGAAAAGTGGGCTGAATCCCAAGGACAGCATCCCTGGGCACTGGAAAGTACTCTTCCAGGATGCACCCTCTGTGGGCCAGGGTCCAGGCAGATTTCTCCCTGCCCCATTGAGAAAGACGGAGCTCGGCCACAGACAGAGCAGCAGCAACAGTTTTTAACAGTGAAGTGCTTAGGAAATGCCAAGAACTGCTCTACAGTCTTTATATGTACTATACAGTTTGCTAAGGATTCTGCAACTTTTGTGTGACCTCTCATAGAACCTAGGAAAATGTCTTAAATACAGATTGAATAAACACAGGATGAACAAAAAAAATAATAAAACATCATGGAACATCCGTTCCTAAAGTGTGTATTTCCTACAATGAATACCTGAGTATTTTGACAGCTCTCTCCATAAGCCCCAGTACAAACCCAAAATAATGCCATCCTTTTGTCTTCTAATTACTTTTTTTCAGTGCCTTTATCTCTGTTAAAGACAGAGTTTAGTTCCTAACCTGGATGCATAAGGTATATTGTATATGTTGAGCACATGAAGGAACAAAGAGGAAGCCATCTTCAAGGAAACCACACAGTTGATGTATTTACTTGTTTTATTTTGTTTCCGTCTACTAAAGTGTAGGTTCCATGAACAAAGGAAATTGCATGTTTTTTCACTGCTACTGCCAACATAACTAAAAGAATGCTTAAGAAAGAAGGAGCCAATAAATATGTATTGAATTTTGGTGGCAGAACTACAGTAATGAATTAAATGCTGAGTAAAAAAAGAGTATGTGGTCAGTCCCAGAAACAAGAAAATAGTGCTATCCACTAGAAAATAGCTCCCACTTTTGACATTGTTAAATGCAAAAGTAACTAAAGCCACTGTGTAGTCCTTCTGTTAAATTTCTTCTCATATATTTGATAGCAATATGCATTTTACAATGAATGCTTGCTCTGGTACTATATGCAGTATCATGCTGAATCCCAGGCAATAGGGCCTGAGTCCCAGGTATGCCCTTACCCACACATTAAGGATTCCATGTGTCAAAGGTACCTGCCCACTGGAAGCCCGAAATTCCCTTGAGCTCATCCAAACAGCCTCAGCTCATTCACAGGGCCTCTGAAGATTTTCCACTGGTGCCAGGCACTCTTCTCCCTGGGAGGCCTGGTCTTCAGTTTGCAGTCCCCATGGAGTGGAGAGTGTAGATCACGCAGACTCAGCTGTCTACAGTGCAAGTACCAGGTCCCTGCTTCTGCCTATGTTATGTGGCAGGCACCAAAGGCCAAGCAGACTGAAAGCTCCAAATTCAAATCTGCCTCCATGCTCTTTATGAAGTTATGTTCGTCAGTGTAAAATCTCCAAACATGTTTTGACAATGCTTTAGATCAGTTAATACCTTCTAAGTATCTAAATGCAGTGTATGTAGAACCCCACTCACATTCTAGCCATGGGCAACACAACTGTTAAAAGCAGAGCAGCTAGGGGCTGGGGATTTAGCTCAGCGACATAAGTGCCTGCCTGGCAAGCATGAGCTCATGAGTTCGATCCCCAATACAAAAAAAAAAGGCACAGCAGCTAGACAGGGAAACTGAGGCTCAGGGCAGCTGCTAGCCCACCTGCCTGAGGGCACAGGGTCACACTTGGAGGTCCCTGAACCCAAATTCAGTGCTTTACAATCTAAAAACAAGTGCTGCAGGGCAAGCCTCTCTCTCCGGCTCTCCACTTCCAAGCACCATTGTGCTCTCCGTTGTCACATTACAGCAACCTCAGAGGTTCCAAGACAGAGGCCATGAGCCCAGGCCCAGCCTTCCTCCTAGCATCCTGTGCTTTCTCCTCTATGCCACAGCTGCCAAACGCAGGAGACTGTTGTCTCCATGGTCGTCCTGCTTGTGCACACCTGCAGATTCCTGCTCTGCAGACAGAATCTATGCTAGAGGTAAGCAAGCAGTGGCACATGCCTCAGGAACCTCACAAGACGAAGCCCGAGGCCATGAATGTACATCTTTACAGCTCTAAACCCAGAAGTGCATTAGTGTTCTTGCCAAACAGGCTGTGCCACAGTTTAGAAAGCCCACATATAATACCTTCCTAAGACCTGTACTTACAAGGGCCCTTTCATCTGAGAAACTCAAAGTGCTTTCAAATCTCAGAGCCATTCATCCAAACACTCCAGGGAGGTATGCAGGTGGCCAAGGTTTTACTCACAGAGCAAGAAACTGAGGCAGGCTGACAGCCTTAAGTACTGTTCTTTAAAACAATCCTTACTTCTTAAAAATGAATAGCTTCCAACAAGCACAAAAACATGTACCACTGATATGTGGGGGAGATATGCACTGTTTTTATAGATATTAAATTGAATGTAATGAAGGTAAATACTATGCAACCAAAATCTATACCTTGCTATAGGTCTTTCAACCAGACAGGCAATGAAAAATATATGCTCAGTCCAGCGCAAATGGCTTAAGCATTAAATTTGAGCTACTATGGCTTTTCAAGATGCAAATTCTATAATCACAAATTTTAAGACAGAAACATTTTCCCTCCAGATGAAACCAGGCTTTTACACCTTTGGTCAAAAAGCACTTAGCAAAGGTGATTAGCATATTCTTTCTAGACTACAGGGAATCAATATCAAGCCCCTGAGACTGGGTTCATTTGCCTTTTAGTGGGAGGAAAGTGGCCACAGAGAAGTATGTCTGAGAGTGGTGGAAGAGGGATCCTTTCATAGATCAGGGCAGAGTAAGAGTTCAGGAAGAACAGGAAGAAAGGTTTGAAAAAATTAATAAAGACTTACAGTACTTCGGAAAAAATTCATTCCTTCAATAAGTAAAATTAAACAGAAAATAAAATACAAAACTTTATTTTTAAAATTGCTCCTAAAGAATTTGCAATCAATAGAGAAATACACACAGATGACATAATTTTCAAAAAACTCATGCAAGGCGCTGTGGCAATGTAGTGGGAGCTGAACTCCGGATCTGCAGCAAAGAATGTGAGAGAGACCACAGAGAGGACATCCACTTCAACAGACAGATCAAAGGACTTCTCCACCGATGACACCACCATATGCAGATGCATTAGGACCTCTGAGTTGTCTAGTCTGGCATTGTCTGGCACAGCTAGAGAGAATGAAGATGCATTAAAAGAACCAGTAGAAGGTAAACTTGGGCAGGCTAGGTGTGGAGAGATAGGAAGTAGATATTAAGAATTACTTTTGCAACTGTATATCTCTTATCTCTACAAGGTAAAGTCTCCTTGAGACAAAAAACCTTCTCTTGGATTTTAGCAGAGTGGCGTATGCATTAAAATTGTTCAAGTGAAATCACTGGTTGCTATTATTTCTTGATCAATATTATCAGAAGTAGTCCTTAGATAATAGTCGCAGGCACTACTATCAGACCTTTCTTTGTATTAGTCTTTTTTAAATCTTAAAGGAGCCAATTTACTATTTCCAAGTGCCATGTTGGAAAAAGAAGACCTGAGGTTACACCACTGCACCAGGGGATACATCCAGAGCAAACATATGCTAAATGACACTTTATGGAATTCATGACCCCAAAACGCATACCAAACTGAAGTACAAAATTACGGTACTAGGGATTTCCTGCCTCCTTAACTGTCACTACCCTTTCCTCCCATCTCTGCACCCTCACCACCAAACATCATGAACTCCCACAGAGATGACAGATAAGCTCAGGAGTACTGCTTCTTAGCTATCACAGTCTACACCACTTCCTCCTCTCCAGCGTGGTTCCATTCAGTGACATTCACCACTGAGAAGCAGGGGCGAAAGTGTTAACACTCAAGGTATCAAACTAGTTGCTGAAAATACACCAATGATGTTTCTTCCCATAGTTTCCCAAGTTACCTTCCCTTGTTGCCACTTGATGTAGTAACTGATGTCACTTCACATGCTCAGTGCGGCACACAGACTTTGATGAATCCATTCTTTTTAGTTTTTTGCTTTTACTTTTAACACATTTCAAGATTCTTAGTTTTCTAACATGATTCCAGGAGGAGTAAAGTTGGAAAGTTCTCCAAGTAATTGAGAGTATGCTCCCCGGTGAGTCACCTTCTTCTTATTACTAACACATTTTAAAGCTTGGATTACATAAACACACCTCCATTCCATTGTAAGCTCCTTTGGACAAGTAAAAGGAGGCACACTGATGCTGTTAGCATGCACATAGGCATTCTGTTTACAGACAAAGTGGGATATTAATTTTCTAACTTCCTCCTAAATTATTTGAGACCCTGCGTCTCTAGTCACTTCTCTATTCCTTGCCTGCCAAATGGGTTAGCAGTACAAACTCCATGGGTCATTCTAATAATTTCTGAGGTACATAGAACAGTATATAGCACACAAGCACTAGATAAATATTAGCCATTACCACGAATATTATTACCATTTACATATACTTAGTAGACTTTCTCTTCTTCCTCATTCTCTCTATCTCTATCTCTCTTTCTCTCTCTCTCCCTCTTTCACTTTTTTTTTTTACTATGTTGTTCATTCTGGTCTCAAACTCTTGGGCTCAAGCCATCCTCCCACCTCAGCCTCTGGAGGAGCGTAGCTGGGGCTATAGGTGTACACCACTGCACCTGGTTACTTTTTTATTTTCGCAGCATAGGGCATAAGTAGTTGAATGTCTCTTGTCCCTTCCCATAAAAATGAGTCCTTAGGCAATTATGAAAACAGATTGGTAGAAACCAAAATACCAGACCTCAGGACACAGTCAGACAGGTATAAATTCAGGAGTATAAGTGAACACAGAAAAGGATTCAGTCATGATCCCAGTTACCAGAAAGTCATGTTTTCCACATGAATTTATAACTATTTATAATTGTTAAAGATAACACTTATGCTCATGGGCGGGCTGTGTTTCTAAAGAGTAGTCTGAAGTGCACGGTTGACTGAGAACCATTCCCACCACCTGATAAATGGCTCACAGGAATCATGGTGGCACGCCATGCACTTCGGTCAACACCCCACCATAAATCCAATCAACATCAGACTGTGTGACCTCACCCTGGGACTCAAGCCAGAGATTTCTCCAGAGGTCTCTGAAGTTATCAGATCTGGAAAGTGCTTCACTGGCTTTTTCTTTTAGCCCATTTTTTTTAGCCAAACAAAAGGTACCACAGACCACAAGAGGCAAGGAGGTAAAATCAGAATTGTCCATACTCTATTACCTTAAATTACCTGAGAATGAATAAATAGTCACTGTTCCTTAATTTCAATAGAAAGTAAACAGCTGCCCCAAAAATCTGATCTTTGCCACACCTGTAATCTTGTCCTTTTCTCTTGTATCAGAGAATATTCATGCTTCCTGACCAGGTTCTAATACAACTTCCAAAGAACCCCATCCACAGCCGATTCCTTGTTTAGCCACGTCCTCTTTTACCTTTCATTCCTGCATCAAGCCACTTCAGTCCATTAACCACGCAGCAGCCCACACTTTACCGCATGCCTCCCAGCATGCCTCAGTGGAAAAACTGAAATCACACAGCCTGTATGTACAACCCTGACATTTGTGGGCTGAATAACCTTCAGCAAATTCTTCACTTCTCTGGGCCTTGGTTTCTGCATCTATCAAATAAAGGTGATCTCTGGAATCCCCACCACTCAAATTCTCACAAAGTCATTAGCCTCAGATATATTAAAGTACACACAGAAACTGAGAATCGAGGGTGGACGGGTGTCAAGGTGGACGGGTGTCAGACCATACTATACCCCCAGAATATAGATAAAAAGACTCTAAGGAAGCACATAGGTTTATTGGTGGGAGCCACCAAGATTAAAGAATCCAGGTGATGCCAACAGGAGACAGACTGCTCTCACCTGCAAGCAGAACTAAACAGTGTGAGTGCCAGCAAGCATAAAGGGAAAGAGCCGGCAAGGAGTCCAGCACTATGCAAAATACTTGCCCTCATCTCTCTCCCTCCATGCAATTTCTGTGACACTGTGATTGGAAAAGGAGAACTTGGCAGAAGGGGTGTTCGTAAGCGACTGGACAATTTATAAAGTGCTATAAAGTATAGACAATCGATAATATTTCAACTGTATTCAACTCTTTCTGCTGGTTCTGCTTAGGAAAAATCAAGTGGATGTCAAAACACTCCATGGTGCTCCCTGCTCCTCATTTAGTGACTGTCTCATGTGTCAGTACACAAATCCAGAAGCTCAGAACAGCAGGGTGACCACACAGCTCTGAAGAATTTAATCAGTTAATGTTTCAGGATCTACTCATCAAACATTGACAGCTCACAATGTAAGAAGTTACTTTGTAAAGTGGATTTTCCTCCCTTGAATTTGAGACCTAACAGCCTGTATTGCTTGACTTCTCTGGAAAATTTCCAGCTTCATATTTCAGTTTCAATTTTGTGGATCAGGTTTTGTTTCTTAGAGACAATAGTGAAAGGTTCTGTTGCTGGCTATTAAGTCTGCTTTTAAGAATAGTTCAGGGGTTCTTTGCAAAGAGGTGTCTGTTATTTCCATCATGTTAATTTATTTTCAATTTTTCTTTTTTCTCTTTAGTTTTAAGTCTCCTGTCTGGGTGGTTTGCTTAAGTGTTCAGGTAGTACACACATAAATGCTTCAATAGACAGATAAGTACCATCTCATGGTGATCCTGCTTCTTAGTGGAATAAGTACCCAAAACAGAGTGGAGTGATTCCATCCCCTCATGAACTATAATAATCAGAGCAGTGAGCAGACTTCAGCACCTAAAATCACAGCACCATGCATATACAAATCAGGCCTACCAATAACGCTTGACAATACAGTGAAGCAAGTATTCTAATACTCCCTTTTCTAGGACATTCATAAACCAGAAAAATTACTTTATTGCCAATAACAAGATAAAGCTCTTTAGAGCATTTTGCAGAATAAATATTGTATTCCCTTTCCTTCAATATATGATTTTCACACAAAAGAGCATCCAATCCAGGAATGCAAACCTTCAAATTCATGTATTTTCTTAAACTGTACATCTTCCTAGGTTACTTTCATGGGCACAGGATGGATACCTGAATGCAGACATGTGACAAGTCTAAATTTACTAAATTGCTCACCATGAGTGGATAGGTCTAATTTAATTCTTTTAAAAAAAGTAAATATTTTTATCTCCATTTTATAGATGAGGAAAATGAGACATTAAATAATTTCTTAAGATCACATTGCTAGGAAGTGGTTGGTGCAGGATTTGAATCTGAAAACTTTGCTCCCTAGCACTTAACTATTATCACTCTAGTAGATAGTATCACCTTAATTTCAAGGGAAGGAACACAAATTATTTGCCTTAGAAAACATCTACATAAGTCAGACAATTCTGACATCTACAGAGGTCCATCCCAGCAAGATTTGGCTATAGAAACACTCTGAAGAACTGAACCTGTAGAGTGCTTTGCCACATGACGTCCACAAACGGGGCCATATCGCAAGTTCCCTCAGAATTATGGGATCAGTGAAAGCTCAGAGCTGTCTCCCTACCACTTGCACCTGTTTCCAGTTATCTGGAGATACTGTATCTCCTGAACTGTGTGCACAGACCAAAAAAAAAAAAAAAGAAAAAATCAAGGCCATTAGTATCCACATCTCATGAACCTAACGGTCAGTTCAAAAGGGCACCCACTACTAAAGAGTGTGCTTTTGTCACCTAGGACAGATGGGAGACATGGAAGAGCTTGGAAATGTTCCCATTTTATCTTTATGATCTCTGGAATAAGAGGTCCAACATCTAAGACATTCCAAAGTGAAAGGTGAAATTAATATTTTTCACATAAAAATACCACTTGTGATGCTCGATGCTCATGAATCTAGTTATCAACAATAAGAAGCAGGGAGACTCCATCACATTAGACAGTGGATGGAAATTCATTGTAGGCTGACTTTGGTTCTAAATGTTTTATCTGGCATTTTTAAAAATATAAAAATAAAACAGAAATTCTTATATTGAGAACAAGTTGTGATGAAATGAACCATTTGAACATTACCAAATGCCTTACTTGCATATACTCCTGTATTTGCTTGAAAATTAAAAATAAATCCCTAGACAAAGCCAGCTAAAACTTTTGTCCTAAATACACATAGCTTTAAAAAACAAACAAACAAACAAAATGAATGTCTTGAGTTTTTTGGGAGGAAGAGAATAGAGGTAGATCCCAGGACCTTGTGAATACTAAACATAAGCTCTATCACTCAGCTCTATCCAGCCTACAAAAGCAACTCATTATCCACTTTAGCGTCCACCATTTCTTTTACTTAGAACCAGAGTAACTATATATAAATGAAAATGAAAGATTCTAAGAAACAGAGGCTAACAGGGAAAAACTCCACTTCTCAAAAAGAAAAAAAAAAAAGTTGCTGAATTTGTCATTACATTCCTAATACCTGATAATTCTTTGACCTTGTAAAAAAACCCAGAGCTTTATAATTAGACCACTAAGCTGCTTTCGCACCCCAGCAATGTAAGACTATCAAGAAGCAAAAAACGTACACAATCTAACAGTATCTACATAATTTAACCAGGACTGACATACTAACTTTTGAACCTCTCTTTAGGAAAATTCTAAAGACGCTGCTGCCTATAATTAAAAAGTATGTCCAGAGAGCATCAAAAGTTGTATCTGCACACTGAAACCAGAGTTTTATCTTCCTGTTTTGACTAGTGGTCTCCCGACGAAGGGCCTGCGGTATTATAAATTATCCCATTACTCACTCCCTCAGGTAACCCTGCTGGAACAGGAAGGAAGTAAATCTTGGAGTCCCGCACTCATATCCTTAATCACACTCAGACATGCCCTCCAAAGCAGTAAATCACCGGCCTCTCTGCGCTGCCATGATTCACACCTGAAACAGAGCAGAGACGACAAGTACTCAGAAATGCCATGCTCAGACAAAGGTATCTTAATACATTAAAATTAATAATTCCTGGACACCCCAGCAGTGTTTCTTCTCAAACAGGCATCACACCAGCAAGTATATCATTTTAATTAAGGGTGATCAGCTGTGTTAAAGGCACACTTTATAAAGCAAAGCTTTTCAAACAGAACATTTCAGGACTCAGTACCCTTTTTAAGCTCTATTAAAACCAAACATCTATATCCTGTTAACCTACTTGGGCATGACTTTAATTAGTGCAATTGGTCCTATTGTTAGGCAACTTTCCTCTCATAAACTTTCCAGGGCAGAAACATGACCAATGTATGTTTTAAGGTGCTAATTACATACAAGAGCTCCTCTAGCTTTACAGAGAAGTGGTTAATAATCAAAATACACCAGCAACCCTCAAGAAAAGTATATGAGATCACCTTATTTTCTAAGATTACGTACACCCTGACTATGTGTTCAACAGAAAGAGGAAAAGAGGTTTCCAATAGCCCAAGAGCCCTCTTTTATTCTGATTACCAAAATATTGCCAGTTGTTTCAGGTTTGTGTGAATATTGTAGTTTTGCACAGACTCTCCTACAACTGTGCCACTTCCACCAGTCTTGCTAGAGAGTGTCAGTCACAGATATGCACGCTCAGGACTTTTAAGCACAGTTAAAATATCTATAGCTACACAGATAAGAACAACACCTCCCTTTTGCCAAGCAAATGCCAACAGCACAAGGCCAAATGATAGAAAACACCTCCTGCAGATTTCACTCCACTTTTCTGTTGAGTTTGCATCATTGTTATCAGCTGCCCTTCGCAACTGCCAGTGTGTTGCATTAACCTTGCTATCAGCTCAGTATCAGTAGGATAGAACAGTACAACCATCTCTGGCTCCTAGATGTCAGAGATTGAGGAGAGGATGCTAATGAGGTTTCCACCTGTGAAATTTACTTTTTTATATTCGACTCCCTGAGCTTAATTTTATGTTATTCAAAATTTTGTAAGTGACACAGAAAGTGAAGAAATGATACATTCTGAGCAAGCAGCAGGCTGGGCCCAGACAGCTCATCTTTAACCGCTCTTGTTGGCAAAATGGCTGCCCCCAGGAACAGGCTAGGAAAGGGCTGAGAATACAGATTTACATGATAAAGAATGACTTGTATTTTTGACAGGCGTGAATATATAGGTAGGATGAATGTCTATTTTAAATGAAAAACACTGCAGTACATTTAAATACAGTAATTTAATTGAAAATGGATTTTTTTTTTTTGCAAAAGAATAGACTCAATGTTACCATGCTTTTAAGATTTTTTAAAATTGATTTTAAAGGGCTTTCTAATAAGATTCTATGTCCTACATTATAGGGCCTAAAGCTTTCTGACTGCATATAAATGAACTGTGGTCTGCTCAACTTTCAACACAAGACTGTCTTACCCAGACTACATCAACATTATATTAAAACAAAGGCATCTCCTTTGACTTTTGGGGTGTGCTGTGGAAATTCACATTAATAATAATACCTAGCTGGAGTCTATATACCCTCCCAATGAAAAAGAAAAAAAAAGGTGAGGGGATCACACTTTTCCCAAGAAATATATACTAATACCTAGCAACCATATTAAAACACATAGCTACAAGTTTCTAACAAAATAAATACACCTCAAGAAACATTCCACCATGAGCACGAGTTCCTGGGGTTACTTTAGCCTTACCAGTAGCATGAATTACTTTTTTGCATGACAGATTTTTTTTTAAACTCATACATGTGTTATGTTTCATCTCCAGCTTTAATACTATACAAATGGAAGGTAACTCATGTCAGTAAACATTCCCCTGACTACCATCAGGGTTAGCAGAATGTTATTTTTAACCTAAAGGGTGGTGCAATGTATACCACAGATGCTACTGTCTGTCAGATGCAAAATGTCCAAAGATTCACCAACGGCAACCTACCAAGCACTGCACTCCTGAGTCACTTAAATACAAACACAGAGAAGATGCCTTAGCTAAAAATGGAGAAGTCAGGCAGCTACATGTCAGACTTTAAAAATGATCTTTGGGAAATCTCAAGGGCTCATGCTCCCTAAAACAGCAAATACTGACCTCTCTCTCTTTTTTTAATGTAATACCAGTAAACCACATTCAAGGTCAGAAAAAGTCTAGTTGGCCACCTGAATAACTCTGCCATATTTGGTATTCAAAATTAAAAGGCAGAGAGTTAAAAGTAGTAGTTAAGTGCTAGATTTCAATTTGAAAACTTAAAAGTTGGGGCAGGACATAAACCAAAATAAGGACAACTCATTTAATGGTATTTAGTCAGCTCACTTGTTAAATATACTCTGATTCACACACACAGACCAAAAAAAAAGTACTAAAGTTAACAGGGAAAGGCTAATGTGTTTATTGAGCCATTACATGTGACAACGCAGTCACAAAATTGTAGAGCCTGCCTCAAGTATGGCTAAAAGATAACTATTGTTAAAACAGTAAAATCTATAAAGAGGCACACGTCCCAAGGAGTACAGTCAGCAAAATGTCACCAAATTATATCCTTAAATCTTACTTTTAAAACGCATCCCCTTCAGACACGCACGTCCCCACCACACACAACCCATCCAGAAAAGGAGCTCAAAGTCTGCGACCAAATGACAGCCCAGGAGTTTGTGGCTTTTATAAATGGTGGTTTGAGATTTGGGCTTCATTTTTCTGTATAAACAAAATATCCATGGAAATATTCTCATGACATGATGGAATCACAGAAAAGATTTATAGACCCACAAGGTTCACCAGTTTCTTTCAAACCAAGACTGTTAGAGGACTAGTGAGGTCAGAAGCCCCTTCTACCTGCCACTTCATTATTTGTTGTGAGAAACAAAGCTGATTTTATTGATTAACCGGGAATATTTCCCACATCAAGTGCAGCACTGAATAATGACTGCAGATATTCTATTTCAATTCAAAATAATAACTCTCCAAATCATAAAGCTTTATTTCTAATACCAAAATTTTAACGGAAAAGTTTGGGGAAGAGGGGTAAGAAGACAACCCTATAAAAACACACAAAAGGACTGGTATTGGGGGGAAAGCAGAGGAGAGATAGAATGCTTTCCACTACCCTAAGGGCATGTTTCGCGAGGCTCAGACTATACCAACAGCAATACAGTTCACCAGTTAAGGGATCCACGTTTGAAAATTATCATAGCTTACCTCTGAGGGTTTTGTATTATATTATGTGTATGTATATTTAGCCCACCACTAATGTCCTGAATAGTTCAAAAATTATTCAAGGAAGCAAAAAGTTCTATCCCTGTCCAAACAGATAACGTGAAACTCTTGGAGCTGAAAAGTTCAAAGAGACAGCTTGTTATCCCAGTGTCCTAAATCTTACAGCTGCCATTTCCCAACCTAGGGCAATAACAGATCCGAGGATGGGGAGGGCATTTCTATTCTTGAGGATCTAACCGGCAGCTGCTGCCCTCCCTCAGCATATTTGGCTCACACAGACTTGTTGATGCATTTGGTGCGTTCCTGTAATCTGCCAGTGTGCTGGGCTTGACACCAGTAAGATGGCTGAACATTTGTTGTTGTCCATTTGTTGACTCACAACTTGAGGTTTAAATGGCACATTAAAAGAAACTGGCCAGCTGGGAGATGGAAAGTACTTGATGAAACAGAACAAACTTAAGTCTTGTCTTCATGTTTTTCCCTCCTCCTCTGGAAAAAAGTCAAAAAGGAAATATCATTTTCTAATAATTCTAATAACTCTTTTATGCATCCTCTCTTCTCTTAAAAGCTAGCTTTAGTCCTAGCTTGTTTCAATAAACATTCACAACTATTACTCAAAAATCAGTCATTCAGGTAATTTAGGCCAATATTGAAGCTCAAGTTCAATTAAGCTGTGGTTGTGTATACAGTTTTGTGATGAAATTCAAAAGCTTCTAGATGATAAATACAGTGTCAGAAAACAAAACCGTAAGTTTCTGAAGGGCAGAAATACTATTAGAAATAATTCGACTATCTTCTCCTGCCATAATAATTGAACAAACAATCTTTGTGTGTTTACTTTTAAAAATATCTCCACCTGGTCTTCTACGTATAGGAAAGTCTAAATGATTTTAATGAAAATTATCTCCAGACATTCTCATTTGATTATCAATTGCCAAACTGCAATTACGTATCTTCCACAATTGTGGTGCACATAAATGTCTTAATTACAACTTTATCTCATTCATATCCAGAGATACACAAGTATGCTGCCAAAACAAGAGTAATAAACTTAGGAAATTGATCCATTAATTTGAAATTTTCCTTCCAAATGACATTTTGCCCTTATCACAGTCTGTAATGTCTTGAAACATTACTTTACAGCAAGTATCTTATTCCTACTAATGTGGCCAGTTAGAATTGTGGATGTCTCCAAATATATGTTTGTATTAAACAAATGTTCAACAACTTTCAGAATTAACAAATGGATTAGCAGCCCCAAATGAATGCCAGCTAAGTAAATGATTAACCTGAGCACACAAATGGATCCTCAGTCTACTAATTTAGTAACACTGTCAGACAATTGCCAATTGCCAATTGCCAAACTCATTCATCCTAGCAAGTCACTGGGCCAGGCCTTTCTCACTACAGAGAACCACTGCCTCAGGAGCTTTAGCACCTCTGTCCAAGCCACTGCAACAAACCATTTATACACCAAAATTCATGAAAAAACTGACTCATGTTGCTCCTGTCTAGCTTTAATATTTAATGAAAACTTCTTACTATACAGAGTGTAACCAAGTATGAAAACTAGGGCTCACTAAAGCAAACACAATGGAATTTCTGGAGCACTAAGAGGCCCAACTGACCCAAAGCAATTTCTTTCTGGGATGCCACCATTGCTTGCCATCTTAGGAATGGAATCACCTTGATAAAATGCCTATTCAACCCCTGTATAGCCAACACTCCATGGGCAGAATCAGCTGAATGTGTAAAGTGTGGCAGGAGTGGGGAGTGGAGGAAGCAGACTATTTAGGGAGAGAAGTTTTCTACCAGTGGGCCAGACCACTGGCAGTACAGGGACTGAGGAAACAGGACAGTAAATCCACAGAAAACCTACCAAAATAGACACCACTGCTCCATTTTGAAGTACACGGCATTGAGATTTGGTGTCTGGTAGCTTAAAATTTATTATTATTATTTTTAATAATCTGCACTACCAGTTTGGAAAAGCCAACACACACACACTCAAAAAGGAGACAGCAAAGTTTTGTGTTTTTGTCTTCTCTCTCTCTCCCATGCCCCAGATACCTAAGAATCCCCAATCCCTTTCCTCCACCTGTAACCTTGCAAACCATCTTCTTCTAACTTGCTCTGGGTTTTTTTTTTTTCTTTTCTCATATCTGTTCATATAAGTTCAGAAACGAGAATTAAAATCCTCTAAGTAAAGGCAGGCACAAAAATCTTCTCAAAAGCTTCACCCACCAAAAAGGTTTACATTTAAGTAAGTACTGCTCTGTTCACCTCAGAGCACACAGATGTATTTGAACAAGGGGGAGAAAATCCTGGTGTGATGATTCTCAGTCTGGACTTTACCTCCTAGGACCAGTTGTTTCCCACAATTATTATTCTGAAGTCACTTCTACTTAGGTCTCAGACTAATCTTTAAAAACTCAGTAAATACTGTCTTTCTGAGTGGGATGACATCCAATCAGAACTGGAAGAAGAAGTTGGCATTAGGCCTAGTTCTTACTGCATGACCAACTAGAATTTAACCTTTTAATATTAAAATGACAAACTCCATGTAACAGATAATGGAATCCTGTCCCCATTTCAACTGAGAAGCCAAAGATTCATCTTGAACTTTCTGTTCTTGGGTTCAGTGGTCAGGTCAGCATCCCTAAAGAAAAGTCCCCAGCTCTTATCCCAAGCAATTTACCTTCAGGCCAGAGAGGCCCAGTTTTCTCCAGCAAATGAGGGACAGAATCTTACAAGACTGAGTTTTAGAAATAAGGCAGTAACATCTAATATTCTTTATATGGTTAGCATCCTTTATATAACTTTGTATGCATCTAATGCTACACCTAAAAGAATCCAGGAATTGAGTAAAACAGAAGTTCAATAACTTGGGATAAGACACAGGATATGAAATAACCAGAAAAGGGGACCAAAAAGTATCAAGATACCTTCTCTCAAAAACTCTAAATGAGGGAGGGAGGCCATAAAACTAGCACAGGGAGTGGGGGCACTGCAGTCACTAAGCCTTATAAAGAGGTACTTTATTTAAATTTTTTCTCCTTTTTACCTTTTCATCTTGCTTTTACCCTGAAATGATAGTCTCAATCTACTTTACAGCTGGATCTGCATTGGTTATTTCAACAACAACTCACGTAAGAGAAACTGAAGATAATTTACTTGTAAATCCTTTAAGTTGAAGACTTCATTTGGACATTCCAATACTTTCTGGTGGCACCACACACCCTGTCAATAAAGAAACTTCTGGAACACGACTGAATCAGGCTAAGAAGGTTTATCCTTGACTGGATAAAGAACTCCCTTCTCTCGAGGCTGGCAGAGTAAATATACCTTCTTCCTGGTTGATATGCCGTAGGCATATTTTTAAAAATTGAGTAAAGACAATCACAAAGGATTGTTGCTCTTCTTCTAGTGTTATTCCTTGTTGGGAAAGAAGTAAGAATTAAATAAGACAAAGGCTGGAGACTACCATTGAGTGAGGTTGACCTTCACTCAGTGACAGATGAACACAGGCTTCACTATTAATTCATACCAGGACTTCTGTGAGGCATTCCTCATCTTTCTAGAAGCTTCCTTGTTCTTCATTACCACTGCTGTTCACCACAGGAAAAAAAATAAGTGGCACAGCAACAAAACAAAACGATTTTGCAGACCAACACAATGGGAGACACCTGCGGTCCTCCAGCAATTTACGTTTAAAAGGGAACTGAAGAGAGGCCTCCATTTCTGTATTGGAAAATAATGAAACAAGCACAACTCTCTTGTGAATTGTACTTCTGTATTCCAAAAGCAAAAGGCTTTTTCATCTCTAGATCTCTCCTAAAAGCCACTCTACCGCTCCTACAGGGTCTAGTCCCAAACCAGCCCTGATCAGCCTTGACTCTCACACAGAGCACAAAAACAAACTCATTGCTGGCTTCAAAAAGAGAAATAGGGACCCTTGTCATAGAGCACCACTCGCAAAACCATAGTAACCAAAATGTGGATGCACACTAATTGTCCATCCTCACACAAGTACATGAACAAAGAATGATATAATCTTATGAAGCAAACACTACATGCCTGAAACTTGACACCATTAAACCAAGATGAAATAAACCTATCACAAAAGCATGAATCTCATGTGTTCCATTCATATGAATTGGAAACTCCTTAAGGAGGATGATGGTTGCCAGGGGCCAACAGAAGGGAAAACACTGATGTCTAGAAATAGAGAAAGCAGTTTTGCAAGACATACAGCTCTGGAGACTGGGTGCACAGCAATATAAATATCCTTAACATCACCAAATTATATACACCATTAAGATGGCAAGCTTTATGCTATTCTTTTAATCAAAAGAAAAAATAGCAAGAACTACATTTATCTTGTAAGCTGGAAGCAGCTGCTCTTTCCCTCAATTACTATGAACCTTCACTGTATCCCACTTGAGGTATTGATCTGATAAGAATATACTTAGTATAATGGCATTAACTCATCTGATTCCCAGAACTAATAGCTACTAATATCATCCCTTGTTTTACAGATAGGGAAGTTGAGGCCCAGAGTGATGACATAATTTTTACAAGATCAACCAATTACAAATTGATAAAATTAGTTCCATACTTCATCCACCTTTACCTCACAATTATTCCCCCTTCTCTTTCAAAAGACTCTTGTTCTGGATGTCTGCTTTTCTTCCTAACTCATCAATTTCAGCAAGCAGGCGTCTGACACCACTCCCAGTGGTACCTCTCCTGAAGGTCACTAATTACCTCCCTATCAGTGCTACTCAGTATGGTGAGTTTACCTTCACTCTGCTTCTCAGTGGCAGGTGATATAGCTGACCCACCCTTTCCTTCTGGAAATTATCTCTTCCCTTCATTTTCTGGGCACCATTTGCTCCAGGTAATCCTATTTGTCTGACTACTTCTTCCTTATCATATTCTTGAGGAATAGATTTGCATCTTCCATTTCCACCAAAATGCCTAATCAAAGTCTAAAAGAGTGGCTAAGCCATATTTACTTTAAATTTTTTTCACAGGTTCATAGGGTTGTGTTGAAACTTGTGATAGGTTCTAGAATCTTCTGGATGCAACTTCTCTAGAGGTGTCACTCTTTTACTTATCATACATTTCTTAATGCCTAGCATAATATGTGGCACATGGTAAACCTTAACAATGACTGTTAGTTTTAATATACCTGAATCTTCACATTCTATATCAATTTTCCTAGCTTTTACTGAAAAAACTTCCTGAACTATTCAACTGTCCAAACCAGCTAAGGACCTATCAGCGGCTCCCATAATAGCAAACGCAGTAGAAATATTTCTCCAGTATGATCTCAGATCCACATATAGCTCAGGTTCTCAGTGAGACCCCAGTCTTATTCATAGGAACCATCATCTACTAGGCCGCAACTCTCATTTCTGTCCTCAGAGTGTTTCATCCCAATACAAAAACATGAAATGAGAGTTGAACAGTCCAACAATTTTCTTGTGTTTACTCATTCAATTAACTGACTTAAATGCTTGAAATGATAATACAAGAAGTTACGGGAAGCTTACAAGTTGTGTATATGTTTGAATTGGCCAGATTTTGCTAAGAAGAGTTAATTAAATTTGCTGTAGATTAAATTCACCACAATAACTCACTAACACCTGAAGCCACAGCTTTGCTGTTTATTTCCCTTAAAGATTGCTTTTCCCATGGGCTCAGTATTGACACACCTAGAAATGGGCCCTGCTTCTTCGTTTTGCATTTCATCCTTTTTGAACAGTTCACTCTGATGTCTACTTCCGATCTCTGACCTCACTCATGTTGTCCTATTAGTTCTATGCTCAGCATAATGGAATGTTAATAGATTGTTGAGCACTCTACAAAAATCAATGGTGTAGATCCTGCTGAGGAAATAAACTACTTTGGTGGGATAGCTATACACACAGCATTAGCTACCATTTGGTAAGTCACAGCCTCAAGGAATGAAAATTTATCCTGGGGAATTCAAGGCTTTTTTCAACTGATATTTTATTTGATTTGATATTAGATCAATTCCCTACCCCATTTTAAATACCAGAAAAACAGTAGGACAGCAATTTATCATTGGCCTGTAATATGGAAAACATGCAAAATATTGCACAATATTGAGAAGATAAAATTTCAACAGACAATGACAATTATTGATTTGCAAATTTGGGGAGAAAGCTGACTGGTACAGGAGTTTGGTTTATTTTAGATACTTCATGTAGGAAAAGACAACTAACCATATGACTGTAATGGCTTGTACCTAGATGTCCCTCCGAAGCCTCATGTGGACCTAGCAGGGCAGGGTGGCTGAATGTACAGTGTATGATTGATTCATGTGCAATGCTAGGATCAAGGGTGATAGGACTGCCTAATCCTGGTAGCCTACAAAAGAGTATAAAAAGGGCAGAAAAAAAAGACTGCAAAATTCCCCTGCTTATTCGCTTGCTTTATCACCTTCTGCCTGCCATGGACTGTTTCTCTTCTGCAATGCCCCTCTGTCATACCACCCTGCCTTGGAGCCAGTCAGTTATAGACTGAAACCTCTACACACTGTGAGCTAAACAAACCTTTCCTCCCTTAACTCGTGGGTGTTGGGTATTTTGTTTCAGCAACAAGAACCATGACCCACTGGTAGATCAAAATAGAACATTAAAAGAAACATGATGAAATTCAGCTTCAATTTTTGATACAAATTACTTTTAGACAAATGAAAGGTCACAAGGTTGACCCAAGAAAGTATCAGTTTTAAAGATGGAGCAGATTATTATTATTTTTTTACACCATCATCATACTTTGAAAGGATGAAAAAAGAAAAGCCTTTTGAAATGTCTAAGAGTTACAGAAAACACATTTTCCTTTTATCCAGAGATTGTCTTGGATGATATGTGTATTCAGAGTTAAGGCTTTTCCCACATTTGTTAGTTTTTTTACAGAACATATCTGTAAAATTATCATCGCGAAGCCTGAAGGCAATACTTTCAATGAGACGACCATCTCTGAAGTTGCAGGGCTTAAGAGGGACCCGTGCCACCCAGAAAGGTGAAGGCACATGAGGGTAGCTGGAGGGACACCCAGAAGCGGCCTGTGGGAAAGACCATTTTAGCATTCTTAACTTCACAAGAGTTCTCTGCTTAGTAAAAAATGAAAGAACAAGCACACTTCGTTTAGTCAGGTGTATTTTTTTTTTAATTCTCTGTAGTAGACTCTGTCATTGTTTTTAAGGGAACTAAGCACTCCCATGCCCCCCTACTCATGAGAAAATACACATTATATTGAATATAACTATCGTGGCCACTTCCAGGAAGTCCTCCAAGCTCCCACTCGGTGCCACCACAATTGTCTATTGAGCACTTTTTATGCAATTGTCATTTTTCCTTTGTTTTTCTCTCTCCACACTACCTTGTAAGAGCCTTAAAGCCACAGAGTCTCGTTTTACTTTCCCAATATTTCCAAATGCCTTCTATGATGCCAAAAAGACAACAGAGTCATGAATTTCAGGAAAATCCACAGGGTGTCTATTAGTAACCAGGCCCCATGCTAAGAGCCAGGGACACAGCCAGGATGGGACACATGACTGTGTCAGCCTTCCGTGTAGAAGGGTCGGAATGGACAGCCAACAACAGCTCTCCTGACAGATCTGGATTTTATCAGCAAAACAAAAAGAAAACATGAACATAACCTTTTTTACATAATTCTTTCAAATTGTGAAAGTTAAATCCAGGCCTGATTTGCAAGGGAAACAGAGTCCTGGAATTATCGGTTGACACATCAACTTCCCTTCAGCAATGATCGCAAGCTACTAGTACTCCCACAAACAACAACAGATCCTTAGAGGCAGCCACAGCTCTCTTTAAAAACTGAAACATTTAATGAGGACAGATCTTCTGCCACACTGGTACTGACAACAACCAGTACCTGTGGAATGTGTGTAATAGTTTTTGTTTGTTGGTGTGGTTTTTTGAGACAGGGTTCAGGCTGGCCTTGAACTCATTTTGTAGTCCAGGCTGGCCAAGAACTCACAGCAATCCTCCCATTTCAGCCTCCTGAGTGCTGCAATTACAGGCACGTGCTACCACACCTAGCTGGACAACCATAACTTTAAACTCCTTTTGTTTTACTTTGCCCTCTTGTTTGAACCCTCACATAGTGAAGTAATATGGCTACATTAGGGTTTCTCATTGTCTATTCTCTATAGATGTGTTAATGCAAACTCAAGGAATTTATGTAATTCAACGAATTTTATACAGCTGTTATTGTACAAAGTCAAAACCAGACTTATGAACTCTGATGTCGATGGTTATGTTCTTCCTAAATACACTATACCATCCACAGTTGTGTTCTTCCTAACTACCCGGTATCCCCTATAAGAGAAAACACAAAAAATGAATTGGAAATACACAGAACTCTCAAATCCAACATGACTCTCTCATCCCAATCCTGCCTACTTCACACACACATACGCACACAGTCTAGAGATCCATAGGCCAATCCACCAGTTAGTAACAATGAAGGATGCTTTCAACAGTAGCATTATGGGCAGGATCCAAATTGTCCCTCAAAAAATTCATTGCTTTGAAGGCTTGCTGCCAGCTGAAGAGCACTGGAGAAGTGACTGGATATGAGGGCTCTAATTTTATCAAGTGAGTTAATCCACTGATAAGTTCATAGCTGAATGGGCTATTAGGAGATGGGGTCCAGCTAGAAGAAGTAGGTCACTGGGGGCACACCTTAGAAGAATATATCTTGTTCTTGTTCTCTCTCTCTCTCTCTCTCTCCCTTGCCACACCCTTCCGCCATGATGTTTCTGCCTTACCATGGGCCTAGAAACAATGGAGCCAGCTGACTATCACTGAAACCTTTGAAACAGTGAACCATAATAAACCTTTCCTCCTTTTACTTGACTTTCAAGTATTTTGTCACAGTAACAGGATGCTAACACAAACAGTTAAACATTAGACCTTCCAGACAGTTTACCAATAGTCTACATCATTACCTCACTCACCTCTGAGTTATTAAGTTGATCATATCATCTTCCTAACTATATACTCCAAGATAACAGTGGGCCCTGTTCTGTAAGCTCTTAAGAAAACCAGGGCTGAGTCACCTTCCTCTTTAGCACACTTCCCAAATTGCAGCAGGGCACTCAGCCAACAATGTGCAAGTTAATGATGATTCTACTACACTACAAAGATTGGTCGAAGAGTTTTTGTTAACATTTTCTGCTTTTTCTCAATAGTCATCTACTAATTTGATTTTGTGCCATTTAAAGGCAAAGTCGTCTCTGTCTTCCAGTGTGAATCATGTACAGAACCCCAGATGGTGTCATGCTCGTGTACCATGTGTGTTGCATCAATATTTGCTCATTGATTTGTTGCTCAAATACTACTACTGAGTTGTGTTTGTCTGGCAAATCATGTGGTTTTAATAATTAGTGTCTGAGGTGGGAAAAAAATGGGGATGAATGTGATATACTGTGAGTATTATTTGTCTATGGTAAATATACCAGGTGGAAATACATTTCTGTAGCAGAAGAAATAAGCAAAATGAAAAATGTACATTGATAAAAATCTCAAAAAGTAACACTACCTTTATTGCTTTCTGTTACATAAACATTCTCTCTCTCTCTCTCTCTCTCTCTCTCTCTCTCTCTCTCTCTCTCTCTCTCAGAGGAAGCATGCCAAGTAACAAAAGTAATTTCAACACTGCTGAGAGTCTGCAAAATCACACCATAGTTACTTGTGATACAAAAACATCAGTGATTTCTATAGGAAATTAAAAAGGACACATCTTCCTGTCTCCAGTCACTGTATTTAATGACTTTTCTGAGAGAAGTAATGCTCTGAATGTATTATTAAACTCCTAGAATGAATGAGAGGTTTTGAGAAACCAAATATCTGATTGGTTACAGAAAAGCATGTATGGTTCAAGCCTTCTTATAGGAGTGAGAGAGGGAGAATCAGACTAACCGAGGGTTAGCGAGGACAGTGGACAGCACCTGGTTAAACCTTCCACCCAATAAAAGAAAACCTTTCTGTGGTTATCACTGAAATCTTTAGGATATGCATAATTAGTGCACGTTTCCATGTCATGAATATAATTTAATCTTTATTTGATGAAAAAGATTTTCAAGTAGTGCAAGGTCATGTTTTAAATCAGAATCTTTGACATCTTGAAATGCAGGTGACTATGCCATAGATACTGGGCCAGAAAAAGGATAATCCCAGGAGAGGACACAGAATAACTTAAATTTTATATATATATATATATATATATATATATATATATATATATATATATATCCATAATTTTTCTCTTTTTCCTAAGACATATGCTCAAGAGCCTGGGTGTTGATTAAATAGTTGGAATTTTTGAATTCTGGTTATCGGGATTTTAATTTTGTTTCCACTGAGAAAAGTAATTTGATATTAGCATGAGCTCAAGCTTGCAGATCATACTTAATGATATCATTAATGCGCAATTGAAAACTCCTCTGAATTAAAAATGGCATAATTTCTGTCTTCGGATACATACATATTTATTCCCAAAATGACACATGACCACTAATAAAGGTGTATTGCAATGACTTAAAAGGTATAATAGATTTGTATGATACATTTCAAAAGTATACAGTGCTGAAAGCTGAGGTGTATGCAAAGTCTTTCTGTAAATCTCCTTACACATAAAACATTCTAGGCAATTTCGTCAATGTAACAGTCACACAATAACAAGTCAAACATACCAATTATCACCTAAATTTCTACTTTTACTTACAATTTTAAATTTTGGAATGTTAAGTTTTCCTAAAGAAGAGCACAGCTTTGTAGAGTATAGTTCTAGAAGAACAATTTTAAAAACCGTGAGGAAGACACAGATACAAAGGACACAGAATGCCAAGCTTCACACAGCCGACCTTTCCACGACAAAAGCAAACACTGGTTAAATGAGTACAGAGCGCTACGGGGACATGGAGCGTAAGTGTGAGGGAAGGCGTGCTATGCTAAACCAGCTATCACAGAGGTTGTGTCATAAAGTGATATTTGAACAGAATGGAAGTCAGCAAGCACAGAGACCAAAACAGAACCCTGTTTGCCTGGGCATGGTCAAGCAATGTGTGACAGTAGGGTGACGGGGACAGAGGAAAGGAGGAGAGGTAGGAAGTGAGACAGCAGAGGTGGCAGGAGCCATGCAGAGTGCTGGGTGCTGGTCCTCCAGGCAGAAACATGCTCCTCCCTCTTCCAGCTCCTCCCGCCCAACAGCTCACTGCAGAAGAGGAGGCCTCCAGGACCTGCAGGGAAAAGGAAACCGCAGCTCTGATCTCCCCCAAGTCACATTTTAGACAGAAAGGCTCTATCCATACTCCCAGTAAGCTCTGCGCTTCTGAATTTTCTAAACCACTACTGCCAGGCTTCAGTATATATTTCCACTTTTATAAGGATTAAGTACAACATGCCCTTAAATGAAGTTTAAAGAGTGAAGAAACCTCTGCGAAAACTGTTACATGTCATTAACTCACAATTGGTACCCCGTTCTCTAACCACTCCTTCTCTTCTGTCTCTAAGCCCTGCTGGTGACAGGTAAGATTCACTTCAGTCAGAAGAGAATTCTACCCTTTGCTCACACCACATCACAAAGTCTCACCAATTTCTACCCAAATGCTCTTCACACCCCTCTCCTTCTTCTGACTGTCCCCAAAGCCCCTGCCTTCACCTGTTCAGCAATAACCACCCAACTGGATTCCCTCATGCAAATCTTTTCCCACTCCCCAACTCCATTCATCCTCCCCAGCACTGAAGAATATTCCACCGTCATCATGCACTTGACCCTTCCACTCTTAGAACACTGATACTGAAAAATTACAGTTACTGCCCTGAGCCTAATCTTTTAAAACTGATGTCACCTCCTGACTAGGGTACAGATTCCTAGGTTAGTTTAACTACCTCATTCTTTAAGATGCAGCAAGAATATCTCTCCAAAAATTCTTAGATTCCAGCCCTTGCCAAGAAAGGAGGAACTGAACTGCCACAGTCTTACCAGGCTGTATAAAAGGACCCAGTTACATCTCATCCCACTTGCACCCTCAAGCCTATAAGCCCTTTAAGGACAGAGAACATTTCTTACTGATCTATGAGTTCCAGAAGTTACTGCAGTACTTAAGAGATGATGGTCACAGAAAATAATAAAAAAGCTAAAGTTAATGGCTTATCAGCGCCTAATATTATTGTAAGATGACAACAGAAGAATTTTTTGTTGTTTGTTTCTTTGTTTGTTTGTTTTGGTACCAGGAATCGAACTCACAACCTCAGGTTTACCAGACAAGTGCTTGAGCCTCTCAGCTGAATCCCCAGCCCCTGGAAGAATATTTTTTTAGAAACTACTGTCTGGGGGAATAAACAGAGAAAACAAAGATTCAAATAACAATGGAATTTTAAAACAACAATGACAACTTCAACAAATGTCCAAATGATTTCCAACTGGAAATATGTAAGATGTCTTGGTTGCAGTGTACTCTATATCTCCTTCTCAGGGACAGCACCAACAACAGAGGGCCAAAGTACATGACCCGTTAGTGCCTCTGGATCTTCCTTCCAGACAGCAGCAGCACAAGCAAAACCTCAGCTGTGGTTACAAATGGAAGCATCTCCGGGATATTTATCCTGGCACCATATATAGTAAAGGAATACTGAAGAAAATGTACAAAATTCGTTATGATCCATTTCCTTTCAGTTTTAGTGTATATTTTCTTCCTACATCATTGCCACAGTTATAATACTTTTAAAAAGAATTGGTTGCAAAAGCAGGGGTCAAAATGAGGTCAACTCCTACTGAAGGTATTAACCCACAGGAAAGTCCATCGCTAATGGGATCAATGGGCCCTCGCCACTATCTATGAGCCTTGCCATTAGAAAGTGTTTTGACTTGGATGGTTGTGCTTCCCAAGGCTCACATTCAGGAATCTTGGTCCCCAGTGTGCTGCCACTAAAAGGTACTGGGACATTTGACAGGTAGAGCACAGTGGAAGGTGATTTGGTTGTGACTGTCCTCCTGCAGGAATATATGCTGGTCTCTCAGAGTGAGGTAGGTCCCACAAGTGTGGGTTACTGTCAAAGAGGGAGGCCAGTCCTTCCCATCTCTTGCTTCTTTAATCAGCGTGTGATCTGTCTATCACCCGTCTATCACCTATCTATATCTGTCCATCCTTCTAGGTTTTACCCTTTCTAACCATCTATCTTTTTATCTTTCTTTGTATCCACCTATCCTTTTATCTGTCTGTCTAGTCTCTGTCTCCCTTTCCTTGTGAGCAAGAAGCCTCCTCAAATTTGGATCAGAAACATGAGATAAATAAATAAACCACTTTATTTATAATTTATCAGTCTTATCAACAACAGAAAATTGGCTAAAACAAAGCTTCTGTAAATGTTAGTTAACTAGTATTTATACCAAACATGCTAATAATAGAGAAAAGGGAAAAGGGAGGGAGAGAGAGAGAGAGATCAAGCACACTCTGGTCAAGTCTACGCAGGCCAATCCAGCGTGCATTGCATGGCTCTTGCAGGCTCTTCCCGAAAACCCAGTCTTCACCAACCTTCCGCGGCCTCAGGGGAGGAGGCAGCCAGGCGCTTTGTGAAAATGCAGGGCCAAGAGCATTACAGTGGAGTCAGCAAACACAGCCGGAGCACAGACACAGCAAAGACTCCACAGAAGAAACCACCAAGGGCAAGAGTAGCCCAGCTTCTGGAGACCTGGTAGTTAGAGGAAAGTCTTTTTTAAACTCAGTGGAAAAGGAGCACAAACAGCAGGCACCAGTATAATTACCGAAGCCACCAGGCCCGTCTGCCAAACTGGGTGGATGTGGCCTCTCAACCAGGTTTCTTTCTTGGCTCATGCTGCACTCCCATCCCTTGGCTCTTCCTGCCCCAGCTACTAAATAAACCAGCAGATGCTTGCTTCATGTACTACAACCCCCAAGCCCCACCTATCTGTCTTCGGGTTTGTTTTGGCATCCACTTCCAATGGTAGAGCAACTGTGAAAGGGACAAAAGCACTCCGATATTCTGCTGCAGGGTTATTGTCAAGGGTTTCTTTCTGTCTTTCCAAATACACACCAAGCATGATCCTGACAGAATCAATCACTACATTTTGTGATTTGTCTTCTCCGGGCAAATACACATCACTGTCCCGGTGTCGGAACAGAACATAAAAGCAGTGAGCTTTCAGTTCTGTGCTGAGTGTGCTCACTCCTCTCCTCCTCATTTTCCACACTGCCTTACTCAATGATGAAGCCTCATCAGCTGTGTATCAACAATGCTCCAGTGGTTCTCTACACCAAACTGCTTTGCTGAAATCCAGACCCAGGAGAGCAAGAAGCTCGTGGGCACTCCAAACACAAACTGTGTGCAGTTGCCTTCTTGCCTTACTCTTATCAATGGAGTTCATTACAAGCAGCTTCTCCTGCCTCAGTCATCCTTGACTTTTCTCTCTCACTCTTCTTCAGCCTCACATCAGCCAGTAAAGCTATCACGACCAGGCTCCACTCCATTGGCTGAGAAGAGACCTCCTTCTGTGGGAGTGACGTTCACTTCCTGAATGTCTCTTCTCCAAGCACAGACGTGGGGCTGAACATCATCAGTCTGTGCCCACCACGTGAGAGCAGCACACATCCTTCTCTGTTTTGTTTTGTTTTGTTTTGTTTTGTTTTGTTTTGTTTCTGATCTCCCTTTCTAGGTCACACTCTTCTGTCCCAATTTCAAAAGCCCTAAAGTGCATTCGACAGGACCTATTTCTTTATAGTAGTGGGGTAAAAAAAGCTGTATTCACTTTATCAAACCACCACAAACCATTCTGAAACCAGAGCCTGACAAAACATGCTCTCACTTCATGATAGCAGCCTCTTCAAGGAGAATTCCTCCAGAACAAAGAGCAGCATGTCTCATATGACAGTCCCAAAGGAAGGGGACATGTCTGTTAAACAGTAACAGGGTGAAAGCCAGAATTAACCTGGATGGAGACAAAGTAGAGGCAGAAATGAATCCCCAAAAATGTCAGAAGTGGCAGAAGTCCGGCAGCTGATTGGCTGACCCCCTGCAATTACAGACCGCTGCATGAATGCTCTGCTCAGTGTCGTGCTTCTCCAGCCTGTCCTCAACCTGCAGAGGGAGAGCCCAGGTGGAGCTATTTCCTTAACTGGTCTTGCACTTCAACAGCAAATGGAATTGTAAAGAATAAGATGTGTGATTAGGAAAAGCAGGCTTACAGCTCAGCTCAGATCAGCTTTGTTGAGAGAAAATTTCAGTCGCAGGCTCAAAGTTAATGAGGTCCTTTTCTATCTTTGGGGAGCTCAGTCATCATTTCCAGAACGGACCCCACACAAGGAGTATTGACTATGACCTCTCAGGGTGTCACTCAACGAGCCAGAAACTGGTGGCAGCTGGAGGCCCAGAGCCTTTGTGTATGGCTTTGGTACAATGCAAGTCTTCATACCCCTAGGTTAAGTTGATTACTCAAACTCTAAACCCTCCTCCTCCCCCCACCTCCAGCCTACTCGAATTTTCCTTAGGCTGACTGACTCTAGGAAAACAAGTCTTGCATTATACTTGACTCCTTGGAATGAAATCAGTTCTAGTTTCAAATTCCCTTGCGGAACAACCCCAAGGCTATAGACCCTGTAAAAATCCCAGATGCCTAATAGCCCAGGAAGGCCTAAGGCAGGCAAGAAGCATTACTTAAGTAATAATCAGCAAATGCATCTTAAACCCAGACAGACATCCTCTGAGGTCTCTTCCAAGGTGATCGACTTGAACACAACTATAAACAACCCAGCCTCAGCCCAGGCTCCTCCCCCAAGGCAGAATGACCACTGCAGAGGCTCCGGGGCAGTGTTCAGCAGTGATTTTCTCCAACTGGCACCATCTGTGCACACGCTGCCAGACTTGCTGACAGAGCAGGCTGCGTAGACCATTACTAATCTACTCGGGTCAGCAGGGTCGGACATGCAACAGGATGCCTATAGATTTCAAAGGCCGGCTTTCCCTCCATTCCAGCTAATCAATCTAGGTTGAAAAGCAAGCATATTTTTATTTCACTGTCTTTTAAATTTCAAAGAAAAATCTCATTTTTAAAGCTCTTAGTGTGTCCTGACACCATTACGTTGTACGAGATCTTCAGAACCTGAGACTTGTTCATTGATACTTTGCCAAAATTCAGCCACAGGGCCTGAAAGACAATTTCCCCAGACAACACAAGGCTTGAAAAGAGTGACTCTGGGAAAGGATAGCACAGCACAAGATTCAAAGTCAATTGCAGGCCCTCTAAGCTGAGCCTAGAAAGAACAGTAAGTACCTACTTACCGTTTTCCTACCAGAAAGTATAACTGAGACAGGAAAATAAGAATGTGCAGTCCTCAGTCTCCCGTTGACTTCAGAATTCATCCATGAATGCTGCCACCTGCTAATTATCAACTGCCTATCAAGTGTTTACTAAACATCTCTTTGTGTCAAGAGCTGTATTCCTTTTATTTACAGTTTCATTTATTGGGAATGAGAGTGACTCAGTGTCCAGCCAGACAGTGAGCTAGACAAGTCCAAGGTCTTATGAGGGTGGGATCACATTGATCCTGTCGTCCAGGTGACTTTGTATAGCACAGATTTATTTCAGGCTTGTTGAGGTAATAAAATATAAAGCCTCTGTTGATGATTCTGTAAAGACAGTGGGGATGGGGAGTTGTGACCAATTATAGCAATTATTTCTTTGTAGATAACATTATTCTAGATCTCCAAGTTAAACTATGACTCAATCCAATACACTAAAAAATCTAACAGCCACAAAACTAAGACATTACTACAAGTTTAGAAGAAACTGGATCTTTTGTTTACAATAATTAAAGGCTTAAGGAAAATTTCCAGATAAGTGATTTCATTTCTCACTCTTGCTTAGATAACAGTTTCTGCACCTAAAAACCTAACAGAGTTTAAATTGGGTCAAAAAGGAGCTAGTTGGGGGGAATTTGTGAGCTATACCATGAATAATTCCTCCAACCCGGATCACTTTCACTGTAAAACTACTGGCTTGCTAAGATGTAAGCTGGAAAGTTCGAGGATCTGACATGGCCATGTTCACATTATTGAGAAGCAGGTTTGTATGAGCTCCTATTGAGCAATTTCTTATTCCTGTTTTTCCAAACTTCAAGCAACTATGATAACCTCAGACTAACCTGGTTCCAAATACATGTTTTTCCACTACCATCTAAAAATAAGCTAACTGGGACCAGGGATATAGCTCAGCAGTGTAAATGCCTGCCTGGCAAGCGCAAGGTTGTGAGTTCAATCCCCAGTACCAAAAATAAATAAATAAATAAAAATAAGCTAATCACTTAGACCCTGCAAATTATTCCATATCAAAGAAGCACTGCCATCTTCAACCAGACATTTTCTCAACCTTGAGACATCACATCTGGATATCCAAAAAAAAAAAAAAAACATAGAGCAAACAGGAACATTTAAAATACAATCATCACCTTTCACATGCACGGTTTACTAGCCAGCCCATTTCAAGACTCAGGTGCACTGCAGGAGATCTTACTTATTCCAGTAATCTTAGGAAATGAACACCTTCCCATTTCAGGATGGACTGAAGTAACATTTCAGAAATAACATTTTAGTAGGCCTAAATTCACACATCAAGCTTTTAGTGTCAAGTTTTATGACTTCTTTTCCTTCACCTCCAGTCACTATTTTGCTTCTGTGAATTTATTATGTTAGTCATCAGCAACTCCTTTTTTAAACAAAGACTGCCCAACATTCAACTTCATTTTTCTCTGTCTGGTTCTGCTGGAAAGAGAGATAAGAATCTAGACAGAGGCTTTTGTAGTGTTTTACCTATAACTTGTCTAAACCACCAACTGACAAACAGGCTCTGCCTTAAGCCTTGCAAGTACCCAAGGCAAGGAAATAATTGCAAAGACTGGTGCATCGAACAGAGTTCTAGGGTAGAAACAGCAATCTTATCAGAAGACAGAACACCTAGATGGTAGAGTAAGAACTTGCTGAGAAGCCTAAGGATAACACATCCCAACAAGAAGGCAACAAAATGACAAAGATATGTCTATAAAACTCACAGGAAAAAAAACCTCACCAACCAAGTCAAAGTGGAAATGGTAACCAACCTATGTGTACTGACCATTCCTAAGGAGAAAATTAGAACAGCTAACAGATATGGGCACCTGGAAGTCCCTAATAGAGCAACTCAGTTTTCTAACAATGCACCAACAATATTTTGAACTTTGCTTATCTCTTTTTGATCTCTATAGGTTTAATCATAGTTTACTAGCCTATTACCAAAACATAAGGTTTATTGTTTTAATTCTCTCGTCAATTAGTATGAAGTGTGAATACGTAGTAGAAACTTGAACTGGGGTTATGGCTCAACATTAGTATACACTTTGCAGGCATCTGAGGTTCTGGGCTTGATCCCCAAAACTGGAAAAAAAAAAAGCATAAATTTTAATATTTAGTCTGCAGTTACAGAATTAAAAAAAAAAACATGATTTTATTTGCTATCAGGGAAGAAAACCCCTCATTGCTGAAGACACAAACACACACTATATTCTATATATGGTATATACATCTGCAGAAAGAACAGATAGAACAAGTGGTTTTTTTCTTAGATTTCTCTGACCACTTAGATTTTATATGGTTTATACATATTCCCAAAGAAAATTCCTGTGGGAGCCTCAAAAACCCAATCCAACAGGAACCCCCATTATATATCAGGCACTATACTGCAGTTCTGAGACACCAAGAAGATTTGATTCCTAGTTTTTATCAGCATTCTGGGACAAATAGGAAGAAAAGCTCCTAAGTGCTTACTGCAGGAGTTTTTCTTAAGGAAGAATTAACTGCTTACAGTCAATATTAAAAAAAAAAATAAAAATAAAACAATCTCCTGTTACTCCCATTAGAGGTTCCCACAATTTAGAGGGATGGTTTGGTTTCTGATAAAATGCTGGTGTAATATTAAAAACCAGTTAAGAGTGATCAAAGGAACCACAATGAAAACACCTGGTCACTCTTCCTTCATGTGGCATTACCATCTGCCCAAGGGCGCCTTGGTGACACATCCGAATGGCCTGCCCCAGGCTCTGCTCCAGGAAAACAGATTTAAACAGCAATCAAGGTCTGAGTTTGAAAACTGGAAATGCCAATTTTCTTTAGTATTTAAGGTATTTGTTCTCTACCTAGTTATCCTCCCCATACAATGGTTTCACAAGATAACCATCTAAAATTCCTACTTCTTACACAAGGAAGCTATTTGTGACTCTCCAGTGAAAGTAACTTAAGAAAACTAATGGCACACCAAAAAAATTTCTCAATGTATCGTAGAGAAATGGCTCATGGGATGGATTAAATCACTAAGATGAGCAAAGATGATCACAAAAAGATATGAAGAAAGAAAAGGGCTTGTGTCTGTACTGGGGAGTTTTATACAAAATGCCAACCTGTCTGAGTAAAGATTTATCTAGAAGCCCTGACTCCTCACACACAATGCAGAAACCACCAAAATACCACTGGGTCAAATCCAAAATGATTCTAATGGGACTGACTCACCAAATTGGCGCTGCCTTTAACAGCAGTATCACGGCACGTTGTATGACAACATATTTAAGGTGCGGAGGCATCGTCTCTGCCTGTAAATATTTTTAAAGAAAGACATCTTTTCCACATGTTCCATCTACTTTCCCAAACATACATACAAGTCAATGAACCAGGCAACAAAGGAAGCCTGATTTCAAAGAAAGCTCAGAATCATATGCCTTATTTAAACTCTTACCAATCATCCTCCCCACTTCTACTGCTAAGTACATAGTGCACTTTCTGATTCATATGATTGTTTTAAATTATCGACTTCTAAAGTTCACAGAATTGCAGAGCCCTAGCCTTTCAGATAGGAAAAAGAGCCTGCACATCAACTAACAAGTCTTCCCTGTCAGAGATACAGACAACAAAGCTCAGATCTGAGGACCATTCCAAAATCACACAGCTGAAGATCAATCTGTCATATTTACCAGCCAAACTGAACTACACAGACTAAGCAAATTTACTTTACCTTTTCAGATAATGTGTACAGCAATGTAGTATAAATAACCTAAGGTTTCCTTCTTAAAATATCTGAATTCATACAATCTGAATTCATTGCAATCGTTTAATGGGGTAGTTAAATATGAGTGTTTTTATAACCACCTTTCAAAGCTAAGCACATGTTGAAACTAACTGGACCACCCAAGTTAAAAAATCTAGTTATTCCATTTAATGTTTATTTGGTTTGTTTCTAAATGTGTATTTAAGTGGCAAAGTCATAAAGAGAAGAATTAATGATAATCGATACCAGATCTGCAACCATGGAGCTCTTCATGGGTTTTAAGTATTTAGTGAAGTCAGCCAAGGGGAAAAAAAGCATTCTAAAATGAGAAAACTCTGTTTAGTACTTTAAAAGCAAGTCCTTGACCATATGCTGCATTCTGACAGCAGAAATATCCAAAGACCAAGACGCTTGACAAAAGGAGAATGTGGAGATCTCAGAAGTGCAAGGAGGTGACAAACAAGATTTAATGCCAAAAAGGAATATGCTTTGTGCCTTCTGATATCCTCAAGACTCTGTCACAACTGTAGATTTTAAAATGAAGTGCAGACTAACTTCAAAAGACTCAGAAACAAAGCATACATTTACTCACCTCAACTTGCAGACAGCTCGTATTCCTCAGGAATGTACGTAATTTATTTGGAACTCAAGAGTACAGCTTCTCATAGAAACAATATCATAAATAGGGATTAGCTTTCCAGACCAGCTTATAGAAACATTTTTTTTAGATGCCATATGTACCTGAAGTAATAAATACTATAATGGTTAGAAACAAAGCAAGGAAGAAAAACTAACAGCCTCGGGCAGCAAACTGAGGAAACAACTGTGTAGAGCCCTGGGAAGCTACCTACTCCCATCAGCCTCCTCCTCGCATCTCCCAAAGTCCAGCCACGCTACCTCACAATCACTCTGCCTGCTCCCACAGCCCCCTCACTCCTATTCTCCTCCTTGATACCAGTTTCCATAGGAAAGGAGGAGGAGACAGGCATGGATGTCACAACTCCTGCCTGCCCTGACCTCCCCAGGCAATACAGCCAAGTGAGCCACCAGTCTCTCCAAGGCTCAACATCCGAAAGCAGAGCTGTCCCAGGCAGCCCAACATAGACATTCCCTACAAAGGCCTTGGGAAACCGGGCTCACCCCCACAGAAAGGCAGTCAACTCAAACTTGGGTTGGCCCCTTAGAAAGTTAGGAAATGTTTGCAGGAAATGGGGAAACTTCTTCTGTGAGAATAATCAGGATACAAAACCAAAATGGTCTATTCATGTGGCCAGCAAAACTCAGGTAATAAGGCTAGGGTATTTCACACAGAAACAAATCCTTTCTTAGATTTGGAGACTTAAATGCAGTTAATTACCCCCATGCACTTTGGGTTAAGGACATATGAAGGGTGAGCCATTGCCACAAATGAAAACCTCCCAAATTTTCCAGGCACATAGTTTGGGTAGCATCTGGGATTTGTTTGATTGTAGCACTCGCCTAAAACAGTGAAAGTCCCTGTAAGTGGTCACACTGTATGATTCCAAAATTGGAATTCAGTCCCATGTTGGTAAAACCCACAAAATCTGACAACCAATAAAGAGCAGTCACATGTTTGCAATGCAGAGCCAACTTGGAAGAAACTGTCTGGCTCTGTGAAAGTTCAGGGCAGTCGTGGTCCCAGAAGCCACATACTCTGTCCCCACTCAGTCTCGGTGCACCTGAAACCAGTGTTCCTATCATGAAACAAAATCCACCTTAAAACTACACCCTGGACTTGCAGAGAGAGAGAATCGAAATTAATCCCTCTCCCTGGGCTCCAATTAGGCCCGCTTGGGACTGCATGCCTTGACACAGGTACGCTGGGCTCCACCCCTCCCATCCCTGCCGCAAAGAGGGAAAAGACTTCAGACAAGTTGAAGCACAGGACAGCTGAGCACAAGGCACAACAGAAGAAATCACCCCGGGGTGATTACGATGTCCTCCAGGCACCCGACGCCAAGACCACAAGGAGTGACGGCAACCTACCACGTGCTGGGAGCAGGCTCAGGACGCAGGCTGACATGATGAGTTTATTCAGCTGTAGCACTGAAATCCACATATGCACAGGCATTCTGTGGTCCTGTGGCTCCAGCAAATCTCCAGATAATGAGGGAACCAGTGTGACATACCGGGAAAGGCACTGGGCTGAATCAGAAGACCTAGATTTTTCGTATTGACTCTGCCGGTTCATCTCAAGGGAAAGGGCAAATCTCTCTCTCTACGGAACTAAATTCCTCATCTGTAAAATAGAGAGCAGATGCTCTCTTCTAGCACAGAATTCTAACTGACATGGAAACTGAAACACGAAGCTTTTGGGTTGTGCCACTCTCTCTGGCACAAGACATTTTGGCCAACACACTCAGGAGCTTTTAGGAAGAGTGAATATTAGCTGTCCAGCTATGTGCGAATCACTATTCTTATAACCCTCCAAAATATCATCTTGAAATAGGAAAAAGCAAAATAAGAATAAAAGATATTAAGCATGCATGCCATTAGCTCTCTCACCCTCTCTCATGAATTACACCTCTCTCATGAGAGAGCAGGACAAGCACTTTACAAAAACCCTGCTATTGATGTAATGGAGTTCCACCAAATTTCTGCTCTGTCTGAACCCTCCAGCAGGACTCTTTGCCAGACAACTTCATTGCATGTGGCAGGTCACTTAATAGAATGACAGCTACACCATTCTTCCTTGGCATGCTGTATGCCACAGGTCTTCCTAGGGGTTCCCAGTAGCTCTGGGGCAAGGAATAAACCACCTCAGTACTAGGGACGGCATTTAATAGCGTGACTCAATACTTGTTGAGCAATAAAAACATTAGTCTGCACAGAGCCTGAGGTGTGGCCTACTGAGGTGTTCCAGTTCTTCCATGGAGTCCTTTAATCCCACTGAGTGGGTGAAAAACATCCTGGAATGCCCTCGCTAATTACCCTACTCTCTCACCCCCATATTTCTCCCTCTTTTTCACCTGACTTTATTCTACCTATACCTCAACTCGAACAGCCCACTCAGGATGAGGCACAGATGAGATGACTCTTCTCTGCGCCCTTTCTACCATCTAACTCAACATGCTTGCTTCAAAATACAATTCGCCATTCCAATTCATCCACGCATTACAGGACCTCCAGTAGCAGGAGGTGGGCAAAGAAAAAGAGTCACTGCAGATATGTTTTTTGGTCCAATTTCTAAGTCTGTATAATCTCATTTAAATTGAATTATTCTTTTCAAACTCAAAGGAAATGGGCATTTGGCCAAGATGATAGTACAGCCCTAGCAATCTGGGCACAAAGAGGGTTACTGAATGTTAGCAAAACTCAGAAAATGCACTCAATGGAAAATTGAGCTCATCCTTGAGAACCACTTGGACCTGCAAAGAACTATTACAGTGAGAGCCTGCAGAAGACTGTCACCTCCTTGCTCCTTTATTTTCAAAACTTAAAGCAACTTCTCCCTTCTTATTCACCAACTTATTATCCTCTCTCAACTTCAAAAGCTAACTGCCCTGAAGCTCCATTTTCTCCATGAAGCCAATTCCTAATAGCATTCCCTAGGAGTGCTCTGCTTCCAAAACTTAAAAGGAGCCAAGAAATCTCCAGCTTCTGAGATTTAACAACTTCATGTGGTATGCCTGAATTGCATACTCTCTGTAACCCAACCATAATCCTCTTTTAAAATCTTGACAGAAACAGAAAAAAGGGTTCTCTAAATGATTAAAAAAAAAAAAAACTTAGGGTGCTGATACATGAAATTCTGCATCCACTTCTCAATTTGCTCACTGCCTCTCTGGAAAATGTTAGGAGAGATATTTTCTATCCATTTATCCCTTTTTAAAGAAGCTTTAAGCTGTGTTGACATGGCATCATATTATGCTCATAATCTTCCTTAAGCAAATAAGGATGAGGTTCCTTCAGCTCTATATTTAAGTACATATATCAGTATTATTTTAGCTATCATCTGACTGTTATGTGTTTTTTGACAGTGGAAACCCCATCTTAATATGGAAGGATTTCCACCTGCATACAAAAAGACCATACAATTGTCACAAATAATTCACTTAATCAAACATCCAAGTCATTTCTGCATCTTCAACACACCTGACATCACACATGAGGAGAAGAGCTAGCTATAAGCCAACCAACAAAATTCCTAGATGCTAATCACTTGATGCCAACAACAGTTGTGGGATGATTTGGATAGAGGATAAATATATCATAAAGGCATAGAAAAGAGAATCCTACAAAGTGGGCTTGTTGAATATCACCATCTCAGAGGGCAATTAATGTGAAACAGCCTTATTTCACTCTCACCAGAGCTACCAAATTGCCATTTCTAAACCTCTTTCCCATTTTTTAATATCTTAGGCAAATCCCATACTTTGGGGAGGCATTTTTGGTAATTATACTCTAGGTCAATTTAAATTTTTATACCAAAATTCAATATTGGTTTTATGTAACACCCTACCCTGACCAGACAAAATTGTTGCTTGGACTCTAACCAGAAGTTTTGGATGTTCCCTTATCATAAATGATAAGGAAAGACAAATGTCTCCCAACACAGTTGCTTCTCTGACTAACTCTGGCTGACATGTGAGTTCTCTGGAGGGCCCCACAGCATCTGTTGTCCACATGACTTCACTGATGTAGGAGATCAGACCTCAGGTATGACCCAGTTCCTCCAACCCCCACCCCTAGACTCCCATTAGCAAAAGCCAGCAAGAACAAAATGGCTCAGGACCTACTAATGAAGGTGTTCACTTCACCCTTGGAGAACTCGCTTATCCTTGCCAAGCCCATTGGAGGGTACAGAAGCTGCACTCAGGACAGACCTCCTCCTGCCTTTCCTCCTTTCTGGTCCTCTCCTCTACAGCATGAGAGCAGGTTGGCACCTTGACCTGACCAGGCATTTAACAGGGAAGCCAATGCCAGCTTCTAGGCACTCTCAAGCCTATGGGTGAGACTCTTTGAACATTCTCTCTCACTTCCCATATAAAACTCTCTCTTCTCCCATCCGTCCACCACATACTAGGCAAACTAGAAAAGACTAGGGAGTGGTGCAGGGTGGTAGCTGGCAGAACGGCCAGTACTACTTTATCTTCCTTTGTTCTTTACAGAGGAGTCTGGCCCCAATGGTCATGGCATTGGTGAGGTTTTCAAAGCCTCCTTTTTTATTTTAAACTCTAAACATCTATTATAATAGCAAACTTACTTAGCTATAATGAACTAATGGCATAGAATCACCAACTTACCCAGACATGGAAACAATAAGATGGAACTGTCTTATGCCATGTAAAGACCTTTACTTAGGGTTGTACAAAATAACAATACAGCCTTCATTCTACTTGCTAATTACATTAATCAAATCCTTTGATCTTTATTCACATCTGTTCTGATTTGTCAGACACCAACATGTATTTGCCTATACTTCAAAATTGTGATTTTGTTGACTTCTTTGTTTTTCATAAAGATACCATAAATTTTGCTTCTAGGCTATCATCTAGAGTTTCAGTTTAGTAACTCCTGCTTCTGTTATTCAGAAGGTTATTTCAGATACATTCCATAGTATTTTAAACTGTAAAATTCAACCACCTTAAAGAAATTAACTTGAAATAAATTTCAAAGTACTGATTCATCCCAATTAATTTGCATTATTTTAGCAATTTTAAGACTATACAAAGCAAAGTACTTTTTTCACGAAACTTTTCTCTGGTTTAAAATATTCCAAGAAGATGATGATGATAGTGTATGTGCTCATTTTCAAGTTTCTAAAATCTATCTTTAAATTATCTGGTTTTATAAGCAAATCTCACTTAGTAAGACAGGTGTCTTTATCTCCCTTTCAAAAATGTAAACAGTAAAACACCAAACAGTAGAAAAGTTGTATCATAGGTATCCAATTAGCTTTGCTGGATATGAGGAAGGATAAAATATCTCAAGATCAAAAAAAAAAAGTGCATTTAGTTAATTGAGGGAACTATTATCTATGTGGAAGCTAAAGAAACTTGGCCTGGGTCCTCCTGTTGATGGCTAAATCTCAAACTAGGCCTCTGCACCCTGTATTCCAAGAAATATAGCCTTTCCTCCCAGGATTCCAATAGCATGGTATTTTTAGATACACTCAAAAAGTTATTCCTTTGAATCACTACACTAAACCATTTTGGAAGACAATAATGAAACAGCTAACATTTGTACCACATATGGTAATTTTTTATATAGAACAATATATCATCACATTTTGCCTTCATTATTATCCCTACTTTAGAAACCATGAAGTAACTTTAAGAGAGTTGATAATTTACCCAAAATCACCAAGGTGGGAAGTGCCACCTTTGAAACTAATTTCCCACTGTAAACCCTGCATGGTTTCCACTGTGTTCAATGGACTAGTTCTCTTATAACACTTAGCATACCGCCTGGACAGGTTAGTTACTTTTTTTACAACCTGCAAAATTCTTGTGTATACCTTATCTCATTCGATTTCCCCAGTAGCCCCAGAGGGTAAGATAAGGTAGATAGATACTAGATCTACTTTAAAGATGAGGAAATGGAAGCTCAGAAAAGCTTACTTGTCAAAGATCTTCTAATAAAAAAGAGCAGAGGGGACAGATGCCTAAAGCAGTCTGACTTCTGCTCTACTGGACATTTAACCCTCCTGTACCTCAGACCTCTTACTTTCACAGTTTGAGTTCTTATCCTTTAGTGCAAGAGGAAAGAAGATGGATGAATCAGACTAGACCTGGACTCCAAGAGTCTGTGAACCTGGCCAGTACAACTAAGTCCCACTTTTCCTCTCCATTCTCAAAAGCAGTGAGGGATTAAGTGGGCAGGAACGGACCAGGGCCACTTCAAATAAATAAAAAAATAAATAAATAAATAAAGCCACGGGAAAAGGGAAAGAACAGTGGGCCAGGAGAGAGTCCAACACTGATGAAGAAATTTAAGACGTAGGCCAGCAGCAGAGAGACCTGAAGCAAAATAAGACAGTGTGCTACTCTGAAGGAATGTGTCACTCCAAAATTCCTGTGTTGGAATTTGATCCCCACATTGATGGTGGGAGAAGTGGTGTCCTTGGGACGCAATTAGGCCCTATGGGCTTCACCCTTGTGAGCGAGACTAATGCTCCAATACACATGCAGAGCTGTCTGCTCCTTCCATCTCTTTTGCCATAGAGGACACTGCATTCATCCCTTTTGCCCTTCTACACTTCACCATGTGAGGACTCAGTAACAAGCCACCATCTTAGAAGTAGTGACAACAGACAGATACAGCAGGCAATTTGATTTGGGCTTCTCAGCCTCTGTAATGGTAAAACAATTTTGCTGTTCATGAATTCATAAATTGCTCCATCTCAGATATTTCAGTATAGCAGCAGGTACAGATGGAGACAAACAGGAGGTGCAGACTACAAGAGAAGTTCTCAGATGCTCTGAAGCCCTCAAAGGGAATCTTCTTCATGTCTGCAGGACGAGTACACAGAATGTGTAGTTGTGAGTACCCTACAGGTAAAGAGGGCAGCAGAGATCATACACAACGCTGGACTGAAGACAGGCCTGTCTGGAGGGAATGGACTGAAATTTATTCTGACACATTCAGGTTTCATTGTCCTGGCAGCTTTGATGTGAGATGTTCCCTGTCACTGTAGATAGGCAGCCCACACACTTGCAATGCATCCTTTCTTTCTGAAAGGGAAAAAAGTGAATAGGTTAATCTACTGATATAATCTGTATAACATGTGGCTTCGGACTTTAAGCAGCTCAAGCAGTTAAAATCTGGGCTTGAGGGACATTTCCTACCTCTTATCCACTGGAGAAGGAGCTTCTCTATGCACATATATGGCAGAGCTTTGTTCAGATCCCCAAAATAATTCTTATAAACATGACAGGAGGGATAAGAGGAGAAAGTGCTATGTAAGTGTATCTCATAGGAGATATAATATCATAATTCATTCACTTCAAGGCATTATATAGAGTAGAGCCTGACACTGCTTTTGTTGATTGTCAACCTGTGTTATACATCTGTCTGTTCCCATAACAAATGCTTGAGATAAATCAAGTTATTCTGACTCACAGTTTTGGAGGTTCCAGTCTAGGATAAGTTGGCCCCATTGCTTTGGAATGTAGTTGCATAATACATTGTGGTAATGGAGCATGGGGTGGAGGAAGCCCATTCACCAGATGGCAGTAGGAAATGAGGGTGAAAGGGAGAGCACAAGGGGGAGACTTAGGTCCCACAAATCCCTTCAAAGACTGGCTCAGAGACCTCTTAGTTACTTTTCTCTTATTGCTGAGACAAAATACTCAACACTCAAAATTAAGGAAGGAAAGGTTTATTTAGCTCACAGTTCTTGGAGATTTCAATCTGTAATCAGCTGGCTCCAACACAGGGTGGCATAGCACAGAGCCAATAGTTCAAGCCAGCAGAAGACAGCAAAACCAACAAAAGCAAAAAAGGGAGGAGAGCAAGACTCTTTTCCTCCCTTACATTAGCTCGCCAGCTCCTCTAAGGTGGGTGTAGCGCTCACACCATCTCCACACCCTCCTCTTGCACAGGATGAGAATGTTTACAAAGTAATGACTCTGACCCCCCTGCTGAGTCACTCAGTTAAACTTCTAGACTTCTCAAGTTGACACAATAAACAATATCCTAGAGCAATAAAGGTATGTCCTCTAAACACTAGGATGTAAAAGGCTGAGTTACTTAGCTAAGCTTCTAGATTTCTCAAGTTGACACAACCATAACAATCCACCCCTTGTCAACTTTGTAACCATACAGGTTTCTTTAAACCTATCTCCAGACACAACCCAACATGCTAATTCTTATCATTTCACAACTTGAACATTGTAACACTGGTTTAACAATCTTTAAGAACCAGTATTAAATCCATCAACATTATATTATAATAGAATCATAACATGCTACACTTGGTCCTCCAAAGTCTCACACACATTCTTTTAAATAAAAGGCATTTGGTCGATCTGCAAGAGTTGTCAAAGTTCTAACAATTTCAGCATTACTGAAAAGTTTAAGTTCCAAGTCTCTTCTTAGATGTAAGATAAACTCTTAGGTGTAATCCCCTGAACAAATGAAAATTTAAACACTTTCAACATTCAATGGTACAAGATGAACATTTTCATTCCCAAAGTTACAAATGGGGATCCAAAGGATTAAGGCCAAAACAAGTCCAAAATCCAGCAGTCCTATAATTTCATGCCCAGCATCTAAAGCAATCTGTGGCAAACTGTGATCTCCAAAGGGCTTGTATGGTTCTGCCCCAATGGTACTTTTGGTGGTTTTAGCTCCCACACTTCTCTCTTAGGCCTCTTCACTCTCTCTTGCAGCTTTCCTTAGATGATCCACATTCCTGGATTTCCAGACTTCTGGGGATTTCATAGTACATTGCCTTCTCGGGGACATACTTCCTGGCCAGCCAGGCTTCTAAAATCATGGTGGAAGCCTTCTTAACCCTATAACTGTGGTATTCTGCATTAAAACCAGTGCCACATGGATGACACCAAGGCCTGCTGCCAGCTGGAGCCATAGCCAGGCTTTCCTCTCTCTTGGCTATAGAGGTCAAGTGCCTGGATTGTTGGGCACTCTGAATCCAATTCTGAGGAACAAATTTTCTATGCTACTACCATTGGGGAACGTGGTGGACACCACTGCTCTTCTGGAACACAGTGCTCTACAACTTTCTCCTGAAAGCAAAGTCTTTCACTTTTGCAGTTTTGAGGCTGCAAAGGGCAAAAACTTGCTGCTTCTTGTGAGGCCCTCAGGCCACCTTTTATATTTTCTTGTTCCTTCATAGCAATCAAGATCTCCCCAGCTCTATCTTTGTAGTCTACTGCTTATTAGAGATTCCTATGTGGCCAAACTTACATTTTAAATTGTCTTGCTGGGCTCTTTGTTCTTCATTCTCAGTCTCTCACAAGAACTCCCTGTCAGTGTTTCTGGTATTTTCCAACAATACCACTCTGAGAACCAAGCCACACATTGGGCCATTGGGGACCATTCCAGACCCAAACTACAGTGTATCCACAGGTGAATACATTGATCTGTTAGAAAAAAAATTGAGAGGCAGCTCTGGGGACCAAAATTGAAATAGGGCCTTATGCATGTTAGACAAGCACTCTACTACTAAGCTACATTCTCAACCTTTAAAATAATGTTTTATATTTTTTAAAAGCCAACTTGGACAAAGTAGTTACCTCTTTCATGGTACTGCTAAACACCTGGCTCTACAGCAGGGAACTGGCATTAATTTTCCAGTGTTATACTCACAGTCACTGTGAGGCAGCTATTATTACAATCATTTCCAAATTAACAAAACTCAAGCTTTGAAAAGTGAAATCATTTGTCTCAAGTTAGAAAAACCATATTGTAACCTAGTAATACCACTGTAATACCAGTTCAACTAAACTAACAAAAAATGCCTCCGGAAGGAAGCATCCACATTGTGTAGGAAGATATCCTCCCACTGACTTCCACACTTCAAAGATACATTGGCTCTGTGGTCCATTACTTCAACGTTCTGAAAAAAGGGAAATTTAAAAAGTATGAATGTCAAAGGAACTAAATAAAAGCAGCTTGAAGTTAATTTTAAGGAGTTAATTGTCAGCCTTCAACCATGTGAAATGTTACTATGATAGATAGCTGTTCTCAGCATTGATGTGGAAAAAAAATAAATGTCACAGCGTGGAGGGTCACAGGTATAAAGTTGGTAATGTGGAAAGTGGGGAGCCTATAAAATGTCTGACCCTACTGGCAATGGCGCTGATTCCCTGGTCTTTGAGGAGACACTGAGCAAGCCACCCTTGGTGTCTCTAGCTGTAGTGCTACTGCATGCTAGATGAAGATGCTGAATGAGATCCCCTCATTCACTAGTACTCACAGCACCCTAGAGAAAGTAGAGGAGCTACAAGATTCTTCCCAGCTCCATCCTTCCATGGCTGCAAGGGAGAGACCAAAACACAGGGAAAAGACGGTGTGTCTGTTGCTAATACACAAAAGGCATTTCCCCTGGAGTCTTAAAATAGACCTGGGGTTGCTATTAATGACTATCGCAAAGTATACTTTCTCATGATCCAACAACCCCCTTTTGGTCATTTATTATTGCTCCTTTTCAGATGAATATTAGTAAGTCAAAAGGAGAAGTGAGATATTGTTTCTATGTATACATTTTTATAGCATTTTGGTTTGTAAACAAGATTTTCAATCCTCAGGTAATTTAGTATATAACCCGCATTGAGCACATGCCCTTTCTAATTCTGTTCCCCAGTCTTTAAACATCATCATGTGTTAATACAGTTTTAGAGTCATATTTGTCATCCACACAATTTGAGGCCAGGGTTATAGCTTATTTATCCCTGTTTACTCCTGGATCCTGTTCATTTACAAAATCAGAGTCGGAATCATTGTATTAGGTGGGGAAGGACAGCTAAGTCTTCTGTTCAAACAGTAGCTTTTCTGTATTATACTGCAAAGGAACTTGAGGTAAAAATATCAGTCAGAAGTAAGAGGAGACGATGCCCAGGAACATGGTGTCTGATACACGTTCAGGGAATGGACACTGTACGCTGTTAAGGTGGCAAAAGTGAGCTGTCACAACTCCTACACAATTCAATAAATGAGGACCCTAAGACCAAACCATCTTGGCTTATGTGCATTCCCCTCAACTTCATAAAACACAGACATGAAAAATAAGGAGAATTAAGAGTAAGTTGTAAATGTTCAATATAGTTATTGAAAAAATTAACTGAAATGTAATTTGCCTAGGGCTTAACCCTTTCCAAAGCAATGGCCAAACCACAAACCCAAAGAAGCTTTCTGCTATAACCCTACCAGCCCAGCATGCTGGAGTGATTTTACTAGGATGGAGTGGTAGTGACAGTTAAGGACTGGCATGGGAGAAGTCTCAGAAATGTGGCAGACCATGAGAAGCCTGAGGTTTTGGCCATTGAACCAATGTCAGAAAATGCATCACTTGTAGTGATGATGAAGAATGGGCAAGGCAGAGAAATGTGACTATAATTCCCAGCATATCACATGCTTTCACACACTCCCAGATAGATCTCAGCTGGTGTGGGCGCTGTGAGTCCCTTACTCCTCCCCCACTATCCTCAGGAATTGTGTAAAAATGACAGAAGAAACAATATCGAACACCACAGAAGTCATTTTCACAGCCAAGTGTCAAGTGAGGATTGGCAAGCCTGGGGCAAAATTGTAAGTGAATGGAGGGAGAAACTACTCACACCACAGAGTGCTTCTAAGAAAGGATTTACGTGGGGCAAAGGGGGACACCCTTGGGTTGATGCAAGGGACTTGTTAAGGTCTGTGGTGATGTCATGAGCCACAAAACTGAGACAATGCCATCTCTGGCCTCCTTATGATATGTTCTAAAATACCCAGGCAAGCAACCCAGAAGGCTCTGTTTTAGAACACACCCATGTAGCAATTTTGTTTGCCATGCTGGAAGCCAGGCTTCCTGGAGGTATTGTGCATGTGGGAAGGAAGCAGAGACGCTCCTTCCCTTCCTTTCTAATAGATGACGGAGTCTTTCCATCATCCTCCTGGTGGCTGAGCTGTTGGTTTGTTTTCTCCTGTCTAACAGTCCAATCTGTGAAAATCAGCAGCTAGCTGATAGCACGCAAAGCAGCTCCAGGTGTTGGAGGAAAGAAAGCTCTCCACAATTAGCATTTTCTCTTTGAAATATCATCATATCTCTGAAATATTATATTTCAAGTGTCCTTAATTTTCTGCAGATTTTATTTTGCAGTGTGAACAAGATCCTTAAATACAGGGAAGAATTATCTCTTCTCACAGGAAAAAGACTAGTAAGTCAAAGACCTCTGTAAGACTACTTCTTTAAAAACCTAGCACTTCAGGCAGGGATATAAATATAACTCTTAAGTTCTACACACTGGGCTCATGTATCACGAAGCACAAGAAGGAGCTAAGTACCTAACCAAAAAGGTGGCAGAAGCAAACTAAAAATGAGCAGGTGTTCCATGCAGAGAACACTTCTAGTCAAAATCATCCTGGGTTTCAAAAACAGACCTTTAGGGATTAATTTCTAGGTGCTCATTTTAAACATATAGAAATGGAATCTGGGTTTTCAGGAAAGGAAACTTTTCCAGGGTGATTAGTTTTGTTAGAAGTAGGATATTCCTTCAACACTTTTTCCAAGTAATGGGATTTGCTGAGTACATATTTTGCTGCAAATATCAGTTTAATGCTATTCTGAAAAAGCAATATTTTGAACTGCTCCTGAGAAACAGCCTAGGAAATCTCCAACTTTTTAAAAAGTTCCCTAAAAAAGACAGGTAATAGAAAATCCTCATCCTGTATTTAGCAGGTCAGGGATTAGGGAAATTTCCCAAATTAAGGAAAATTACCAGAATAAGATACATTTTGCTTGCTAAGTAAATTCTGAATTGAGCACGACAAAAGGCCAACTGGTCAACCCCTCTGCTTTATAGATAAGGCCCAGAGACATGAGTGGTCTGCTTTAGTGAGAAGTAATAAAGCCAAGACTCACTCAGATCCCCCTTTGGTAAATCTATGATCTTTCCACTGTTTGATGTCTCCTATGCTCAGTGACATTTTTAGTTCTACTCTGTATAAGTTACCTGGATTCTTTGTTGAGCAAGCTAAGCAGAAGTAGTTTGTTCTTCCAGTGCTGAACCTTTGTTAGTTTACTGTCCATCACTGTAACAAACATCTGTGATAACTCACAAAGAGAAAAGGTTTATTTTAGCCCATAGTTTAGAGATTTCATTCCATGACAGTTGGCCTCCTTGCTTTGGGCAGGGCAGCACATCATGGCTAGGGCACAAGAAAGAAGAAAACCACTAGCATCATGTCCTGGATGCAAAAGACAGAAAAAAGAAAGCACCAGGGTCCCACAATCCCCTTAGAAAGAAGCCATGTCCCAACCTAAAGTCATCTTCCCACTAGCCTCACCTCTTAAAAGTTTCCACTGCCAACAGTACCAAACTGGGGACCACGCCTTTTAACACTTGGGTCTTGGAGGAACATTTAAAAATTGAACTATGACAAACTTACACTGTACATTCTTTTTCAAAAATGCTTATAGATGCTTATCTGAATGTGTTTGCCCACAAGGCTATATATTAGTTCTGCAGAACAATTTACCTACATGACAACTACAAACTGTGGCTGGAACAGTAGGGCACCTGAGTCCTTTAGGGCAAGAATTCACTGGATGATGACTCAGCATTTCACAAAGCTGAAATCAAAGTGTCAACTAAAGTGAGTTCTTGCCTAAAGACTTGGGGAAAATTCTGCTTCCAAGCTTGTTCTTGAAATCAGCAGTGTTCAGTTCCTTGCAGTTGTAGGACTGAGTTCCCAGCCCCTTGCTAGCTGCCAGTTCCTAGAAGCTGCCCACCCCCATTCCTGGTCACACATGGCTCTCCACCCATTTTCCATCCATCAGAGCAGCAAAGGCCCACCAAGTCCTTCTCATGACAACTTTCCCTGGGCAGCAAAACAAAAGTCTCTGCTCTTAAAGGGCTGATGAGTTCAAATAGGCTCACAAATGTAATCTCTGAATCTTAAACTCAACTCCATCATATAAATTAACTAATCACAAGAATAAATCTTTCATATTCACAGTCCCAGAGATCAACCAGGATGCATAATCAGCTGTGGACAGATCTGGGGATAGGTCCTGGGGCTCTACTGGAATTCCATCCTCCACACTATGCTATAAAGGTATGTTTACCGGCCCCCCAACACTGCTCAAATGAGAAAAATAATCCTGACTGAATCCAGAATGATAAAGTGATACAGACATAATTCAGGAGGAACTTTTAAAGACACAAGTGTGTCACTGATTCAAATTGGGAAAGAGAGGGTAATTCCTTTCACTTTAATCATTAGAGCAACAGGAGTGGAAAATATGAAAATAAATAAAGAAGATCATTGATAGGTGAGTCTAGAGCTGACAGACTGACCCAGGGGTAGCTGGCTCTCAAGAACCAGCTTCGAATCTCCTGTGTCAGACAAGGCTCTAAGAACATGCTGGTCAACAGTGTCTCCTGTGCTCCCACCCTTCCTCCTCTTCTGGGGTCACATCTATCAACACATCTCTCAACTGTGAGAGCAAGCACAATGCCCGGCACATGTTGAGTACTCCATAAATACTAATTCATAGGAACTGTAAGTTAGAGGGGAACACTGTTATAGGCTGAAGATTCTGCTAAATTAGTCATCCATCCTCTCAATGAGGGCCACAAGAAATGGAAAAGGGATTGGGAAGTTGTATTGTTTCATTCATTTTACCCCCACTCACTTCCTTTCCTATTACCCCATTAAAACACCCCACTAAAGATAAAACTAAAGAAGGTTCCAGAATGTAGAAATCTGTAAGGATTAAGACAAGATGACACCACGACAATGTCGCAGAAGCCAAAAGATCAGATTAGTCATAAGCCACTAGTATGATGAGGCCTGGGTCCTAAGGTCAACAATGGACAGAGCAGAACCATCCCAAGAACTTCTAAGGTGGTCCAGATGGAGCCTGGTAGAGATGCACACGCTCAGGCCCCACTAAGCCCCACTAAACCAGAACATGCTTATCTGATCCCAGATGCTTCACATTAACTCGAAGCATTTGGTTCAGCCCTTCTAACTTTTAAACGTGGATCCATTTTCATTTTCAGGTGTTCTAGGAATGCCAAATTCAAAGAAAGAACAATAACAGCGATTTTATTTACCATATGTTAGGGACCCCAATTAGAAAATGTATCTGCACAGGAGACACACAACACAAATTAGAAAATCTAATTGACATGGTTGGGGAGTGCGAACTGACATTAAATTTTATATTTTCTACATCTCTGATTTCAATTAGAAGACAGTTGCATAGTATACATATTTGTACTTTATATTGCATATACAAACCTACCGAAAATTAGCTAAAATAACCAATTTGTTTGTACATAATTACACCTTGTTTCATTTTTTTAATTCTAAAAAAATTTTATTGCAGTAAAATACATATAGGGTAAAGTTAACTATTTTTCAGTGGACACCTCAGTGGCTTTAAGTTCTTCTTGTGAGCACCATCATCCAGCCACAAACTCTTCATTTTGTAAAACTGCCCTGAGCCCTTTAAACACTGATTCTTCATCCTCTTGTCCCTACTTCCAGCAACCTCCAACCTATTTCTGTCTGAATCAATCTGTCTCTTCTAAATATTGGAATCAGGCAATATTTGTCATTTTGTGTCTGTCTCATTTCACAGAGCATTATGTCCATAAGAGTTATGTTGTTACAAGGGACAGGATTTCCTTCCTTTTTAAGGCTAAATAATATTCCACTGCTCCTGTACAGCACATTTCATCTGTCAGTGAATGCCTCTGCTGCTTTTATTTTTTGGACTTACTTTTAAACCAGTTTTCAAAAAGCTGTCTTACTGAGATGATGGGCAATTTTATTTTGGTTTTAGGAAACAAACTGCATCCCTTTCTGCAAATGAGGGTAGAGGTGAACAGCAGGAACTAAGAGGGAGGGGACCTCCCTATGCCTCTGAAATTACAGGCAAAAAGAACAATCATAGTCATCTTCCAAGATGGTCCTTATCTTTCCTGCTCTAACAAGGCTGGTCTACCCTCATCTGCTCAGAGGTATTAAAAAAAAAAAGTCTCATTATCTGGCAGGGAAGAGTGAAAAGAAAGCCCATCTGAATTAGAGAAAGCACTGAATTACAGATTGTTTAAAAAGCAAACCAGTTTTATTACTTTCAACCTATGGGAAGCTAACAAATTGTCAGAGGAGCCCTGAGGCTGATATTTTAATGAGAACAGGAGAATCCTATATAATTACCATATCAAGTGCTACTATGGAAATAGAGACTCTAAAGTATTTGAGGACACTTAAAAACAGTTTATACTCTAGGACTTTTAACCCCCCACCTCCAGAACCACTATGACAATATTACTTAGCTCTCACAGTGCAACATTAAGAAAGATCCGCCAAGATCAACTTTAGACCAACACTGGAGGATTTTAAGAGGTTCTACTGTACACTAACTTACAATGACAATTCTATGCACAAACTTAAGAAGGAAACTGAAAACATTTAAAGAAAACAAGCAAATTTACAGCTGACTGGTATATTTAAACTATCTAAGTCTAGATAAATACTTAGTTTATGTACCATCGGTAACAGTGAAAGGAGATGAGGAAAGAAATAATTCCCATGTTATAGTACAAGCTTAGGAGGAAAAATAAAAGCAATAACATAACCAAATTTGTGTCTTAGGAACAGGTGATCAAAGATGAAGGCAAACCAGAAAATAATGAAATATCAAAACAACCAGTAAAGTCCCTCAAGCTTGATAATGTTTCATGTTGGAAAGTTGTCTATTATTCATTTCCAACTCTTAACTTCAAAAGTGTGGTAAGAAAGGAATGTCTGCAGCTCTGAATCACTGAATGATAGCACATAAACAAATCCAGCCTCTCCCTTTCATTTGTTTTCCCTGAACATTTTCAAACTGACAAGTGCTAGAATTCATCAAGATCATTACTTCCCACCTGGATTTGGCATCCTCATAGGAGGGGGAGAAATTCCTTCTCTGCCTCATGAATATTCTGCAGAAATGCAAACAAACTAGCAATAAAAACAGGCACAAAGAAAAGCTCTTAGAAACAGTAGTCCACGACTACGGGCCATTTTACATCAAGACGGCAAGGGGCTCACAGTCCTCACGACAGAGTGTGCAAAGCTCACAAATGTTTAAAATCCATCAATTCTCATATTCTGTGGCTCCGTCTCTAGAACCATGTGAAGAAAAACTGACTACTCGTGAACTGACGTGGTTTTGTGAGCTGCACTAACCTTGATGTCATCAGAGGAGACCAGAGTCAAGGGTGAAAGTGAGAAATGGAGATATGGAAAGCTATGAAAGAAAATTATCAAGAGAGGAAACAATGAGAGAGGGAAGAGGTTGTCCTTAAGTATTTTTATTCCCTTTATTTATTTCGGTTTATACTGAAAAGGAAAATAAGGTATAAGAAACATTGTCAGGGAAATGATTATTCTGCTTGAGGAGACGTGTGTGTGTGTGTGTGTGTGTGTGCGCGCGCGCAACATCTTTTAATTAACCCTGGAATATTATGTAAATATATGGCCTCTTGCATGCTATGGAAACTGAGAATAAATAACCTTTGGGCACTAAGTCACCCACCGTCAGAGGGCTTACATTGGGGTACACACAAAATGTTTTCCAGCTCTGTCCACAGCAGCTCTGGCCTGAGGGCAGCCTGCTGCCTAAGGCTTTACACTCCACAGTGGCAAAGCTAACCACACCAAGGGTATGTCATCTGGAGTGAAAGTGTTGAGTATAGTATAACATTGCAACAACTTAGTATAGTAGACAAAGACTCTGGAAAGAGACATAACTTCTGGCCTTCCCACACACTCCGTTCTGACCTCCTCTCTGGCCTTCCTACTCCTGGAATAACCTTACCCTCCTTTAGTACATCAGCTTAACTATCACCACTCCTTCAAGAAGACATCTTTCTAATTCAGCTATTATCCTGAACTCCTCCAGATTCCGGTAGGAATTATGCTCAGAGGTCCCACAAGACACTGGACAAGTAGCATTAGTCATCTGATTGTCTGTGTCAGCAGAAATGAGTCCCCTTTTGTGCACTTCCAACACAATATGTACTGCCACATGTTGTGCTCAGTAAATGCTTGCTGAATCAGTTTTAAACCAATCCCAAAATGGGATAATCCCTCGGCTCTTTGCTGGCAAAGCCTTGTTATCGCCCTGGTTTATGGCGTCCCTGAATCACCTTTTCTACTCAGATTCCCCTCCCCTTCACAGCCCAGCACTTCTGATTTAGTGTTTCTCTGCCGCATGTAACACATTCTCTGGTCAGGGAATTGGTGTGTTTTTACCAGAATTCTCTAAGACTGTGATGATCACTCAGGTTTGGAGACCATGGACTTCACATAAACCCCATTTTTATTTTTATTTTTATTTTTATGTGGTATGATCAAAGCATAGATGGTGAATGTTTAAATATTTTTTAAAAACTATTACAGTAAGAGACATATTGCCATTATACCCCGCTTTGCCCTGAACACACTCATCACATCATTCTCGCCACTCCCCAAAGCAGTCCTAGAAGTCTTCTTTCATAAACGACTTTATGTGATCAAAAATACAGTGAATGCTGCTGCTGAGCGTCATCTAACTAAAAGGAACACCGATGGACAACATTACGATGAGATTTCATCCACCTTATGCACTGGATCTGACAATGTGAGACTAACAGCTCTTCCCCAAAGTCAAAATGACCATGAAAAGATAGGTCTTGAGTCAACTAACGATGCTCAGAGGGAGGCCTACTGGAACTGCTTTAGAAAGTGGCCAAAATGATAGATACGTATGTTTGAAGCAAGAAGGATTATTTTGAGGGGAATTAATAACAATGTGTCTTCTACTGTAATAATTTTTAATTTAAATAGTCACCATATTTTTCAATCACGTCTCATATTTATAGGCTAAATACAGACCAGTGATGGCAAACCTTTTATAGACTGAGTGCTCAAACTGCAACCCAAAACCCATTCGTTTGTTCCAAAGTGCCAGCACTGCAACCAAACCTGAGTCTCTAGGGTTCAGTTGCTGGGGTACATGAGCTCACATGTTGTCAGAGAGGGCTCCACGCGTGCCCACTGCCATAGGGTCCCCACCACTGGTCAGACCTTCCTAACTCCCCATGTTGCTTTCTGATTAAATAAATGTGATGTGAAATATCATCACTTCATTTATTTTATTTTGTTTGTTCAACAGCAAAAATTTATTTGACTTCTTTCAAGAACTAAGTGAAAGTTGGCTTTATAGAAAAAGACTGCCCACTAACAACTTCATCTTGAACTCTCCCCAAAGGAAGATTTTTAAAGCATAGAGTAATTATGTATGATTCCAATTCAAGACAAAGTGGGAGGTACCTTTCATTTTTAGCTCGTAAGTGGGTGCTCATGGCCATATGTGGCCCAAGAGTGGGGAGATTATATACTAAATATAGAAGAAGGCTCATCTCTATACAGTGTAATTGTGGATTTCTAAGTTTCAGTCTCCAAGCCACAAGAAATGAGGGAGCTATTCAGAGAAGTGGATTTTTTTTACTAAATATTCTACACTTTCTCTAAAAACATCACTTTTTTTTTCAATAAATTAGGTTGAAACTGAGAGAATGCTAGACTCTTATCTTGTCACTGCAAATTTATATATTGATGCTTTGTGTTTGCCTTTTAGAGGTTTCCCCCAGAAAGCATGACTGTTGGTCACTTTTTATAAAAGTATTGTTATGGTCTTCCAAGTACCCAAGCCCTGTGAGTGACATGCTAGTACGTACATCTGGCATCTTAATTAGTTCCATGCAATAGAAAGTACAGCCCATCATAATGGCTATTAAATAAGATAACAGAGGGAGACTTTAAGGCAGTGAAACACAGCTTGACAATGAAAAGAGAGAGTCCTGACACCCAACAGAATCTAGTTTGATCTGAGCAGAAGAAAGCATGGTGGGGCACTGCAGACACACCTAACTTGGAGCACTCAATCTGATGCTTGAGTGTGACATCCGCCTTTTGTTCACGTTGGCAAGTATCTTTCAGGAAAAAAAGGAAGCTGCTCAAACACTGATTTCTAATTACACTGCTAGCATCACTGGAGGAAAAGGAAAATGGATCTGTCTACTGTTTCCTTAAAATCTGCAACCACTTTATCTGAGACCCACAAACAACATCCCAAAGACTGTACTGTGTATTGGGTTCAAAAGTTCAGCAGTCTCTGGAGAAGCCTGCTCTCCAGAGGAAGGAGGGATCTGGGGGCCACAGATGGGACAAGGGTTATTGAATCTTGCTCCGCCCACTCACACCATCTGCAAAAGCTTAGGTCTTTGCAACCATCCTGACCTTCAGGCCCAGAGCCTTTACTCAAACTGCACCTGCCCAGGATTAGATTTCCTCCTAGTGAATGATTGTTTCTTTCCTCTCCTCAGCAAACAGCTGTCACGTGATCAAATGGCAGCTGAGGAGAGGGAGCTGGCCCCTTGCAAAAGGGTTGCAATGGACACAGACTTGGGTGATTCATCTTCAAAAACCTGTTCCTGAAACACTTTTGCAAGTTTCTATCACTTCTTGTTTCAGCTCACAGATAATTAAACCCTGCCAGAGACAGAGCTCTAACCTGGAAAACACAATATCTCTATAACTCATTAGCGCTCCTAAGGATGAATGGAACTCATTGTCTTTCCCTCTTCCCTTTGACCCCAAAGGTTGCTAAATCTATGGTTTCTAACCTTGCAAAAATGAAGGGTAACTTGAAAAGGAATGTGGCAGCTCCTTGTAACAGGAGATACAGTTGCATGGCAGAAATCAGCTGCACCTGCTTGCCAGACATTTTGCTAATCCAAGTGATGTGTCCACAGCATGTGTAAAATAACACTGGACAGCCATTTCACCAGCGATGGAATAAACTCCCAGAGGCATTTCCACTTAAGAAAAAGCTCGGGGAGAGAGGGAATTTACACAGCATTTTTACAGGACAGTAGGAGAATCTACACAACGGTTCTGGGCATATAAAGGAGAACATTATCTGGTCATTTGTAAGTAAAGTTAAATATTCCAAGGAAATGTAATAAGGCTACTCTAGGCAAGCTTTCTAATAATAAAGAATCATGATTTTCATTCAAAAGGACAGTTCTACATTTGATTTAAAGAACACACACAGCTGTATCTCTACAAAATGTTTCCTGATTCTCAATGGAAACAGTACCCCACACCCTAGATCAGAGTCAGTCAGTAAAAAAGGAGGACATCAAACCCTCCCAGACCTCCAGGGGTAAAATCATGCAGGAGTCACAAAACTGTGGGGCAGAGCTTTATTCCTGAGAGTTTCTCTCTAGTGTAGCAAGAATGTTGTTGGATCTGTTGGATTTCTCCCCCCGCCACCCAACTTTCGCATGCCACAAGTGTGTTCCTCCTACTGAAACACACAGTCGACGATACACTAACAGTCAGTCAAACAGATCAGAGGAGCATACCCTAACTGCAAAAGCAGCCCAGGTTAGATTTAACTGTAGTTATCAGGGGTAGAGAAGGATTTCATGAGGATTTCAGAAGATAATGAAGAAAAGCACTTTTCCTTATCCGCACATATCCTTCACAACCCTCCAAGCGCAGGCCTTGGCCCCAGGCACCCAGGGATGTTCAAAGGCTGACAGGAAGAATCCCCATCCCCCGCACGAGCACTGTCTGTGGGTGAATGTCAACTGTGCATGCCCAGGTGCTGAAAAGTGCCTGCCTTCCTTGTAAGCAGTAAGACCAGACAGGCTGAATGCTTGTGGGTGAGGCCTGTGTGCTCAGGGGAGGCCAACATGACTCTGAACACATGAGAAATAGGAGAAACAACATAATTCTCTCAAAACATCCTAACTGAAGTGCCTCACTTTAGATTACAAAATGGACTTCATACATTTCAGCTTAAAGAGAGAAAAAGAAAAGAAAGAAAACAGGCGGGTCAGTTTATTTTCTGAGCACAGTATTAATGACAAGATGACATCACCAGCAGCCAATCAGAAAGCTGTCTGGTGTCTGATGTTCTAACACCATTTCATATTTATGGATAAGCACCAGAAGGGTGTCAACCCTAAGCTGCATTTCCCTCCCTACTCACTTCTAAATAAAGTGCCTGCTTTCATTCAGCAGCCAAACTGGGAGGAGAAAAAAGAAGAAGAAGAAAAGAAAGAAAAACCTGCTCTGTGGCTCTCTTCCTCCTCATCTTAGTCTGTCTTCCGACAATCCAGAAACAATAAGAGGAAGGCCAGGGAGAGAGACTAGAACCTGTGTCACTGCTTCTGTGAAGCTGCTGAAGGCACCTCATTGACTGCCAAAGCCAGGGTTTCACGTGCAAACCCCAAGGGCAGCAGAAAGCAAGGCTGTAAAAGGAGGGGCAGGATGCTGGGTACTCAAGAAATGAGTGCAACTGTTTTTCCCACTTTCGAAAGCTTCTCTTACATTCCAAACCCTTGAAAGTAGCGGTGAGCTGGGCATGGTGGTGCACACCTGTAATCCCAGCATTTGGAAGGTTTATAGATAAGAAGATCCCTGCAAGTTCCAGGTCAGCCTGGAATAGTGAGAACCAGTTTCCAAAAAGTAACTTTGAAGAAAAGAGAGAAAATTAGAGCCTTTGTGTTCCCCAGGTCAAGATAATGCAGGAGCTCAGTCTCTACTCCCCAAACCCATGAAGGCAAAGCATCATTTACACTTGAAACCCAGGAACAGGGCACAGGGCCAAACCTTCACGTCCACAAGGGCAACTGTTCTCCGGGATGAAGCTAATTAATGAGCTTGGAGAGATGTGGCCAGAACATATTTTTGAATTTGTTTTCAGCCTAAAATCAACAATCTGTGTGAACAGCAATTGACAATGTGTTTCAATTTCTAGGAGACACAAAGAAAATGATTGTGGCATCTCTGAAAAATCCCTGCCCGAGACAACTGCTCCATAATTTTCTGCTCTCACCAGGCTCTGCAAACCTGGTCAAGAAATGAATATAGCCCATTTCTTTCTCCATACCTCTAATCAGCTCTTGTCAGATCTCAGGATCAAGCTCAAATATTAGAAATATAACATGTAATAAAGATGCAACCAAGCAGTGAAGATGACAAAATTTGGCATGCTGGCCTGGAGCCAGAGTGACAGATCTTGAGCTGATGTTCCTTTTTTACAGATTTAACTATGTATAATGAGGAAAAAATTAATAATATTCTCAGAGCAAATTTCCAAATAAAATAACTGTAGCCCATCCTTTCTCATGATTAACTTGGTTCAAAAGTAAACTAGTAAATAGATTCAACAGGAAAAGTAGAAAAGGAATTGGACTCCTAGGGTGGGGGGGGCTATATAATTAATTAGAAGCAGCTAATTTTCCTTACATGCACCCACCTAAACCAAAATATAAAGATTCCCCAACCACTTATTACATATTTTATACAAAATGAATGTACACTCTTCTGTCTGAAGTGGCCTCATACAAATCAGAAAGACCAGGACATGAGGGGAAAAAAAATAGCTATGTATAACAAAGAAGGAAGAATTTGACTTGGGACCTTCATATGCTTAAATCAGGTTGTTGCTGTTGTTGTTTTTAAAATGCCTTATTTTTTTTAAACAGGGGCCAGAAGGGGGTTTCCTTTGTTCCCTAAGTAATAGGTGTTGTCATTTTGAAAGCTATAAAAACTCACAGACAAAACAAAAAGCCAGACATGAAAATCTGAGCCCTCAACAAGGAACAAATTAAAATGCAGTATGCTGGTATCATAAATCCAAAAATAAATATGTAGGCAAATGTTTCAAAAGGGCATTCTTCCCAATGCTCTTTCCTGATGCAAACGGAATCCTCTCCAAAACCAACCTATTAGGAACTCCTGTTATTACTCTCTAAACTTGGTGCTCCATGTTAGCTGGCAGAAAGGAAAACTAATTTGGATCATCCAAAAAATCATTTACATTTGGTTTGAGTTGTATTATATGGGGTTGGTAAGTTGGCTACAAATTTCCTTCCCTAATTAAGTTTGGTTTATAATAATTTTAAATTTTATATTCCCTCTGCACAAGCCAACTAACAACTGTAGACAGTAGCCGGCTGGCAAAAGGAAAAAGCCAATCGTGGATTTTGTGTTTTAATTGTCATAGATAAGTTATCCACACACAGCTAATCATGGTGACAGAATTAACCTCAATTCAGGGGGCAAATGTTGGGAAGCATCCAGAGGACCAGCTTTGCCAATGACATCGTGTGTACAAGCAACTGTGTGACCAGGTGTGGCTAGGTGTAAAAGCCACTTTGTGAAACACCATAAATCAAAAGGATCTATTTTGCCCATTATAACTGTCTCCTGGCCCAATGTTCCAAGCTTATAAACCTCATCCCATCCCCCACTTCTTTAAAAACTGGGCTAATGCTTGCATTTCTTAGGATCTCTCTCATTTGACACTCATATTCACCACACAGACACACACACCTGCCTCCAAAATGCATGCGGAATTTGGACTGCATTTCTGATTCCAGAGGCCAGGCACTTACTATATTGAAGTGAGAAGGCAACTAGGAGAATACCTGCCTAGTGACTCAATCCGAAACGTAAGGCGAACGAGGGCAATACATATGGTGAAGGAGGGCGAAAACTGGATTATTCAGGAAGACCACAGAAAGCTTTCATCTGTTTAGGTATCATACAGCGCTATTAGGCAGTTGGTATATAAGCTATCACATGCTGCATCTTTTTTTATTCTTCTTTATCTCACTTAGCTTTTGTCATTTCACTCAAATCAATCCAATTTTATGTTTTCTCCTTAGGAGGAATGTGTAACCTCTTAAGAAGAATATAGTATTACCAGGTCTAAAATTCATGACAGAAAGTTCAGGAAAGTGTGAATGTAGAAGGAGTATTTCTGAAATATGGTGGTCACACAGCAACTTTTTCCTTTTTTTTTTTTTTTTGCTCTCCTCTAAATAAAATTATCTGTAGTCTCTACAATTATGAAAAAGAATTCAGTTTAGTACAAATCAAATGTGGATATTATTATTATTATTTGAAGTGTACAACAGAAACAAAGAGGCTGAAACTTTACAAAAGACAAAAGACTCAGTTTTTAAATGCCTTGGTCCTTTTGGTGTGAAGCAGGGAAGATACACATTTTAAATCGTTACCAATCGGTTCTCTTTTTATAAAGCACATATGATTAGTTGTCAGCTGTCCTTACACACAGAAAAGAAAAACTAAATTCAAAATTATAAGAATAGAGTAAAGAAAAGATCACAGAATAGAGAAAATATAAAAATGAAAACACCACTAACATGCATCCAGGAGATGTGTTTCTAAGCAGTTTTCCCCTAGTTTGACAAGAGGCCACACTATCCTTGTCCCTTGGATAAACAATGGAAACTTGACCCACTTGTGGAGTTGGTAGACACGTACGGCTTTACCATTTATCCAACATCCTGTCCCCCCAAATAGGAAGTGAATCACAGAGCTAAGGAATTACTCTATCGTTTTCAAAGGAAAAGACACAGAACTTCAGAGTTAACTTCTTATTTTGAAACAATACACACTGAGATAGCCGTGTTGCTCACTGTGTTTATAATGGCCTAAGTTAGTTCTATAAACATTTCATCTAAATGGTTTGCATTTCGCTCACCATGATTTGCTTTCTATGTAAAAATAAGGTCTTATAATGGAAGCAGCAGACTCAGAGACATATTCTCTTCTATTCCAGTGAATAGTCCGTACCAACAGAGACTGCTTACAGCATCAATAGAGCCAAGATTAAAGGAGGAAATGGTTGTATCAGCAAGAAGAGTCATGTTTTCCCACACAGAAAGATACAAATAAACAAATATAAATGGAATGCTATTCAGCCTCGAAAAAGAAGGCAATTCTGAGCAATGCAGATGGACTTGGAGAACACTATACTACGTAAAATAAAGCCAGACACAGGGCAAATACTACATGATCTCACTTGTATAAGGAACCTAAAACAGCCAAACTCATCAAACACGAGAAGATAATAATAGTCACCCAAATAGTACCTGAGAGGACAATGAAGCACAGGGGAGCCAGTAAAAAGGACAAGGTTTTATTTGTTATGTGGGATAAATCCCAGAAAACAATAGTATGATATACTGAAGTTTTGGCTGGGAGAAGAGATCTTATGTGAAATGATTTTCCCACAAAGTGCTGGAGAAAGCATCTGGAGGTAAAGGAAGTGCGTGGCCTTCATTACAGTGATGGTTTCATAGGTCTACAGTTATCTCCAATTCATCAAGTTGTACACTGTGCATTATATCACATTTCATTTTGTTACATACATATACTTTTTCCTATGTCAATCATACTCTGATAAATGGTAAAAGAAAAAAATATGCCAAAGGAAGAGGCACAGAGATGGTAAATAGAGAAGCCTGTTCTTTTGTGTACACAGCACAGGTGAGACCTAGCCCTTCCCATGAATCCAGGCATCCAGAAATCAATGTCCTGTTCCATTGGCTCTGTAGTTGCTAACTTTTTCTGTCATAGTTAAACCATAAAGGGAGGAGGGGGACTAGAGTATGAATGTCATAAAAACATAAAACAATTACTAAAATATTTATTTATCCTGGCACATCATTCCAGTCAATAACCATCACACTGTGTGTTTAAGGGATCATAGGAATTAACTGTGCAGAAAAAAGCAAGATTTTGACATGTGAAATGTGTCTTGTACATTCTGAGGGCAGGGGGATAACCACAGATCACACTCACAGGCCTGGCTATTTTTTTTTCTGTAATATGAATACAATCAGGGGTGTTCTATCACTGAGTTACATCCCCAACTCTTTGTATTATTAGTATTAAATATTACTGTTAGTATTGATATTGGTATTGGTAATAGTATTTTGGGGTTTTTTCTTTGTTTTTGTCTTTCTGAGACAGGGTTTCACTATGTAGTTCAGGCTGGCTTTGAACTCACTTATGTATCCCAGGCTGGCCTTGAATTCACAGCCATCCTCCTGCCCCAGCCTCTCAAATGCTGGGATTACAGACATTCGCTACTATACCCAGCTTGGTATTGGTATTAATGACAAAACTGCCAAGTCTGGGTTCAAACTTTGCAATCTTCCTACCTCAGCCTTCCAAGTAGCTGGGGTTATAGATATTCATCACTGAGACAGGCTGAGACCTGACTAATCTTTGCTTGCAAATCATCACAATATGGATGGCCAGATGTCTGCAAAAATAATTCTTCAGTCCTTTTTGTAACAGCCTAAAACTTTGGAATATTTATGTGTGCATGTCCGTGGGTGTGTGTATGAAAAACTTTGTGTTATATTAGCAATGCTTTCTTATGCCTTGAGTATTTGTGATACTTAAAATCGGGGTCATATTTTGGATAATAGAGAAAAAGATTTATTCCAATCAACAACATGCTCGAATCCACTTCATCAAGTTGTGCGAAATGTGCTTCATAGAATCCTGCTGAAACATGGGCCAGGAAAGACACACAGAGAGTCCTCATTTGTGTGCCAAGTCCCAAAGCCCTGGCAGCTGAGGAATACCTTTTTCTAATTCATTAGTTTTCTGCAACCATGTACTCTAACTCAGTCTATTACTTACTTACAAAGATATCTGTAGTCAGAGTACAAGTATACATACATACAATAAATGTGTATATTTTTACATGCTGTAGATACGTATATGTAAGTGATACAGATTGAATATCCCTTATCTGAAATCCTCGGAACCAGAAGTGTTTCAAATTTTGGAACATCGGCATGTACACAATGCAATCTCTTGGGAACAGGCCACACGTCTAAATCCATTTACATGTCATTATACATTAGACACTACACAGTACTTCTAATGTTTTTTTGTGTGTGAAAGTTTCACGGCGTAGAACTTCTCACTTATGTAATCAGGTCTGTCTTAGTTACTTTTACTCGCTGAGACAAAATACCTGACTCCCAAAGTTAGGGAATAAAAGGTTTATTTCTTACAGTTCTTGGAGGTTTCAGTCCATACTCCACTGACTCCAAGCAGCACAGCGGCATGGTGGGCCGCTGTTCATGGCCAGGATGCAAACAGCAAGACGCAAACCGGAAAGAGAGGCAGACATAACTTCTTTCCGCGGAGGCTTCACATCCTGGCTCCACCCCTGGGCGGGTGAAATACTCACACCACCAATCCGAGCGCTAGACAACGAACCAATCACAAACGCTAGATTTGGTTGCATCTACATTGGCAGGAGGCTTGGGGCAGGGCCACAGGAACACAAACCGCAACAATGTCGGTGCTCAAAACCTTGGATTTTGGAATTTTTCAGATCTTTTATTTTTCAAAAGAATAAAGCACAAGTTGTATATATCCTGTCCATGACCAGGAATCTGTGACAGTTAAGCTGGCCTATCAATTTGATTGGCTTGAGAGCTGCCTCGGGGATTACTAAAGCTTGCTTCTAGATGTGTCTGGGTGGGTCACAGAGCATTGACCTTAGGTACTGGGCTGGACCCTCCTTGCTTCCTCTCTGGCATTGCTTTCCTGCTCTGCTTCCTGGCCACCATGAAGTGAGCGGCTCTGTTATACCACGTCTTTCTGCAATGATATTTGTCCTTAGAGCCATCAGACCATAGACGGAATCTCCTTAAATCATAAGCCAAACTAACTCTCTCTTCGTTTAATTTGTGGGTGTCAGGTGTTTTCTTCCACAATGGAAAAACTGCCCAATACACCATCCAACTCAGTCTTGTACCATATGTATGTGATAAGTAAAATAGTCCCCTCATACTTTGATGGGTGTCTACACATAGTTCCTAAATCAGAATTAGAGAAAGGAAGACAGAGGAGAAGGAAATACCCCCAATTGGTGATGAAGATGAAGAGACTAAGGTAATGATTCAATGAAAGATAGAGAAAAAGAAAAGAATGGAAATAAAGATAATGTAGTAGAGAAAGGACAAGACTGACAGATTTGACCTTCACAAAGTTGTCTTCAGCTTTCATTCCATTAACCCATGGGCTAAGTAATTTAGGTGATTTAAGCATGAAGTGCTGAAGAAGCCAAAGTCATGAGTTCATCTATATTGAGTCATGCTGTTTCTGTTTCAGGGCCATAGATTTTATGCTTAACTCAAATTAGCATCTTGAACATGCTTCCTCCTAGTCACAAGGGAGGTTGGAACCAGGGAATGAGAATATACTTGTGGATATCCATCATTACTGAAAGAAAAATATCTCTCAAGGTATCTGCTCTTCCTACAGCGGGCCTTCAGAATTAACTTTACCTAGGTATGGAGGCACATGTTTAAATAAAGATAGCACCAGCTTCAGGGCACAGCCAGCCTTGCAGATCTTCTAAAAAATACACTTTCACTGTCTTGCTGCTTGCTAGACTGGAGCAAAGGGACAGGCATGAGTTCCTAAACATTTGTATATTTATGAGTTTATTATCATGGGCCCCAAACAATTTTGTTTACCCACAGGGCATTTAAGAAAACAAGTCTTGAAAATCATCCTAAAATTGAGAAGAAAACGTTTTCTAATGTTTAAACAAACACTCTTTCAAAATTAAATATCATTCACTTTCATACTTTTTGTTCCCAAATTCTCAGAGTGATTGGTTTATATTACAGCCTAATACCCCTGCAGTATTAAGTAAACTAAGCAGTTCGGGTATAGTAACAACAATAATCACTAGTTTCCCTCTTTATTAGTGGCTTTATAGAAAAACTACATTTTTAAAAAATGAAAATAGTTTTGCTTCAGGCTCCACTCTTGCATACCAAGCTTCAGTTTGTGGTGAAACTTAACAGCCTCATTATAAACCCTCGAATGTTGGGAATTATGATGATGGAAATGCTGACACATAAGCCACAGCTGGCACTGCAAAAATGCTTTTAAATACATTTACCCTCCCCGATGAAGTCAGTCCCAAGAGCCTAGAACTTCATGATTTTAAACCATAAAAGCTAAACTCACCAACAAGGAAAACCATAGTGAGTGTTGAAATAGTAGACCTTGAAATGAAGGTATTTAATGTTGACAAAAAAAAAATTTTAAATGCACTTGCCCCAAAAGTTACTACATTATCAGAGGAAAGAAAGAAATAGGAGTTCATGTAAGAAATAATTTCTTAATTTCACTTCTCATAATAGAAGATAGACAGAAGAAGAAAAAACAGAAAGAAGCTGTAATTTCCAGTATGTAGAGGTTAATGGCTAAACGCAGACAGTTGATTTGTGTTTAACTTTACATATTATTTGTAAGTTAAAACATGAATGAGTGAAAAGGAAGGAAATGCATGAGAAATGACTATGAGACAACATTAGAGTCTCCTTATTGAAGATCAGCTAACACAAATGATAATCATTTCACAAGGTGATGCATGTCTGTTCTTTAGGAAAAACAAAAGGGAAAGGCCAGTAAAAACTAACTGAGGTTTTGATGATCAATTTATCTCAAAGATATCATTTCTATAAACTGCCCTGATTTGGTAGACTGATAGCTGTTTTGAGAATAACCTTCTTTATCATACCATAAGCTGTCTCATTAGTCTCCTTCAGACACATCTCTGGTTCCAAAGAAAAAATGAGCAGTGAAACAATAATTTTGGTATATTTCAGGTCATCAAATAAGGTTACCTTCCCACAGTAAACCTCAATAAAGCTTATTCTGAAAAGACATTCCTTTTGTCTGGTTTTTTAAGTCATTCTGTCTTCCAATCTACAGGGAGAAAAACATCTGTATCTACATATTTATATCTATACCTATCTCCTATATGTTAGGTATACTTTCATATACATTTAGGCATTCACACACCCACATACCTTAAGGAGAGGTCCGTGTACTCCCTAGGGGAAATCTCTACTATGTGAATGCCTTCAACTACCATCTATATATAACTGATTCTCTGCTTCTTTGCCCTTGTAGACTGTTCTTCTAACCTAAATCATGTAGGTACAGACAGTCCTTGACTTATGGTGACTGACTTGAGTTTTTGACTTTGTGATACTGCAAAAGCAATACAAATTCAATGAAAAATACTTCACCTCTGAGTTCATCTTTTCCCAGACTAGCAGCATTCAGCAGAAGCCTGTCTTTGAATGCTGGGGACAGGCAGCAAGTCATAGCTCACAGTCAGCCCCACAACCATGAGAGGAAATAATCCATACTTAATGCTGTGTTTCTAGACATGATATTCACCAGGTTAGGTGTATTAAATGCAATATTTTCAATTGACAATGTCTTTTTGGGGGGTATTACCCCACTGTACGCTGAGAAGCATCTGTATGTAGCCAAGTCTGCACTTACAGGCATGAAAGGAAGCTAAATGTCAGCATGCCCAAACCACAACCCACAGCCTAGCCACCCACCCTCCTGAATCCCTTAACTTGATCAATGGTACCACCAATCTACCCAGCCAAAAAACACCTTTCATCATCTTTAATCCCTTCCTATTTCCCAAATGCATTCATCACATTGCATCATTTTAGTTTTTAATGAGTCCTTTCTCCCATGTCTATCGTAGCTAGAAGATTTCAATAGAAACATTACTAGTTCACAGCCTTGAGTTTCAAAATCCTTCAACCTGCCTTTTAAAGTCTCACTAGATTATTATTTTAAACTCAATAAACTTAACTCAAGTGCTCCCATTTCTCTAAACTCTTTAATGATTGTCTCTGTCTAGAGCAGGGAGTTCTCAAAGGTTAATGGTCTGATAATCATACACATGTTGAAGGAAGGAGGGGAAGTTAGGATAATACACATTCCTGAGTCATTCCCATGAAATCAATACTTGTGCAGTGGGACACCAGGACGTAAAATGCTCTCCAGATGATCCTCATGTAGATGACATAAGGAACACACACTGGGCCAGGGGTTTAGCTCAGAGGCATAAGCACCTGCCTGACAAGCGTGAGGTTGTGAGTTCAACCCCCGGTACAAAAAAAAAAAAAAAGGAACACACACTGAGAAACAACACACTGTAAGACACCTTCCTTCTTTATTGGTCTACAAGGTGCTTCGAGATGTACACAGATTCTCCAGTCTACCAAATCCAAGCCCCTCTTTCTAACACAATTTTCTGTCCCAAAATAAAAATTCCTAAGTACTCCATAAATAATTTCTGAGAGTAAACCAGTATGATAGCCTAAGTATAACTGAAAGAAGAAAACAGAAAATAGAACTTATAATGAAATAATTTGCTGGCAAATTTTTCGTATTTGTGCAAAACTATAGAAGACATGACGAAGTGGCCATCTGCTAGAATCCACACATACAATACAACAGCTGCAAAGCCAGATCTCCAGTGTGTTTGCTAATGACTCCAATTCCACCAGTGGTATGGGTGCTGGTGACATGATTTTTCTCGATTGTAAGCAATGTCTGGCACAAGATCCATTTAAAGTGATCTTTAATCTTCTCCCAATTGGAAATGTAGCTTGTTTCCTTGGAAATCCAGTGACTATTAAAGCTAATGACAAATATTTTGTCCTACAGGTTCCAGCTCAAATATCTGTACACAGGCTTCATTTTTCATCTTCCATAAGGTTCTGTTGAGACACTGGGAAATGGTGCGAGCATGGGCACTTGTCGATGTTCAGGGTGCATCCTGTATGCTGCAGGGCACCCAGCTTCCCAAACTCTGCTCACTAACTGCCAGCAGGGCCCTCTGATCCCCAAGACCAGCAAAATGTACAGTGTACAACTGCATCTCCCAAATGGTCTAGCACCCACCCTAATTACTTCACATGAACAACTCCAACTGAAGTGACAGTGACCTCTCATGTCTCTAAATGCAGTAGGCATTTGACTTGCCCCCATCATTTGGCTGTAGTGGGCCTCTCTTTAACCCTCCTTTCTCTTGGCTCTTCTAACAACAGGCACTCTTGCTTATTGCCATGTCTCTCATCCTTTACTCTTTGTGTCCTTTGCAAATTCAGGAACAGTTCTAGTTCAGATATCCCAGTTCATATACCTTTTTCCCTTCTTAGATCTCACCCCTAATTCCAATCACCATTTCTACACTAGTATCTCTTCAGACTTGTAGCTCTCACCGAAACCTCTGCTTGGGACTCCAAAACTGTAAATTCAACCACCCACCTAACATCTCCTTTATCTAAATCAAAGAGGCTAGGGTAAATCACTTTCCTCGTTATCCACCCATCCCTACCTACTCTTGCTCCTCCTAAAGTTTAGACCTTCCTCCTTGATCAGGAAATGGCCACCATCCATCTAGCTGTTCTTGTCACAGAACTTGGAGTCCACCTGAGGCTTCCTCCCACATCTCACCCATGATGAAAGTCTACTGAATATCCCTTGTGCACCAGTCCCACTCTCTGTGCCTAGCTCAGCCCCAATGGATGTGTTAAAAGAATGAATGAAACACTTTTTCACAGAAATGACCAACAGCTGGTGTTGCCATCCATACGACATTCCCCTATACCATTTTACATACTATTCCTTCCACACGCACACTACATTTTGCTCTAAAGCCTTGCATAGACAGGTTTACCCTGTAATTCTATGCCAAAATGCCACTTTCTGGATATAATTTCCCTTGGCCTCCAAAGACACACGCTGGACTCCTTCCTCTTTGCTATCAGATACCTGTGCATTTGGCGCACAGTAGTGACACCCTGCCTTGCAGTGACAAGGTGTGATGATTTTCTTCCCTCCTTCCAATGACAGCCTATGACAAACAGCAGGTAATTCAGGGAGTACGTTAGAACGAGTCCTTTAAGTTAAGTGTATTTCTATACATCTTGTCTCACCTCTTTGGGGTAGGGGTACCAGGGGGCAAAAGACAGTTAAGAGAAGGAGGAATGGCCAATCCTGTGTGTTCTCGGGACTACACAGTCCCACACACCACTGTCTTTTCCCATCCTTCAATGAGAAATGATAATTTTGTCCTTTCCACTCCTCAAGTACAGTGACAGGTACGGGGGGAGGGAAGTGCACACAGACCAGCCACTTCCTGTGAGACGGTCACAACTTTCAGGTGAGGGTCAGCCCTGAAAAAGAAAGTTTTCCTGACTGTGGGAAAAGTTGTTAGCAGAAGGCTGTATACACAAAGCTATTCAACTGCAGGGCTGGAAGAGAATCAAAACAAGCCAAAGCTTAATTAGCGTTGAAGACTTCCCGGCTGGGATCCATGGGAGAGAGAAGTTGAGCTGAAAGGCATCACCTAAGCAGTGAATCCATCTCAGACAGGACAGGCCTCTGAGGCCACTTGAGGCAGAGCTGGGGACTGTTTAAATCTTTCACATAATCCAGCAATCCTAGCTTGTGCGTATTTTGTTTTTAATTTAAAAAAAAAAAAACCTGAACCCCAGGCACCATTGAAACCCCACTTTTCAGCTCCTTGCTCTTCAGTTCCCCTCCCCTCCCATAAATTAAATTAATGAGGAGTTTTCTAAAAGAGTACATTCTCTTAAAGGCTCTGTTATTCTGAAGTTAATGGCTTTGACATGCAGCCAGGCCAAACAGTCACAGGCAGCAATAACTCTCACTACAGCTCCAAAACTTACCCTCAAATGTCACTGCATCCTACCCTGGTCTTTCTTCCCCTTTGATTACTGCTGGTTGCCTTCCTTCCTCCCCTAACATTTTATAGCAAACTGAAATGCATCAAAGAAAGCAGTTAAGGATCTGAAGACTGAGAAACACATTTCTATCTCAATGTTATGATCTTGTCTTTTCCTCCCCACAACATGTCTTTAAGAGAAAAGGACAAGTGTAAATTTGACACTGCACAGAGCAAAACAACAAAATACATCCAAAGACACAAGGGGGAGGAACACTTGTGAATGCCAGCTTGTTCACTGAATACTGCCACACACGCACACACACACAACTTGTCATGTGTTGGACTAATAATTCTTGCATGAGAAACAAATGAAAATGAAAGCAATGACATAATCAAGTAAAGTCAGCCACAGAAATCCACCAATTGCTTCAATCACCTTCCTAAACCAACACACAGTGAGACGATGATCAAAACAATATAAAAATGCAAAGAAAACTTGATTTCAACATAAATACAAAGTGCAAGTTCAGAACATAGTGAAACTTACTCAAAGTCTTAAGCCCCAAATGCAAAACAACAACAACAAAAAAAAGACACCTGGTACAAATTGACCCATCTACCTTGAAAATGAAATATAAAATATTTTCTGAATAAAATGGAACCAAATTCCTGCATCTACAATTTGTTCTAAAAATCTAGGCTGAAAGACAAAATTCAAATATGGGAGCTCAAGAAAGTGGAAGGAGAGGAAAAAAGAAGTAACATAAAGAAAAAAATTATATTTGTTTCTATCAACCAAATATGGCTTATCCAAACCAGCAATAATTTCATTTTGTCTGTGTACTCCATAAGCAATGAGTTGTCATTTAACATCTCAAAGTTACAAAATCATAGAAATGGTAATAAGTGAATACAGGCAGACTAACACAAGAGGTATGCTCCTGAAGACAGGGACTTTCCTCAGCAAGTTCTGATTTGGGAGGTAAAAGGCTGGCCTCTGAGAAATAGCATGCATGCTATTCTGCTTAGTCAAGCCTGCCTTTTCTGTATGTTCATACTTAAAGAATTCTATTTATAAAGAACATTAAAATTTGAAAAGCATTTCCATGTACATTTATCTCATCTAATGCCACAGTCACCCTTACGAGTAGAAATACTCCAGAAAAGGCCCAAAAAGTAAGGCTCAGTTATATTAAATGCTTTGCCCAAAGTGACCATTTTAGTTCATTTTCTGTTGCTGTACCCAGCTACCAGAAGGCAGATAATGTATAGCAAGAAGAGGTTTATTTAGCTCATAGGTTTGGAACATTACACAAAACCAACTCATGCAGAAAGCTTTCCATTCATTTCTTCTGAAGGCAGAGCCCCTAAGGGCCCAATTGAACTAGGCATCAGTCTTAAAATTTCCATCACCTCTCCACATTGCCACCCTGTAGGCCACTCCTCAGCACAACAACCTCTGGGGGACAAACTCAAATGATATCCACACCCTACCAGTGACAAGAATAGCAAGTAACCAAACAGCCACAAGATGTATGTCCTGGTTCCTTATTAGTAATAGGTTACACTATATTTTTTTTAATAAAAGGAATGGAATGAATTTGCAGTTAAAATAAAAGCTTGGTCAATTTCTCACCAAGTCACTAATCTCATGTATAAAACTATGTACATTAAAAAGGTAATGAGCTTGCTTCCAGACTGATGTAAATTTATTTTCACTTGTCTTTCTCCATACTGTTTCCCATTTCCTAACACCACAGATAACTGTCTAGTCGATGGTAGTCTATTCTGACCTTGACTTTGTGATGCTACTGGCTATTACTAAAACATACTTAGCAGAGTACATACAGTGTGTTCCTTACTAATCCACACTTCCCAGAGGTGAAAATGCCCCAGCACCCAGTAGAAAGAATGGCCTGGTAATGTTTAATATGAACTCAGATATTTCCCTTCTAGTATAATTCACATGCACACATCATTAAAGATCAAAGCACAAACGAACCAACCAAAGGATGGAAAAGGAATTCTAAAACATCAAAGTTAATTATATTTGGTTGTCTCAATATATTGGTTGTTCAATTAAAATGCTGCTCTGGCTGATCTCAGTCAAACTGTGCCCCTCGAAAAGTCTGAAACTTAGTAATAAGACCTGAAGTCACAAAAGCTAAAGCTGGAGCTCTTTTTTTGTTTCTTTTGTTTTTTTGCTTTTTCATTTTTTTGCCAAAGGTACACAGCTTCTAGCACTGTACCTCCTATCAGTTGCAACCCTCTGCTCCTCCTCCTCCCAGTGGGAAGAGCAGGGGCTGGTTCTCCAACACCAGGCACCTAAGCAGGTGCTCAAGCAAGTGTCCTGCAAAACCTCTACACACTGGGTCCTCACTTAGCCTAAAAACAGAAAAGCAAAAGTCTGCCCAAAAAAAAGGATGAAAATGCCATGGATCTGTCCTGTTAAATGTTTGAGGTTATCTGTGGTTTTATTTGTTCTTAGTTTATAGGGAAAACACTCAATTCTGGTTATTGTTACACTGTCTCAGGCCCAGGGAGCAGTTCAGTTACTTAGTGACCGTACATTCCCTACCTCCAAGTCCAATTACTTCCATAAACCACCTCAAGGGTTCCAGGCATAAACAGGGAAACTCCCTCCCCACAACATACACAGCTACCTACAACTATGAGTACTGGCAAAAGGGAAACTCAACAGTTTTATTCAGGTGAAAAATTAGTAGAAGGAAACAACATTAGAAGGTGATGGGGCAGTGACAGTGCTTTATCACTTCTGCAATAAGTACAATTTAATTTTGTCATAGGGTGACGGAGGGGTTGGGAAACTTCATCTACCAAGAGCTTATTGTACCCCCGCCCCGGGAACTAGATGGAGAATTTTGAAATATCGTCTGATTTAATTCTTCCCATAAACCTGCAAAATAGGTGAGAATTCCGGGTTTGATCTGGAATTGAAAGAGATTTGTATTCTAAAAGCAGTCACAAGAATTTAAGATTGAATCTCAAGCAAATCTGTGAATCTCTTCTAAACTTGTGACTTCCCTGAATCCACACATCTTGGCTGAGTTCTGGGATGAGGAATGAGGGTAGTCACCAGTTTTCCTGTACCTACTATCCAAGCCCAACTTGTATTCACCTCTCAAAACCTTAAACAACTGAGTTAGCACTACAATTTTAGGTTCAATGGATCCATCTATCTTGTCATATGGGGGAGGGGGGAGTAAGCCTATTAAATTACTAGGTTTTTGCAAGTCTTTTTGGGGGGAGGTCTTTTTTTTGTCATTTTTGTCTTTCTGAGACAGGGTCTTGCTATGCAGTTCAGGCTGGTTTCAAGCTCACTCTGTAGCTCAGACTGGTCTTGAACTTGCGATGATCCTCCTGCTTCAGTCTTCAGAGTGCTGGGATTACAGCTGTGTACCACATGCCCACTTTTTTTTTTTTTTTTTTAAATCTGATCTACTGTGACAGGTTAGTATGTGACCTAGCCCTCTGTCCGCATCACAATAAGCCAATTCTGCATACTGTGTCTTTACTTGGTCTCCTATAACCCAGCAAGGGTTAAGGCCAGGAACACAGAGAAAGCTTGGGGGCTTTGTCACTCTCTCCCTCACTTCACGCAGGGAATCTGGCTTGCAGAGCTTCCACACAAACTCTCCCTGTGAATGATGCAATGGAAGCTGCATGCACCAACCTTCCCTTCTGACTTACACAAAACAGTGAAACTGCTTTTTTTTTTTTCCCTTTACTCATGAGTCCCCAAAGTAAGACACCAAAATGTTTCCATAAAGAGCTGATACCTCCAGAATTTCTTACTGAAGAGTTCCACAGCATGACCCTATGGTTGGGGAGCAGATCAGAAGTAGAATCCTCAATGACAAGCACAAGGCCCTGGGTTCCATCCCAACACCTGGAGGTGGGCAGGGCCTCAGCCCTACTTTAGAAAAGCTCAGGCAGACTGTACTCTTGGATCAAATAGGCTGCATTTCACACATGAGGAAACTGAGACCCTTAGAATCTTCATTTAACACACATCAAGTATTCCATTTTCAGGACCTATTACAGTATTTTCACCCTCCACTCCTTTGTAGACTAGAACCACATTTAAAAGCCCTTGATGTCAACCAAGACAGAAATTTTAGCCTCTCTGCACCCTGAATATTAAATGCATGTGGCCTGGTCACCCAGATAACACTTCCTTGGTAGAAGACACTGGCAACACATCCTTGCTGGCTCCTAGGAATTCTCATTGACGTCTGCACAGTTTATATGCATCAATATGTTACAAAATAAGTGGGTATAAGATATCTCACTAAAGAACAGAAACCTTGAAGAAATGAGCAGATGAGTTCTCTGTTCTTCCTATAAACTTTATCTAGAATCTGAAATCCAGAAGAAAAATGACATCACTTTTATATGTCAGGTTTATTCCTTCCAATCCTGCCATGACATGGTCTGGAAAAAGATTAAAATGTCAACCGGTATGTTAGGAGAAGGAACAGTACTGAACTAGGAACGTATCAGCGGCTCCCAAACTTGAACCTGCCTAAGAGTCACCTGCAAGGTACCTGCTAAAGATTTCAAAACTTTTCCCCAGTGGTTTCTGACTCAGCAGATCCACAGCAAAAGCCAGGAACTAATAGGTTGATCAAATGCCACAAGTGATCGGATACTGGGATTCCCAAGACCACACCCTGAGAAAGCCCAGCAGAGAGTCGAGCAGAGAAAGAGCCAAGCAAGAGATGGGGTTGAGTCAGGCCTTTGGAATTCTCAAGTGGTGTAGCTGCTGTTTAGAGTCTATTCCACTGCTCCAAGTGTAAAGCCTGTTCAGTTAAAAATTCACCAAACACACCATAGACAGAGTCTGACTTGAAAGCCCTGATAACACTAATGGTGGTGAATGGGATTACTTTAAAGAGGGCACCTGTCTGTGCACAGCCACTTCCTTTCCAGATGTTTGCAGGCCCAGCCTCTCTGTTTTCTGCACTTTGGAGAAGGGGCTCACATCTTTGCTTACTTTCTTTTGAAATTACCTTCCCCCATTACCCATCAAAACCTGTCTCATTCTTCTTTATTTGTATTCTTCCATAAATTACATTTTCTGTACTAGGTATAGTTATATTCATTTAGATGTTAGCTACCACATTTTTTGGTCAGGTGAATCTTACACAAATGAGAGGTAGAGAAATGTAGTAAAGAGGCACTGACGAAAAGATGGAATCAAACTCCCCACAAATGCACGTGTGCACGTATACACTCGCATTTGTGCTGACAGGGGGACCTTAGGAAGTTTAAAGAAAAAAGAGATGAGGAAAATTCTGAAGAGCAGTCTAACATAACATCAGTAAAAGTCAAAGTAACTGGAGCACAAAAAAGTCTAAGTGATATAAAGGTATTATTTTTAAAAGGCTTAATACTGTCCTATTAAACATTCATTAAACATAGACATTTTGTGAAGTGCTGTCAAAAGCAGGAATGAAAATAGAACCCAGGACTCCAAATTTCCAGCTCTTGTCAATAAATCAGGCACTTTCCCTCCACAATCCAAAATAGCTGGAAATGTTCTGGTTATTTTCTAACATATGGCTTAAATATTTATATTTTAAGTGCTTTCAGTGTGTAGTCCACATTATAAACATTCATTAACATTTAGGCAACTTCATAAATAACTCTAACTGCAGAGTCAGACCAAGTACACATTTAAACAAAATAAATATTCCCAAACATAGACTATAAATTTTTTCCCATATTTACTTGATAACCTGACACCAACACTCTTTACCTTTCTTCCTCTCAAAATTATGTTTTTCAAGCTTTCCTCTCGTGTGACAAAAGACAACTTTACTGAGGCCAGAGAGAGATAAGGATCATTCTAAAGACAGCAAACTTAGAACCTGAAATAAGCTTCACGATTAGGAGAATCTATCTCATCAGCTGATTTGTTTCGTGGGGCTACATTAATTAATCAATCTAATACTTGTATATCTGCCAGGCACAATTCTTGTCTGAGTAGATAAAGTCAAGTCCTTGCCAAACAATGCTTACATTCTAGTAGAGAAGCCAACAATAAACCAGTCAGCAATCAAATGCTTATAGAAAATCAGACAGTCTTAAGTCTATGAAGAAAAACAAGCCAGAGTAAAGGGGGTAGGGGTGGCAAAGTATTAGGGGGCCAATACTGTAATGTTGTTTTAAATAGGAAAGCGTTTGTGAAGCTATTCAGTCAAATATAGGCTGAGCAGAGAGAGGCGTGCAGAGAACAGTGAGAATAGTACTAAGCAGGGAGAACAGTACTAACTCCACTCCCCAGAGTTACCAAGGCACACTGGTCAGCATAAAAAGCTGTAAGCTGCTTAGAGATAAGTAATTAATAAAACACCTAGGAATTTGAGGGAAGGAAAAGAAGAATGTGATGAAGCTAAACTACTCTAGAAGCAGTCAGGCAGAGCAAACAAAAGAGACGTTCCCTCCATCCAGCTCAAGACACAGGAGATGGCACAGGCTATGCGAAGTCCATCTCACAAGTAGAAATCAAGAGAAATGAGAGGGTGCAAGGGAAGCCGTCTTCTTTTCACAATAATCACTGACTATAATACTTGATAATCCCAGCAGACATAAGGTAAACATACATTATAAGATTCCACAAAAGTTTTACCATTATAATAGTGGTCAGATATGATTTCTTATTCTTAATACAGGAAGGATGAACTTCAAAACCTCAAGTTTTTAATGTAAATTCTCTTTTAAAGCATGCACGTTTTTAAAAAATACCAATATTCTATATTAAAGGCGAGGAAGCAACCACTTTAGAATTTTCCAAAGAGACTGAAATAAGCCCTTGTTATTTTAAAAGAAATAAACAGTTGAAAAGTCCAGCATTACAGAAAAGCCATAATCTATTTCAGTTAAAAGACATAATAAAGTCATCACTTTCTAGTAGCTGGGATTAGAGTTTGGTTAGGGCTTCAATCATTCAAGCTTTTAATCTGAAACTGGCCCTTAAAAGCTGTAATGAATTAAACAACAAACCACCCACAGAACCAATTGTAAAAATACACTGTAACTAAAAAGCTTATGACTCAATCCACTTCCTTCCTCATTTTTTCCATCATCCATTTGACCCCCTTCCTGTCACCTAATCTAATCACTGGCTGGGTTTCCATTAAGTTAAGATTCTCCCTGTTGTGCTATCTGAAGTCACTGCATTGGTTCTCTCAGATTTAAGGGACGATTTTATAAAGGTCGCTATACACAATTGAATTGCTTAAAATGTAAAGCAGACAAAGATTCAATTCATGGCTGTGTGTTCCAAGGCGGGTATGGACAGGCATGTACTCCAGAATAAAAGTTTTAAGAAATCTTTTTCCAACACTGCCAGTAACTGGAAATATTCTTAAAGACAACTTTTCAAACTAGATGAACTCTTCCTCTTATTTCTACAGCTACCACTTCCTTCACCTTCACATCTACAACTGACAACAAAATTTACATAGCACATTGCAAATTCCAAAGCATTTGCACATAATTAATCTTTGGTCCTCACAGCAGTCTTCAGACTTCACACTTATCCCAAATCACAAAAACAAACTGCCCAAACTAGGAGTTTCCGATCAAAAAAATTGCACTCATAAAAATTGGCTTTTGGTTTCACCCACTCCTAAACTGGCTGCTAAGAACAACACTCTTTAGAATAAGACCATCTCAGCAATGTCCTCTGAGAACTCCTCAATTTACTGACAGGGAGACCAATGAGCTTGTGACTAATGTAATACTATAAGGTTATCACCTAAAAGCAGATATCCTAATAATTTCATTGTGTAGGTGATAAATTAACCATTGCATTTGGATCTGTATTACAATTAAAGAGCAGGATCTAACCTTTGATCCAAGGTCACACACAGTTAATAGCACACCTTATACAAACTGAGGGCTGTCTGGTTTCTATACTATACCCATGAAGCTAATCTAGCTGATAATTAAAGTTAGGAGTGGGGGAAGTGACCCCAGGGAAGGCTTAGACTGGCAAGTCAGTTCATAAACCATTCTTAAGACACAAATTTAAATGGGTACATTTGGAAGACTCCTAAAGCAACCCAATTTTAATTCTCTTACAAACTTTGCTTTGTGGTCACAGCCCAGCCTAAATGAAATGTAATTACTGCTGGCTGATTAATTCTGTCAGCAGTTTCTTGCCTACCAAAACTTAAATCAGATCCAAGAAAATAATAAAGTTTAGGGTTCCTGTCCCCTTTAGGAAACTTACAGTGATCATTTGACCTCTGTCTATGAAAATGACTGTTTTTCATAGAGGTTTCATTTGGTTCATTGTAGAAAGGGGGAAGATAATTACTATAAACATAACAGTGCAGTTCATGGGTCCCCTGGATCCTTGCCATAACCTGTTGTGCAAGGAGGTATGGGAAGTATTGCCTCCTTTCACAAACAACTCAGTGGAGGCTTAGAGAGGTTACATAATCTGCCTGACATCACTGAGTTAGGAAGGGCAGAACAAGGGTGCAAACGCAGGTCCCTTTGTCCTTAAGACATGGCCTTCTTCTTTTTTTTTTTTTCTTTTACTTGATCAGGAATGCATTGTCTAAAATTTTGGATGACTCCTATATGTAAGTCTGCAATAAATTCATTATCAAGGACACTACAAAGGGTTTTCAGCTGTCTCTAAACTGCTTTTTCTTATTCTTTTATCAAGATAACTCCAATTCATTGTCTTATCTAGAGCAATGCAATCAAAACTACCAAACTCTGCACAGGGCCCAGGGATTTAACTCAGCAGTGTAGGTGCCTGCCTAGCAAGCGCAAGGTCGTGCGTTCCATCCCTGGTACCAAAAAGGAAAAAAATTCTGTACAGAAAGATGATCTCTAATTCCCAAGTTGTACAGAAAAACTGAATCATTTGGTCAACAAGAGCTGTTTAAGGATCCATCAATATACTTCAAAATTAAACTAGTCAAGGGATTGGACCTGTCACCTTGTTGCCCTTGTCATAGAAAAACAAATCTAAGAGCCAGGGTACAATACAGGAAGAACTCAAAATCTAGGAATGTGGGATCAAGCTGAACTAAATCTATTGACACAAAAACTGTGGGAACAGTGATAAACTGACAATTCTTCTTTTCACTCATTTGTTGCAAAATAACTACCTAACCCATCAGGTGAATCAATTTACTTATCTGATGCTATCTCTCAGGCCAAGTCTTTTAAACATTGATTGTTTTAAAATTTTTTCCAATTAGAAAACAGAAGAAAATGAGCAAATATTTCACCAAAGAGAACTCTGTATGGCAGAAAAACACATAAAAAGGTTTTCAATATCACTAGGTTTCAGGGAAATGCAAACTGAGTCTATTACAAGTTATCCCTCCACACCTATCACCATGCTTTAAAAAAAAAAAAATAGTGACAAGACCAAATGCCAGAGAGGATGCACAGGAGCTGGGTCACTCTTGTATTGCTGGTAGGCATGTAAAATGGTACAGCTACTCTGGAGAATGGCTTGGCAGTTTCTTATAAAACTAAACATGCAATTACCATTTGATCCAGCAAGTTCACTCTTGGGCATTTATCCCAGAGAAATGAAAACTTATGTTCATAAAAAAAAACCTGTACACAAATGTTCATAGAAGCTTCATTCAAAATAGCCAAAATCTGGAAATAGCCCAGAGATCTTTCGACAGGTAAATGGTCAAACAAATATGGTACATATAAATAATGGAACGCTGCTCCAAAATAAAAAGAAATTAACTATCGATGCAAGCAACAGCTTGGATGACTCTCCAGGGAGTTAAGGAGATTTTAAAAAGCTAATCCTAGAATATTATGAACTATGTAATTTCACGGTTGCATACAAAGATGTTTAGAGATGGAGAGCCAGTTTGTGGTTTCCAGGGGGCATGGGAGAGGGGAAAACTGTGGGGTCAGAGGTGACCATACCCATAAAAGGGAGAGGGAAGAAATCCTTGTGTGGATGGAACAGGTCAGCATCCTTTCAGGTTTGAAAAATAGAAAACCAGAAATGTAATAAAATTACATAGACCAAAATAAGCATAAGTAAAACTGAGGAGTTCTGAAATAAGATCATTAAATTGTATCAATCTCAATATCCTGGCTGCAATATTGTACTATAGTTTTGCAAAATGTCACCATTGAAGAAAACTTGCTAAAAGCTGTATTATTTTTTACATCTGTGAAATCCATCATGATCGCAAGGGAAATCTCAATTACAAAGGGATCAATAACAAGTATTTGCTAACTCAGCTATTTTATTTTATTTTATTTATTTATTTTGGTACTGGGGATTGAACTCACGACCTCATGCTTGCTAGGCCGGTACTTAAACCATGGACCTAAATCCCCAGCCCCTAACTGAGCTATTTTAAAGAACACTAATGTATTAATTTGGTCAGTCCTCTTCTTAATATAAGACCATTCTGTCTTTTCTCACATGACTGGTTATCACATAGTTTATATCATGTATATTGTGAAACCTATTAAACTATTCATTAGAGTTAAGCTTATGAATAAAATAAGCCTTAAAGAGCACATTTTAGGAAACAGCATTTGCATGAAGCCCTGGAACATGCAAATCTAATCTACAATGAGGGAAAACAAAGTAGAGCAGGAATTGCTGGTGGATATGGCAAAGGAGGGACTGATTTAACTAACTGTGATGATGGTGACATTCTTCATTTTAACAGGAAGTTGACACATTTGGCAAAATCCATGGAATACACCAGTAAGATCTGTGTGCACTCACTGAAAAGAAATTTCACATTTAAAACCTTTAAACAAAAATTGAAGTGAAATTTAAATTCATGACTTTATCTATTACATTCCTCCAAGTTGAATTCTCCATGCAGTAAAATAACATGGTAGCTTTAGCTATAGCCAGAATCACCAAACTAAATGGTTTTTTTAAAAAAGTTTACAATTATCTTTTTTCTACATTCTTCTCAAGGAAAGGAAATTACAATCAACAGTGTAACCATGAGTAAATTCATATAAAAAGTATCATTAAATCAGACTAAATTAAATAAAAACAGATGTAATTAGGGTCCTCTGAAAGTAATTTTGGCTAATATTCTGTTTACATGCAATACAGATGTAGCAACTGCTGGCCTCAGGCACTTTTAGCTGTTGTTATATTAATTATTACATATGCTTTTTATATTCCAGCTCAAAATACCCTTTATAGGTCTGAGTAACTAATGTTCTTCTGCCAAAGTTGCTTCAAATGAGTCTCAGATCCCACAGAAGGAAAAAAAAAAAAACTATGAAACACACACATTGATATAGACGTATCATTATTTGACCTTTCTTTGCTTAATCATGATTTTATCATACTTAGGATACCTATTTATTTTGCTAAAATTAAAAGAGCGATGCTGGACTGTTCTTAATTACCATTATACCCAATAAGACCCAACCCTTTCCATTTAATAGGTTTATGCTGTAGAGACATGTTTGTTTAATTAGCCAGACAAGTCAAGACGCTAATGAAAATTATTCCTTGACCATACAAAAGATGCAAAGACAAGATACCAATGATGTTAGAAATTTCTAGGCCCTGCTATTAATTTTTGACTTAAACTTTGCTCATGGTCCCTAGTTCTCTCCCATCCCAGTTAGCTTAAAACATCTCAGATTGGTGGCTCAGAGTTCTGTATGTAGTCACATCCTTTCCTCTTTAAAGAAATTTTTAAAAATTTTTCCATTAGTAGTACATTTTTTTTTGCTCAATTAGCTTCTAGATGTTACTACCAGTTTGAATTTCCATCCTTATTTCATTGCTTCTCCTGGAATCACTCACCTTTTAAACTGTCATTCTTCCAAATTGAATATTCTATCCAATAAGATACAGAGGCTTTAGTCAAATTAATGTTTAAAAAATGGCAGTTACTAGATTTAGTAGATACTGAAACCCAGCATTCCTTGTTATTCAACAGTAGGTCAGAAAAATAACTTTATTCAAGAAATCTTCACACTCTTCTCCTATCATCATTGACTTAAAAAAAAAAAAACTCTGTGTGAGGCTCAAAGTATTCCAACCAGTCTCCTTTAAAGGGTTTATAGAGGATAAAAATTGGGATATTCAGGTAATGCCAAGCGATGGTCACCAACTAGGATGAAAAACAAAAGAATTTCTCTCCTTCCCTCCCTCCCTCCTTCCCTCCCCACACATCTCCAGGTGCCCTTGTCTGTAGCTATGTTTCCAAAAGGCACTGCCTGTTGGCAGCAGGTAGAAGAATGCCTTACACCACACACACTCGCTTTTAAAACCTAATGCTTCTCTCACACTGAAAATCTATTCAGAAATCCCTTTCTCCCTTGGCTACAGAGCTTTATTCAGCTAGGGGGGGCAACAAATGCTGATATTTCAAGAAACCTAATCTCTTAATGATTGCTGTCAAGGAAAAGAGGACAGTCAAAGAGTCATCTTGAAATAAGCTTCTTCTCAGGTATACAAAAGCCCAAAAATGCAAGCAGTGAATCATGACTGCCACCAACCTGGCATCCACATCCTGTGCCTGGGGGAGGGGTCCATCCAAGCAGAGGAACTGTCCCCACTACCCACACTCTAATTTCACTCTCCCCAATTCCTCCATCACAGAAGAGGACCATGGCATCCAAGGACGCGCTCAGGCTTCGTTCGGATGGTGTGAACACAGCAAGCAGGTCTTGGATCTGTGGCTGATGGAGGTCGTGATGAAGGAGGAGCCACTCACTGAAGACCTATGATAGGAAGGTGTGGGGGGGTCTTTAGCCAGACTTTGACATAGCACATGTGCATTATCCGATGGGGAAAGGCACCAGCCCAGGCACAGGGAAGAATGTATCCAAAATGACAAAGTAAACACAAACTTAACTTGTATGCAGAACACAAGAGACAGATTCACTGGTTTTAGCAGAGATTTGCCAAGCACTATGGTGGTGGCAGAGAGTAAAATAAAATACAAGGGGAGACAAGGCTTAGGGAAAGTGTTCATTGTTCATTAATTCATTCGACACCTACTTATTCAATACACACACTCTACAAGGTACATTCTAAGATTCTGGGGTAAAAAAAAATTGAGAAAAAAATAATAATTTTATTCTCCAAGAGAAATCAGCCTTTATATAAAGTTGATCCAAATGAGATTCTAAGCATAAACGTTCCTTACCCAAAATCACAATAGAAGTTTTCAGTTAACTTTGAAACTCTGATCCACAAGAAGTAGATAGAATTTAAGTGGATTAAGGATGTCCTCGTTCTCTTTACATTTTAAGCTGTTTTGTCATTTCTAAATTAAGATATTACACGAGGATATCAAGAGGAAAGATCAAGACCCACTTGCTAGACACAAAGTAAGTTTTTCTGTATGCTTAGAACAGTGACTTTCCCTAGTGATAAACTAAAAGGTACATCTTTGCAGAGCTGCCTTTCTGCCTCCCAGGGAATCCACTGCTGAGCTTTGTTCTCTAAGTACGCAAGACCCCACTCCCCACCCCACAACACTGGGGTTCACCATTAAGTCCCACCTCATGGTCTAAAGGAAAGAAAAGGGCTGGAAAGAATGATCAGGAAAGGGAGCTCTGTTTTCTTGCTTTAGAAGAACAAGTAGGCATCTGGAGTGCTTTTTCTTTTTTTTTTTTCTTTTTCTTTTTAACATTGTAATAGACTGTTTTTCTTTCATAAATCTCCTCTGCCCTTCGCAGGTAATAAAATCACATAGTTTGAGTGCAAGAGGAAGAGGGTGATTCAAACCAAGGAAATGAGTTTATTGCCCACCTCTGTCTAGGCCATTAATGGTGGCAGTGGGAAAGCCAAGCACTTAGCATAGAGAGGATGACCAGGGTGCCTCGGTCCCTCCAGCCTCACTCATTTCCCTGGGGTCAATCATGTAGAGAGCAGGACTTCACTTTGGACCTGTGGTTTGGGTCCAGTTTTAAGGAGGCGGGTATTTTAAGCCTAAGAAGTTGAAATGAATGGCTCACAGGTCAGGTCCAAGTCTTCCAAGTTCCATCAGGTGAACACGGCCTGCGGCATCATGCTCAGAGTGATTCAGAGCCCTGAGTGACCAGGTGACAACTCGTGGGACAAGGTCTACACTTGGCAAGTGACCCTCCTCGATGGCAGCCTTTTTGTGGGTGGGGGTGGGGATGTCACAGCATGCTCCTCACAGATTCTCCTAGACTAGTGGCTGCGAACCTATGGCACAGCCCCACAGCAACCTGTCTGTTATCACCGAAAGCTGTAAAACTTTGGCCATCACTGTCCTAGACTGTTCCTCTACATGACTGCTGGTGATGACACAGGAAGTTCCTTGGCAGTCCTAAAGAATCTCCTGCTCTATTGACATTTCCATTTCAACTAGATAGTATCAGACCTCACACATACTCAAAAATGAAAACCGTGTACTATCTCATGTTCGTATGTCACAAACCATCTGCAGAACCAGGCCAGTGCCTGCCTCCTCCAGACTCGCTTCCCAAACCTGCTACTTCTGCTGGGTCTCAGAGGATGGTTAGCTATGCAAAGTATCTGGTTAACCATCTAGATGTCTTAAATTCTCTTCTGGATATAAAGCACTGCGGGTTCTACCTAGAATATCTTTATTAGCCCAAACATTCACTGATTACCCACAAAGGAAGAATAGTTTAGGTGTAAGTGACATGTCCAAGCTTGATGAGTGATCCCCACATTATGACATTTTAACCTTATAAAAAGCATTACTCAAAATGAAAGACATTACAATTAGACAATAATCCCAGATATTTATCTAGAAAAGTATTGGAAAGGATTTAGGGGCAGAGTGTGGGAAGAGAGGGCAACCCCAAGAAAGACGAGAGCTAAGGTAAGAAGTAAAAATAATGATAGCCCCTGACTTTTCAGTTTTATGATGATGCAAAAGCAATATGCATTCATCAGAAACTGTACTTCAAATTTCAAGTTTTCCACTTTTCCTGGGCTAGAGATATGAGAGTGATTCTCTGGGGGACACCTGGGCACCAGCAACAAGCCATGCAATGAGGAGGGAAAGCACCAGCACCCTGCCAGGTGCTCTGCTATGAGACTATGATGTTCAGGGAGTCACTTATTCTTTGTAGTATTTCCAACCTAACAACAGGTATTGAGACAGAACCCATCATAAAAGGAGGCACAGCTGTATGCATTGTACAAATGCTCCTCATGTAAAACAGGTTCTGTTCCTACAACTAGGTTGTTAGATGAGAAACTGTATATCATATACACATGACAGTACAGTATTTAGAGCAAAGATATGGTCAAAAGAAACTCCAACTCGATGACTTTGTTTTCATTTGCATAATTCTTACATACGATACTGTAATGTATAACTGAACGTAAATGGTACATTATAATCAACAAAAATTATAGTACTGTATAAACAAGGTGCACTGTATAAAAAAAGACATTGAAGCTCTATAAACAAGATGTACAGAACTGCACAAAAAAAGGGGTGGTAAACCTGAATAGTCATTAAACAGATGGGGTTAAAATTTTCTTTATACTGAAACATTGTATAAACATCATACATTATTACTAAAGAAAGCAGGACAGTCTGGAGACTTCTCTCCTCATTTGGGAACTAGGAAAACAAACAAAAAAAGATGGTGAGATTACCATCGTAAGATTCTAATTTCTCATATATGTGGCTTTATTGAAAAGGGAGTAAAGAAGAATGAACTCAGTCATCTCATTTATCAACCACTGAAAGCTTTATGCAACTCACCAAAGTGGGTATCAACCTCTAATTCAAAAGTTCTCTCAGTCAAGGCAGGGGAGAGGTAGGGACCTCTGCTCCCCAGATCAAGTTCAGCTTGACCACTGCAGACTCCAAGTGCTAGAGACGATACCTGAGCATCACTATCAAAGACAAAGTGCTTTCTAGGAAGCATCATTTTTGGCAAGAAAAATCTCAGCAGTTCATAAGTAATTTTAATTTGCCATCCTATATTTTTATAGACATCTCTGAACAATTAAAACCCTATTATTACAAATTTAAACTGCCTGTGCCTAGTCACAAATTTTATCGCCACAAATGGGGTCCCTAAGAAGCACTATTACTTTAATGGGCAACTTGTTGCTCTCTGATTATGAGTCATCCTTACTAAAGTCATATGAGGATCAGCTCTTCAGGGGTGGAAAAGGAACACACAACAGTGAAAAACAAGAGAAGGGAGAGGGGTGAAGCCCAGAAAAGAAACAAATGCAATTCAAACAGAAAAAAAAAAAATGCCCTTGAAGTCAGAGAATAATAATCACTGAGCATTGAGCACAAAGCTGAAAACCATTAGAAAGAAGAGGGTGAAGGAACACCAAGCAAGAAATGTTTTCTTACTTGGGTGAGTTACAGGTAAGACTGAAAGCTTGAAAAATATGAATGGACTGAAAAGCTTTTTTGAAGTCTTAGAATTCCTGTGCTCATTCTAACCAAGTCAGAAACACAGGAGAACCTAGAGAAAGTCTTTCTCTGACTCATGCATTAAAATGATTTTAATAAAGGTTAGATGTTCTGAAAGAGTTGTTTGCTCATTGTGGAAAAACGAAAGGGAGAGAATGTGAAAAGAAAACAATTTTAAAAGTTCATAGTCCATGTTCAACTGTGGTCAATTCTCTGGTACAGTTCCTTCTGAATACCAAGCATGCATTTCTTGCATAGGTAATATTGTACATGGTAGGTTATGTTTTCTTGTACTTTTTTCCAGTATAAATTAATTTAAAATGTACATTTAAAACACTGACTAAATATTTTTAATATTTACTATTTTCTAAAATACTTCCACCCACATAGTTATTTCTCTACAGGTGGATAATAGGATATTGTCTTTTTCTCTCCCATTTAAAGAGCTTTTTGCGTAGAGATTTCATGTGTCCAAATCAACAAGAATACAGATAAGTGTTATTTTTTGAGGGATACACATGTGCATTACTAAAATAGAAATGTATAATATGAAAATGAAATTTCTGTAATCTTTATTATTTAAGTAACTTTGGTTACTTGTAACCAGTGCATTGATAATTGATGTTAATTTTGAGACTTTTAATTACATAATGTCACTTGGATTCCAGGTTGGTAGAGTGACCTCACTGTCTAAAACACGTCTAAGGATGCTTGTTTTCCACTGTAAAAGCAAGTACAATTGGGAGAATAAAAAGAAAGGAGCAATTATAAATGGAGAGAGATAGGGCAAGAACAGAATTTGTTAACTAGGCCCCAACACCTATATCATTAGAGAATTTTAGATACATCTTAATCCACTTTTCATAATTTTTCCCAAAAAATGTAATAACAGTTGTTGAGTGGAACAAGAAATTCAGTTTGGATTTTACCAAGTACAGACAGGGAGGCTAAGACTGGGCCCAAGAGTTCACAGAGAATCTGGAGCCAGGCAGGAGGCCAAGCATGCAGTTTATCAGGGAGGAAAAGAGCAGAAGAAACACTTTTTGTAACATCTGCCTTGTTTTCTGCTCCTCCACTGCAGGTCTCAAGTATGGAGTAAGCCTGAGGTAGAGCTTCAAGGACCATCGGGAGCCCAGATCTGCGCCCCCATATCCTGGATGGGGGGAAGGGAGTGGCAAGCTCCAAGACCCTCAAGGTTGTAGCTAGGCTGGCCACACAACTCTCTCAGTCAGTGAAAACAGCCCCAGTGAAAACAGGAGAATGAAGCAAGCCCCAGGAAAGAACTGCTTTGCAAACAGTTCTGAGGAGAATGAGCCTCTAGAAATCTACTGTGCAAAAGTTCGCACCAAAGAAACAGCTGCTGCTGAATGTCTCAGGGTTCCAATTAGCTCTGAGCTCCTGATTTGCACAGAACTTCTGGCCAATGATGTCTAGGCTCTCTTGCTCTTCACTCGGCTGTTCAATCCCCCTAAGTGCTCCTGGTCAAAAACTAGGTCATAAACTTATCCACAGAAAAGCATTTACTGTCGTTTCAAAAGGCGTCTTCTGTTCAAGAGGTTATGATAATAACGGAAGAGCGCAAACATGCTTTCAAGTCCAAGCGTGCACTAGCCAGTTTGCAAAGCTGGCTCAGTACCTCATCGTCTCATTTGGCTTTCACGTTCAAACCACTAAACTCTGACCCTTTTCTGGATCAGCTTGAATCATTTCTAGAATTCAGACTGTATCAATCTTTACTTATCCTTGTTTTTCCCCCAATTTTAAAACAAATACCTTCATGCCAAAGGAAGAAAGAAAAAAAGGTTGCTGCTTGAAAAAGTGTTAACAAGTATTAACATGCTTCACTCCCACCAAAGTTGACAGCATAGTTATATCCTGCCACACAGAGAGGGATGGGGAGGGAGGGAGGTAGGGTAGGGAAGGAAATAGAAGAGGGCAGCTGTTTTTCAATAAACTCCAGCAAAAAAACAAAAAACCTCCCACTTTCTGCACTGTCTCTCACACCCCCAGCACAGAGGTGCAGGCCAGGCATGAGAATCTTATTCCTGCAAGGGTAATCACACTGGCTCACTCGGTCTCTCCACACCCCCACACATCTGACCAGGGTCCTTTCTATTCCACCCATGCAGTAGGAGGACAGAAGCCAAAGGGTTCATCTCTGCTTCCCTGTTTTGCTGGCTGTTGCTGGATGGCTCCCAAGGTTTCACCTCCTCCCCCTTCCAGCCCGCCCTGATTCTTCATCCCCACCACCCCACACACACCCCAGGGTGTCCAGCTCTGAGGCAGGGCACGCAAGCTGCAGCAAACCACAAGGTGTCTAGTTTCCATCCCACACCTTCCAAGAAAATGCTGGAACCTCCCCTCCCCTACAAGACACAGCTGTTGACAACAGTCCCCAAACCAGCCTGTCCCTAGCAAATGAGCTTCTGCCTTCTCTTTGCGAGTGGGAGTGGAGGGAGAAACAGGAGAAGGCCAGAGAGCAGCTGCGGGCCACCCCATTCACCCTGCCGAAAAGCTCTAATTTGTTAACCTAGAAAACCCTGGGGTATTGCAATCAAAGAGGGCTCCACCCATGCAGTACCTCTGATTACTTTTTTCCTCCTAGTGGGTAAGCAGAGAAAAGGGAAAATAAGGACAAATGTGTTCAAAACAGAAATGCTGCATAACACTCACTTGGCTTTGGGCAAAGACCAGATTACAGGCCCAACACCTCCATTTCTGTCCAAGTGGAAAGAGAAAATACAGGGTGCAACTTTGCTCCAGCTGCAGGAACTGTGCTGCCCAGGGAAACTGCCAGCCCAGAGCATCAGCATAACCCCAAATTGCTCCTCAGTCCCAGGCTGACCTTTTCATCTTTTTTTTTTTTTTTTAAAGAAACGTTATGGTTTTCTAGTTCATTTTGGCAAACTGATTCTTTTTAATAGCCCAGTCCTAATTATAATTACTGTGGAATGGTCATTTAACTTCAAAACATATACCTACTAAGGAAGGCTGTGCTTGTGTAGGAGTTTTTCTTTGAAAAAGTCACTCAGGCTGAAAAGTAATCAAAGAACATGAATTGATGTTAAATGTCACAGTTTTGGTGAACTAGTAAAAAAAAGAAAAAAAATCCAGGATTATATGGCATTCATGTAAGACCAAGGCCTTAACATGTCATCTAACAGTGTCTTTAAAACAGGAATTGCATAGCAAGTGATCTTAACTTTAAAGATTAAGTATCTTTAAATGCAGTCAACAGAACCTGAGGCACGAGGCACATTATTCACCTTGAAGGCCTACTGAATTCCACAATACAAAAAAGTGTTGAATCATTTTGTGAAGACATGAAATCTCAAGAGAAGATTTTTACGATTTTAGTGTCATAAAAATATATAATTTACACAGCAATTGTTGGTACCAAAATGGTATTTCTAAAATACATCTATCCTCAAATAGACATCACGTACTCTCGCTACAACTGAGGTCAGTTTCTTTTTTTGTTTACAACTCCAGTACACACCCTCTATTTTTCTTCAAGTTCAGACAAAAGAGGATCGAATGAAGCTAAATTCGAATTCCAAATCAGTGAGATAAAAATTGAAATCTGATTTTCTTTCTTCTGACTCTTCCTTCTCCATATCCAGTGCTATTTAAACATTTAAAAATGAGCAAAAAAGAATTAATTATTATATAATTAATTAGATACTAGTCTGTATGGACTTAAATTTTTTCATGTTAAGAACTAGACTGGGAACTCAACAGCCAACATGAGGTCTGGTCTTAACCAGCCAATGAACCATTCCAGGAAGAAAACCAATTAACCTCTTCAGTTTTGATGCTAGAACTGGCTAGGGTGAAGGAACAGGAAAGGAAGCTATATTATCTGCCCTGATGGCCCATGTGAGTTCTTCTTCCCTTCCTGTCCTTGGCTGGTTCAAAGTCTCTCACTTCCATCACGGCCTTGTGAGTAAATTATTTGCAACCAGGCAACAATGTCTATGAACCTAATTTGAACTTAGTTTGCTGTGTTATTTCTAAACCTGACATTTTTATACCTCAGTGAACCCTCAGGACCTCTAGGAAAATGAAACAAAATCAAAGTAAAACAAAAAGAAGCCACAGATTCAAACAGAGATGCGGGCTGAGGATTTAGCTCAGCAGCATAAGCACCTGTCTTGCAAGCATGAGGTTGTGAGTTCGATCCTCAGTACGAAAAAAAAAAAAAAAAACAAAACAGAGACACACCCCCCCATCTCTTTCCAGGCCTTCCTATAGAGTTAGAATCGCAGCCCCGGTATGTGCCAAATACCTTGAGCTGACTGTTTGGAACATGACACCACTTATTATTATGGCTCAGATGTTGCACATCTCCCAAAAGTGCATGTGTTAAATGCTCACCCCTCCCTTAGGGAAGCCTTGTGGGAAGTCCTTATGTCACTGAGGTTGAACATCTGAAGGGGACTATGTGACCCTGGCCCTTTTCTTTTGCTAGCAGGTTTGTAGTGAAGGCATAAGCTCAAACCAATTTGGACCAATAAGCAGGCTTGAACTTGGGCCAGTCACAGGTCATGAAGTGAGCAATTTGTTCTGCTACAGGCTCCTAGCCATTGCTATACAGAAATCTGACCGTCATAATGGGTCCATCCAATCACAGACTGGAACCAATAAAACCACATGCCTACATAAACCTTCTCTCTTCGTAATTACCTCAGGTATTTCATGATAGTAACAAAAAGCTATACACTCTTCTCTGGGATCAAAATATTTCTAGTTCATCCTTCTGAAAGAGAGAGAGAAAGAGAGGAAGGAAGAAAGGAAGAAAGGAAGGAAAGAAGGAAGGAAGGAAACAAAGAAAGAAAAAGATGACAGGTCTGTAAAAGCTTTAGCCACCACTCAAAATCTCCATTTAAGGCTAATATCCTTGTTTAAAACATTTATTTACTCTACCTGTCACAAAATCATTTACAATATCTGCAATATGTGTAAATCTAATTGGAGCAGTTAATACAATGTCACATATTCCTCCAGCATGTCTGGCATTGACTAGAGGAACCCAGACCAGATGATTTCTGTGACTAATGAACCACTCAAAATACTTTGGGAGGCAAAGATAAAATTGTCACCACCCAGAGGAGGGTTCTTTCACTCACTTCAAATAGAAATCATCAATCAGCAAAGTGCAGCTTTACTATCATTACAGCTCAGGGTTCTGATGCTACCACTCAATACCAGTTAGTGCTTGATGCCAACAGTTGACTCAAATGGTGGCTGATCTCTGCTGATAAACACCAGTTAGCATCAGCTCATGGACCTTGTATTTATAGCTCTTCCTTTTTTAAAGCAACTACTGTCTCCATACTACTCAGAATAAGATAACAGGATAAGATAAACCACAGCAGATACATAAGGTCACTGAACCCAGGCTTTACTTAAACACAGGGGAGGATCAATACATCAAACACAGCCTTCCTATGTCAACTCAAGAAACGAGAGAGGATCACTGCTAATACAGCAGCTGCCGGCCTGTGACTGGTCCAAGTTCTAGCAAGGTCAAAAATGACAGGGCCAAAACCGGGGAATCTGGCTGTATAAATTACACCTTATCAGTGTTTGGGGAGGGAGAGTGTTAACAAAAGTTCCAGAATGGCCACAGCAATGTCTGGAACAGTAGGAGCCAGGAGCTGACACCAAGTCAGTCCTCTTGTCAGGGAGGCCCAGAGTGGGATAGTGAAGTAACCTGGGGGGACACTGAGGCTTGTTGTCCCAGTCCAACCCTAAAGGGATGGAGAGGCAAGGGCGTAATATCTACCAGTCAAACTACAGCCCCCACCCTGGCAAAGGGGAAAGTCAGGTGTTTCTTCTCCAACTCAAAATGGAGCAGAAGTACTTGGAATACAGTTGTAAAACTGAATACAGTTATACAAGGACCAGAGGGCATGTGCTTTTTGCCTGCACTGCACTTTTGGCTGGTCGCAACTGAAAGTAACTAGGCATTTGCCATGTTCAAATGTAATTTTAGGTTTGCAAAGACAGTGTGGCCACATGTCTCCCACTCCGTTAGCCTTTTGCATGAAAGAACCTGGCAATAAGTCTCTGTGAAGAACTGGTTAATCAGCAGCTCTGTACCTGTCCTCTGGGACAGACCTGGGGTGCTTTCAAGAGCAGCTGTCTTTAGAGTAAACTTCAGGAGATGAAGAAACAAACATGACCAAGGAATCAGAAGGGAGGGGAAGAAATGAATGTTGGCTCACCAGATCTTATATTCACCAAAGTCAGACGCTCAGAGATGATTTTAATGTTGCTTTTTAAAAACTACATCAAGACACATCACATCTCTTTTTCTCCCATTTCAGATCCAGGATTCCCCTAGGTCATGCTTTAAGTTCTCTACTTGATCAGAATATGTCCTCAGTTCTTAAAACTAAAATTAAGAAACCTCAATATTGGCCTATGATATCGCATGTGGTATTTTAAAAATTAAACGAAGGAAAGCAATCTTCCATACAGTAAGAACTACTACTGGGAAATGACAAATTTTAAATCCCCCATAATGTGATTATGTCCACTAGCATAAAAGGGGATTATTTTTAACTGGAACAGAAAATTAAGAAGCAAAACTCTAGATAAGACAAAACACAAATGAAACTGGCAGCATTTCCCCACCTGAAGAACACTCATCAGTCATTCTGACTGTCTGGTGATAATGCTTCAGCAAACCCACCACCGAAATGAGGTTGTTGCCAGTGCCTGTGCATTCAAAAAAGGACGGATATGTCACCGTATGCAAAACATGGCATCATGTGATCAGAAAGACATTTCATAATTCGAACCAGGACAATAAATGTCAATGAATACTCTGGAATTCAGTGCCTCTACAACGGGCTCTTTAGGACACTCCTGAAATATACTGTATGCACTCAGCCAATTTCTAATTTTTCTGTAGCTTTCATTTCCAAAAGCACTTGGGATGCACGGAAGACATGTGGGTGACATCATGCTTGGACACGAAGGTTGAGAGAGAAAAAAATTCATGCAGTTGAGGGAAAAGAGTGGAGCAATGCATATTCCAGGGCTCCCCTAGAATCATATGTCAAAACAAAGCTTTCACTTATAGAAACTTTTATTATAGATTCTCTCAGAACAAGCAGAGGAAACCTGGGACGTGGGATGTTTTAGTTTTCACAAGAGAAGAATTATTTCCAAATTATGATTTTTAAGAGGGAAAGTTCAGGAATGACTTATTCATACCAAATGCGAAACACATGATTTCCTAAGAGGGTTTCTGTTCACCCTGTACAGTCATTTCACTTATAGAATGAGACAAATTATTAAGATTTAAATACACCACCCCTTGGAACATAATACACATTTCTGCTTACAGCCTGAGGCCTGAGGCTTTAAAAAAAATGATCCCAAGGGGCTCCCACCAGGGACCTCAATGCTTTGGCTGTGGAGACAGCAGACCGGCAGCCTGCACACCGGAAACACAGGTGGGTGGACTCAGAGTCAGAGGCTGGGGGGCCCAGTGGACATCTCAGAATGGGAAGGAAATGAACTGAGGGGGGAGGCAGGGGCCTGGCTGGGAAACCCGAGGCCCATTCACCCAGTGTGGGCGGGGTGTGTGGAGAAGTTAATGTCGATTTTTAGTTATTATTCATTTTCTGCTCTTCTTGGTATTTTATTTTGCCTTTGGTCAGGGTGTCATTATCTTAGCTGTAGGGCAGTCATCTGAAAGGAAGGAGGAAGGAAGGACGGGGGGAGGGGAGGAGAGAAAGAAACAAACCAGTTTTCACTGGGTCTCCACTGTTCCTCTACCCTCTGATTCCAGCCCCAAGGATTCCTCATCAAACTCCATCACGTCAGGTTTTCATGACAACTGCCCAGCAAATCTTCCTATCTTCCTTTCTGCCTTTCCCTTTCTTTACTTCTTTTGAGCATTCTAAGAGGTCCTCGTAGGAAACCAGAACATTTTCCAGGCCAAGGCAAGCATGTGCAGTGGCCCTGAGTGAAAGGACATTGCTCATCCTCCAGGAAACAAGCTTCCCAACCCCAGAGCCCAGGCGGGCACCCCCTCCCCCACCTTGCCTTGCTAATTCCCACAGACCTGTCTCCAGGCAAGGTGTGGGTACAGTTTCTCAGGAAGTCCTCTGCAATTTCCGAGCAATCTGTACACCACAGAGCCCTTTGCATCTGTCACTGGGATACAAACGCTCCTGTCAGATACCTCCCTTGTCAGCCTCACCCTAAATAAACAGGCACCCTGCTCTGCAGAGCTGAGTGCCAGGCCCTGCGCATCCCAGGATATGACTGAGATGCCGTTGCCCCTGCACACTCAGTTACCTTCAAATATTAATGGTGGCTGTATGCAGCCAGTGGCCCTTAGCCCCTCCACCAGGTCCCTGCCTGGGCATAGGTCCCTTCTACAGATGTCCAGGGATGAAACCTCAACAAGAACCACTACGCGCCTTCCTAATGTACTTATTCACAAACAGCAACTGGGAATCTGAAAAGAAGGGCATCCTTAAGGTTGGGAAATGTAACAATTTTAAGGATGAACTTCAAAAATCTTATAGGCAAGATGGCATTCTAAATTTCCACACATTTTTGAGGCAGGATCTTGCTCTACAGTTCAGGGTGACTTCGAACTCACTACATAGCCCAAGCTAGCCTTAAACTCACAATGATCTTCCTGCTTCAGCCTCCCAAGAGCCGGAATTACAGGTGTGTGCCATCACACAGTGCCCATAGTAATTATTTTAAATGTGACTAAGGCCATACTCTTTCAGGACAAGCAGTCTTCTTATCCTGGAGGTCAGAGCCCCAGGGCATTGCTGGCAATTATAGAAGATACAGAACCCTATAGGAATATACATGCATGTACATATCTACAATAAAGTTTAATTTATAAATTAGGCACAGCAAAAGATTAACAATAACTGGTAATAAAACAGCACAATTATAATGTACTGTAATGAAAGTTATCTAAAACTTATAAATTGTTTCCTATTTGATATTTCCAGATCACAACTGACTGCAGATAACAGAACCGAGGGAAGAGAAAGCCTCGATAAGGGGCCGCTGCTGTAATCAGCTCACTTTCTGTTCACATTTCGCTCACCATAGCAAGCTGCCGCTAGATGCTTTTTCACATGGCCTGAAACCCTCTCACCCTTCCTTTACTCTCTCTGCCCAGAAAATCTCCTACTCAACCTTTGAAACCAGATTCATGCCTCACCTGCCTGGTTCTTCTCCAGACCTCTACTGAAATAGAATTAAAAATTTTCTTCTTTGCCCTGCATCTGTATCTTATACTAGATTAAACAACTTTAAAAGTACAATGATTTCTCATCTTTAAATCCCAGCATCTAGCAAAACTACCTGGCAACTTTACCAGTTGCCCAAAGAACATTTCTTTAGCTACGATGCACTCCTTAAACTTCACCATGAATAGTCCAAATAATTAAGGCTCTTATTAAACAGACACTTCCTGCAGATGTCAGTAGTGGTATTTACATATTTTTAAACAAAAGTGGCTACTCTGGAACTCCCACTTTCTTACATTAAAAAGAATTCCTCTTTCCAATTTTGAAGCACATTACAAAGTTACGGTAATCAGAGTATGGCACTAGCATAAAAACCAAAGGAACAGAATAGAAAGCCCAGATATAAACCCATAGATACATTATAGTCAACTGATATTTGAAAAAGGCAAGAAAAAAACAACAGGAAAACTGGATATTCAGCTGTCCAGGAAAGAAACTGGACTGTTACACCGTATACAAATTAACTTCAAACAGATTAGGAACTTCAGTGTAACAGCTGGCTCCTAGACCAAACATCAGGAAAATGTCCTTGGCAATGAGTATTTTTAATATAACCCCAAAAATATAAATAACAAAAGCACAAATAAATGGGACTACAAGTTCACTAGCTTCTGCACAGCAAAAGAAAACAACAAAAAGCAACCCATGAAAATGGAGGATATCTGTAAACTATATGTAATAACTGGCTAATAACCAAAGTAAAGAAGTCAGACAACTAAATTTTTTTAAAAGCCAGCAAAGGGGATGAGGATACAGCTCGATGGCATAAGCACCTGCATGGTAAATGCAAGGTCATGAGTTAGATTCCCCGTACCTGAATGAAAAGCCAGCAAAGGACCTGAAGAGATAATGTTTCTCAGAGGACACACAAACACAAGACAGTGCTCAGCGTCTCTAACCATCAGGGAAATGTGAATTTAAAAGCCACAATGGGTTAGTTATCATCTCTCTCCCCTGTAGGCCTGAGATAAGATGTGTTGGGGAAAATGTGACCAGTGCCTTTCACACTGGAAGAACATGTATGTGGAAATGAAGATCAGCCTTTATAGAAAACAGCAGGGGTCCAGCCATCCTGGCCACACCTGTAGTCCTACCACTCTGGGAGGCTGAGGCAGGAGCATCACAAATTCAAGCCCAGTCTAGGCGACTTAATCTTATCTCAAAAGTTTAAAAAATAATAATTTTATGAAAGGGCTGGGGCTGGGGCTCAGTGTGAAGGTCCTACATTCATTCCTTGGACCACCAAACAATTAAAACAGTATGGATATTTCTCATAAGCTTAAAAACAGAGCTACTATACGATCTAGCAATTCCTTTCTTGAGTATGTATCCAAAGGAAATAAGTCAGTATTGTGAAGAGATAACTGCACCTTCATATTCACTGCAGCATAGGAGTCAAGACATGGCCACAACCTAAACATTTCATTGACTGATTTATACATTTTATTGACTGATTCATAGATGGTGGTTGGTTGGATGAATGGATGCAAATGTCACACACACACACACACACACACACACACACACACACCATGGAATATCACTCAGCCATAAAAACAGAAAACCCCGCCATCTGTAGCTTAGATGAACCTGAATGACATTGTGCTAGGTAAAATAAGTAAGTCAGGGGTATTGTACCATCTCAAGATATAAGAAGTCTGAAACAGTCGAACTCACAGAAGTAGAGAATAGAATGGAGCTGCTGGGGACTGAACGGGGTGGGGTGGGAGTGTTAGGAGATGGTGGCAAAAGGGTACAAATTTTCAATTATAAAATGAATAAATTCTCAGGATTTAACATACAGCATCTTGTGACCAATTAGCGCTGTATGTTTACTAGAAAATTTGCTATACATGTCCTTACTTTCTGCCCCAAATACTCAGCAGTAACTGGTTGCCTCAAAAGACAGGTTAATTAATTTGATGTGGTCATCATCACACAATGAATATCAACTATTCACATAATGTCTTGATCATATACAATTTTTATTTGTCTATTCATCAATAAATCTGAAGCCAACCATGGTGGCACACACCTAATCCTAGCAGAAGGATCACTGTGAGTTCGAGACCAACTTACACTACATTGCAAGACCTATTACCAAAGGAGAAAAAAACTGAAATAAAATAAGATTTTTTAAAAAAAAGAATTCTTGCCAGGTGTCATGGCTCACATCTGTAATCCCAACACTCTGAAAAGCTGAGGTAGGAAGACTGCAAATTCAAGACACACCTGGGTAATTTAGCAACTGAGCAAGCCCCATCTCAAAACAGAAAGTAAAAAAAAAAAAAGCTGGAGATGTAACTCAATGCAAACACCACAGTTCAATTCCCTATAACCGATAAAAAAAAAGGCAGAATCCCTCTTAATTGTAAATGAGCAAATGTAGACATCCTTTACATACCCTCTGTGCCAAATATCCGAATGTGACTGATTTCTAATACTTCTAGTAAATTCTTTCATATTCATAAAATATAATTTCATTAAAAGGTAATAATACCTTTTATAAAAATATATTAAATTCTTCTTATTAAAAAAAAAAAGCACAACTCGCTAAAATTGTCCTTCCTATGAAAAGTATCACCGTTTCAAGGTGAAATGAAGGGTACTATGTTCAAAAGCAGACTGGGTCCTATGGTGCTGAATCTCTAAACCACTCTGTGACCATTCAGAACAGCACAGGTTCCCAGATCGATGAAACATAGAGAACTGGTCACATTCAAAGCCTCTCTTTTATCTATCAAAAAGAATTTGTCCTCTAGGAAACATCATCCATACTGTCCACCCATTAGGTCAAGTCAGTATGACACAGCAATCAGTGACATGGAACCTGAAATCAGATGCTGGGCTCAAATTCAGGCTCTGTCAAATTCTGAATCTTGGAAAGATAATTGCTCTATCATTTTCATATCATTTGTAAAATGATGTTATAGTAGTATCAACACATGGAGCTAGCGGGCTAAGTAAATACTAAACATATAAAGAGTATAACATAGTGCCTAAGCACTGAATAAATGTTAATAATGACATCACACAGCTTTGACACATGGTACACTTGTAATGCATGTATTAGCTACGAGAAGGCTCTGTCTACCTAAGCTTGGGCTATTTGAAAGAATTATAAGCAACTTGTCCTGGAAAATAGACAAAACACTGAAAACCCCAAGAATGCAATGACAGAATGCCTATCTTGGGGTGGTGTTCACTAGCAGGGTGAGCAATTAGTCTACTCTCTAAGAGACAAACCTGGGCAGACACACATGCTCTGGACTAGGCTGTCATCTGTGTGGACAACCCTGGTCAATCAGAGGATTTTCACTTTGGAAGTCATTTTACAACTTCATTATTTTGAGTGGCACAAAACTATATTTCTTGACACGAATTCCATGGCATGGACCTTAACAAAATTTAAAGCAAACTAATGGATACTTAATAGACAGCAGGTAATGATATCTGGTCACAGATCTTCTAACAGTTTTTGTTATTATCTACTTTTAGGTGCTTTCGTAATCCACACTGGCCACAGTAACTCAAGTTATGCTACGTAAAAATCTTTGTTTGTTATAAACTTACAATACTGTAAGTCACTAATTCAGCACTGAGGAATATTAATTAATCACAAAGAGACATCTTGCAGGGATAAGCAAGTCAAAAATACCCTGGAGGATCCTAATCAGATATTTATGTATTTATATCCATCACAGTGCCTGCCTGGAAAGCACAAGGTCCTGAGTTTGATCCCTGGTACCAATAAATAAAACTTAAAAATCCATCACAGTGGCCAAGAGATAGAAGCAATCCAGGGGGCCACCCATAGAGAATGGATAAACAAAATGTGATGTATAATATTCCATCTACACTAGAATGTTGTATAGCTTTGTATATAATGTTCCATAGAATATAATACAGCTTTTAAAAGGAAGGAAATTCTTTTTTCTTGTTTTATTTTTTGGGGGGTTTTTTGTTTTGTTTTTGTTTTTGTTTTGTTTTTTGTACTGGGGACTGAACTCAGGACCTCACACTTGCCAGGCAGGCATTTATACCACTGAGCTAAATCCCAGCCCCAAGAAAGGAAATTCTTATACACATGCTACAAGGTGGATGACCATGAGAACATGAAGCCAAGTGAAAGCATCCATAACAAAGGGACAAATGAGGAAAGATTATGAGATTCCTAGAATCATTAAATTCAGAGACAGAAAGTAGGATGGCAGTTGCCAGGGTTGTGAGAGAGATGTGAAAACAAAGAGACTATCAAAGGTGCAGCATCTCAGCTGACAAAGATAGAAACATTCTAAGGATGAACTGCGATGGTGGATGTACAATGACAGGAGTGAACTCAGTGTCAATGAATTACACATGGTGAATTTTATATTATGTGTATTTTAACTCAATTTTTTTTATAAAACATCATGCAGTTTCTATAACTTTTCAAGGAAAGGGAGAGAAAGGAATTATCTTGGACTAAAGAAACCATTTAGCCAATAAATACATACATACATAAGTAAATAAATAAATAAATAAATAAATAGAAAAAGCACTCCACTTTGTCTCAGTTCAGTTCAAAAGTAACGCAAACATGAGTCACCTCAAAAAATTAAAAAGAATAAGGACTCAAACTCTACTGAGTTTTGATTCCAAGCCCCAGTCATACGACACACATTTTGCTTGCTAACTTCAGTATCTTACTAGAACATCAATAGGAATGGGAGGTAGTGAAAATGGAAATTGAGCCATAATAATGTTTACTGCCAAAGCAAAGCCCAATAATTTCAGTTAGGTTAACCTCCATTAAGATCGAACACTGTTATTCTTTCTTAAGTGAAAATACACTTAATTAGACCACAGGAACGAAGAAACAGCCTGATTCTCCCACTTCAATGCCTATTTCTCAGGTCTTATGCATATGATGTGAATATGAACAGATCTATCTACTCCTGGGACTTCATTTTATCCCTTTTCCCTTTTGTCCTTCTCCAAGGCTGCATTTATCAACATTTTATGGTACCTCACCACCAAAGAGCTCACCAGGGGTGAGTAGTTCTTGGGAAGTAACAAAGATCAGTGAAATATTTTCCATTAGAGCCACCCCTTCAGCTGCACAGGCCTTCAAAGAATGAGTTCTGAAGTCAGCCTGCCACCATACCTAACCATCTATGTCATCTAAAGGGCAAACCTTTTAGAGATGAGTGCAACCCAAAATTCAATTATCACAAAGTGCCAGCACTGCAATTCAACCCAAATACGGAGTTTTAGCTTAGAAAAAAAAAAAAACTCACGCATTAAAATTTTTTGTCTTAAAAGAAAAACAACATATGTGCCATAGGTCGACCACCACTGATCTGTCTTTTCAAACACTAAAGAAAAGCTAGCCAGTCAAATTATCACCACCCCTAGAAAACAGTAAGGTTATTATTTGCTAAATCCTATTCCAGCGTAGAAAAGATCTGGAAAACAGGGCAGAGGTATACTCAGGACAGTGGACAGTCTTGTCCTGCTTTTGATTAACCAGATGTTTTTACAATAGTAAGTTAGAAACAACCATTTTAAAAATGAAACTAAACAATGTATTTCGAAGGTAACATGATCTATAATGAAGTGTCACATTTGGAGGTGCCAGAACCCACAATGATCCCAGGCAGCTCAAGCGACGTCTCCATCACATCCTTAACCCAGGTCACAGGTCTACATGAGCAGCTCTACTTGGCAGTCAACCCCTTGGCATGAGTGTGCTCGCTGGATTTAATACAGTCTGGAAGGCTACACAGAAACTTTCAATGCCTTTAAATTCCTTTTCTGATTCTGAAAAGGTAAGGCATTTTCACTCATTCTGATTATAGGTTTTGCTGGAATTAGAAACAGGTGGCGTATGAATATTTGGTATTACTGGCAGCAAATTTGCATATCAGCAGAAAACAGAAATTTTCTAATCACATAAATCATATATTGTAATCACATGAAAAATAGCTCTTTCAATTTTCCTTAGTGAGCATTGGAAGGCCTAAGAATCAGACAGTCTCAAGGCCAGCACCTCTTCAACAAGCTGTTGTGTAGCAATGACTCCACAAAATTATTTGGGAAATGCATACAGGCATGTTTACTTTCCTAAAAGGAAACAGTTGACTGAGCCCAATCAGGTTTTAGATGTCTGATATCAATTAAGAACAAATAACTTTATGAATTGATTAAAGTTTTTGCCATCTTGGTAAAAATGAAAATGAGTCTTTATTTCTGTCAGAAAGGAGAAGAAAAGGGCATAAAATAAAATAAATAGTGGTGTCCAAAAAACCAACTTAGCTCCTCTCCATGTTTTTATTGGAAAAATACATTTTGTTTTCCAGTAAGATAGTATTTTCTTTTAAAAAAATTTTTTTTAAAGGCTAGAGTTCTATTTATTTTTAAATGAGGCATACAGAACCACCCAAGTACAACTTAGATTTGCATCTGGCTGATCCTACAAATTCAAAGGACCAAATTCATGCTATTTATTTCTCATAAGTTCTGTGATATTCGGATAACACTTCTGAGAGAGAGCAAATTACCTACTGCTAGTCAGCAGCAAGCAAGCAAAAACTGTCTTGGGAAGCCAATATGACCTAACCCTACAAGTCAATCTCTAATCACACTTGCCAGAAAGTTGGGGGAGAGAGGTGATAAACTCTGCCAAGAAAATCAGCAGAACTTGTTTGCCTGTCCTTTTTCCATGGACTGTTTCAACACTTACCCAACAAATGTGCTCAACCAACAGATACATCTCAGCCTCTCCTTTCCATGACTCTGAAGACTGCAAGGAAGTCTCTGGCCCCACTGAGAGTCTTAGAAACATCAAAGTGCTTCACACTGCAAAATGTAATACCAGCTCCCGAGTTCCTTTCCTGAAGCTATATCCACTTACAGGAAAGAAAGCAACAGGAGTCAGGCAGTGTCATCTGCATGCGGAAATCTCTACTTTGCACAGCACACCTAGGGGTGAGGGCACAAATCTTACCAAATACCAACTGGCTGGACATATTGTAAAAAAGGGTCAGCACCAGCTCAAATCAGAACAACAAACAAAAAAAAGTTTCCCATGGCCAAAATATTCCCCCAGATCAGTTCACAAATGGTTTAAGAACTAGAGTTTTCAAAGTACTCACTCCTTTGCAGGGTGAGATGCATGAGCATACAAGAGGCAAGGTATTTTCATGGCTTTTCCCAGCTAAAGGAATTCTAAGCCCTACAGGCGCTAAGACTTTACCCCAACCCCCACCAACACAACGAAAACCATAATTTCCTGGGGTCAAGCTAGGGCACCAGTGTCTATCAAAATCCTCAGGGACCCCAATGCTCAATCAGCAGTTGAGAATCACAGCTTTAAAAGTATGTTATTTAAAAAAAAAAAAGCAGCTAATTTCCCTATCAAATCATCCCAGATCTCTTCTGCTGTCCCCAGAAAGTCATGGTCACCACATCCACCCCCTGTACCCATGTCCTCTGCCTGAGACTGCAGCTCTGCACAGCAGGAGACAGCCGCTGGTATCGTACAGACCCCATAGGGCAATGGAAGCTGGACCCTACCAGATACACAAGCACAGCATCTTATGTATTCCAAGTGCCCACAATAAGGTGTGTTGTAAAACACAAGGACAAATGCAAAACAAGATGTGTGGGAAGCATATGATTTGCTTTCTTTAGACAAGCAGTCCATGTGTTAGAATCACCCGGAAGGTGAGCTTCAAACACCCGTCTCTCAGAATCCCTGATTCTGTAGGCCATGGTAGCCACTGATGAATGGCATTGCTAAAAGCTAGATCACTTGTGATGCTGAAGCTGCTGGTCCCAGGACCACATTTTGAGAACAAGTGTTCTGGATTCAACCTCTGGTACCTACCAACATTAGAAAAGCAAAGAGAAACTTATTCTTATACTATCTCAAGGTACAGTGGTAATATCAAACACTGGGCTGCACGTTTGATAGGAAAGACTTTCCCTAAACTACTGTTTAGAGTGTGACATGGTCTTGTGGTTATGTTTTTAAAAACCAAAGAAAAGTGTCCTTATCTTTAAGAGACAGATATTTGAGTAAAAATTTAAAGCACTGCAGAACAGCTGACACAGTCCACACACTGCAGCCTCTCTTCTCAGGGGTAACCCTCACCCTGAAGTTAGGGTTCAATATTCCATGTATATTATCACAGTGTACATGCATGAATATATAAAATTAAAACCAAAAAAATATGATAGAAAAATAACAGTCAAGAAATTTAAAAAATAAATGCAAAAAGGATTCATAAGCATCAGGTTGGGGGCAGCCCTGGAAAGAGCAAGCTGTAGCCCCAAGGAAAATCACTAGGCTCCTCCACCTGGAAGTTTTCACACCCTCAAGTCTCTTACCTCAACATGCAGGCAGTTAGCACTTCTGCAGTCAGGTCACCTGAGAGCAACAGAAGAGAAAGAGAGAAACTGAGTCAAACTTGTAAAAGTAAACTGAAGGATTATACAGTAGATTAAGGCCTCAGCACACGGGTCTGTGTTCTTTAAAGGTTTCTAGAAAGATATTTGGAAAATTGTTTATTAAACTCATCATATCCAACTGTTCCAGAGCCACACCAGGGACTCATGGCTAGTGGTAAAACCAGAAGCCTTTGGAAAGATATGGGTTTAGTACCAGCACCACTAGTCCTATTCTAAAGTACTTCCAGGGAATCGTTAACCTTTCTTGGCCTAAACTTTGTGATCTGAAAAGTGAAGGGTTTTAGATGCTTTCCAGAGCGACTTCCAACATGAGCAGTCTATTAGTGAGCTTGGAAAATAACAAGTCCTAGGCTGCGATCAAAAGAAGGGAGTCTGCACATATACTAGATCCTGGGTAGTAATTTTACATTGCTTATTTTATTTAATCTTCAAAATGACTTCATAAAGCTACTACCTATACATAGCACTGCAGGCTCCAGAGAAAGGGACTGGTTACTCTGCACCTACTGTCACCCAACTAGCAGTGGCACAGCCATAGGGCAACACCCCCAGCTGGCTGACCCCGAAGGAGTGACTCTTTCCACAGCTGAGTCATACTTTGTGTGCCTTCCTGTTCTGATGCCACCATGAACTTTGTCTCCAGAACTTACAAAGTGATAGACTATCACAAAGACCAAACTTTTTTCCTGTGCCCAGCCTTATCTTTTCAGAAAATCTAACTTTGTGAAAGTTTTTTATTTCAAAATAATCATCTAGGCCGGGGATTTAGCTCAGCAGCCTAAACGCCTGCCTGGCAAGCACGAGATCTTGAGTTCGATCCCCGGTACCAAAAAAAAAGAATAATTATAATAATAATCGCCCAATAGAATACCAAACGAGTTAGGCATAGTGGCACACACCTATAATCAATCCTGGGGCTGAGGCCTCCCAGAACCACAAGATGAAGGCCAGCCTACACAATTTAGAGACCATCCCGGACAACTTAGTGACTTGCAAGACCTGGTCTCAAAATTTAAGATTTTTAAAAAGAGCTGAGCTCAGTCTAAAATATGGGAAAATAAAAACACCCAACAAAATTAGCTTACAACATGTCTAGATAAAAGAGTTCATCTTTCTTTTTCTGTATTAGAGAATAAAAATTTAAATAAAAGTAAAAAAACAAAACCCACATAATTTATAACAGAAGGTTATGTCTTGATGCAACAAGAAGGAAACTTGGACATTTTGCTATCCCCTAACATTTTTTAGAGGCAACACCCCAAAGTACTTATTTTCAAAGCACCTGATTCCAAAAGCAAAGTTCTTGGCAATTCATGAAAGATTCAGCTATTTCAAAGTGACTTTTTTTTTTTTAAGGAGAAATAATTGTCTAAGGATTGAAAATACACTGCATTCCTATTAGGGCAAGGAGGCAAAGCACTTCAGTGGTGAACACACTGCACCTGGCTACTGTCTGGCTCTGGGGGATACAAGGTCATTTTTCTCTCCATATAGGAATGCACATAATTGGCATAGCTATGCATCCAGTGAATCAGGTGGCAAGACAAGCTATTAGATAGATCAGTGGTCTGATCTAGGACACAGCTGCTTGGCTCCCTCTGGGCTGAAAATAATTCAGCATTATCAACCTCCCCCATTAAATACAATTAATGTTATGAAATGGAGAAAATAAGCAAGAGTAAATAAAATGGCTGACACATCCCATGCACAGCAGAAAACACCAAGTGCGGCCGGCAGGCAGGCAGGCAGGCAGGCAGGCAGGCAGCCTCCCAAGACGCCACTGACCTGGGGGTGCTAATGAGGGAGTTCTGCAAAGACGGCATGCAAAAGCATCCTACACTTCCCTGGCCCTCACCCCAATCCCGACTCTTCTCCCACATCACAGCAGGAGGGCTTTGCTAATTGGAAAGTGGCCTGAAATTTGTTGCAGCAGCACACAAGGCTCAAGAGCCTCCCAGGCTACACACACACACACACACACACACACACACACACACACACGCACGCACACACACACACATGCTCAGATTCCTTAGTTTTTTATCAAACCCAGATGGACCCAATAAATGTAGTTTTTAAAATTCAAGTACGTGTGTGCGTGGTGAGTTTAAAAAAGAGACAGGAGAGGGGGGAAAAGGTGGAGATGGTTTTTATAAGCATAAATCTCCTCTAAGACTGGTGGTAATGACCAGTGATAGATACAACAAAGATGCCTGGTAAAAAGAGACCCTCTAATCACATTAGCTTGTAGTTCTAAAGGAAGATGGTTGCTCTGAATTTCCCTTTATACATAGCAACTTCAAAAAAAATCCCTATTTTCTTAGTACATCTTTATGTAGGAAAGCCTTCGTGCCTTTGAAGGTTCACACAAAACAAACAAGAGTCTTTACAAGTCCTCCCTGGCCACCCAGGGAGAATCAAATAGTATTTTTTTTCCTCCGGCTGGCCACCCCAGGATACCACGAATAAAAAGGAAGAGGAGGAATTCATATGTAACCAAGATGTGTTTTTTTCCTAGCATAGTTATTACACTGTTTTAATCTAAATATTATGGTCTATTTTTCACTAGTGAAGCCCATCAAGATCTAATTATTCATTTACTGGACAGAGCAAGTTTTTGAAATAGTAGAAAAATAGGTCAAAAATCTGGGAAATGGTGAAGAAAGGGAAAATTGAGGCGTTTTCTTCTGAGAAGCCCCAGCGTGGAGCAGAGGTTTTGGGAAGTGCTGATTCAGAACGGGAGGCTGCGGAGCGAGGCCTCTGTGTTCCTGGGACTGAAGAGCACGGCTCTGGGGCTCAGGCAGCAGAGACATCTGGGAGCCCAGTCTGCTGGGCTTCACGTGGAAGAGCTTAGGCGCTTGAAAACTCCCGGAACTGTAAGAAGGTCCTCCAGTCATAAACATCCCCAAATGCATTCCTCCGACTCTGTCTCGTCTCCACACAAAACCTCCATTTGGGCCAAATAAAGACCAGACCCTGCAGGCAGACACAAAGGAGCCTCTTCTATCAGACCCAAGCTCCTTCCCACTGTTGCCATCTGGGCCCCTGCAGTCCAGAGTCCCCTGAAGTTCCTGCTGTCTCTCAGGCATGCAGGCTACTGCCACCTGGTCATGTCAGCACTCCCACGGTCCTTTATTCTTTGGAAATACCCTGCCATCCTCATTAAGCTGTCAGCACAGGTTTTGTTGTTGCTGTTTTGTTTTTGTTTTGTTGTATTGGGAATTGAACTCACAGCCTCACATTTGCCAGGCAGGCACTTGTGTGGCTCAGCTGTATCACCAGCCCTTAGCTCAGATTTTCAGACTGGGGGCGAACTGAGGTTCACAGACCTCCTCGATCTCAGCTCTGCCACTAAAATGCTGTGGGCTTTGGGATAGTTTCTTAATTTCACTTCCTGCCTCAGCATCTTCGTTGGATAAATGGGGTGGGTAGTCAGCAGACTGGTGATCGCTCTGGTGAATGTTAAATGGAATGACACTAATCAGTGGAAGATGTTAATCGTGTTAGTTGGGCTCTCTCAAACATAAATATTCCCTTCTGTCAGAAGGCTTCTTTCACATAGGCAGCCTCTAATCATCCCCTAGCTGTTCTCTAAATCCTGTGGCATTCTGACAAAAGCTGTGTCTAGTTCCTGGTCACTTCGTACTTGCTTTAATACTCTGTCTCTATAGGTCAGCACACCTAGCAGGCACTTGGCGTTCACAGAACAAGGCCATTTGATGCCTGCTTGCATTCTTCCCAATGTCCTGGACACACACCCTGTAAGAATCTCAGGATTCTTCCATAAAGGATGCTTTTTGTAGAATAATCTAGGCCAGTGGTGGCGAACCTATGGCACGGGTGCCACTGTGTGTATCACTGAAAGATCTAAAAAGTTTGCCATCTCTGAGCTAGACAAATAACATTAAAGAAAAATAGCTGAAACCAAGTGAGATGAAGAAAAACACTTCTCCTACATTATGAACACTGGGTGGGAAGGATGGATGGATGGATGGATGGATGGATGGATGGATGGATGGACAAATGGACAAGAAAATACAGGGAGGGATACACCAACCAACAGTCTGCTACAATATCCAAGACATTATCAGCAATTCACACCTTAGAGGACAGTGTATTGACCTGCTTCCTAATAGCACCACACAATTTAGGGTTTTACTACCAGTTTTTTAAATGTTGTATCTTTGCTTCTTTGTGAAATTCATATAAAGAAACTCCACCACACAAAGAGACTTGAAACTAGACATGGTGGCACATGCCTACCATCCCAGCACTTGGGAAGGCTGAGGCAAGAAGCTCTCAAGTTTGAGACCAGCATGAGCAACTTAGCAAGCCTGTCTCAAAATGTAAAAATTAAAAATGGATAGGGATGTGGCTCAATGTAAGGGCCCTGGGTGGTTCAATCCCCAAGTACAGAAACCAAAACAAAGCCAAAACAAAACAAAAAAAACCTTGAATCAGCATTTCTTTTTCATTTCAGAATATTATAATTTAAACTAGAATTATACTCAAAGCTTTTCAGACAAGCTCAGCTCACCTTCACCTTCTGTTGCTTGTTCATGCCACAGGTTTGAATGAGTGACAAGGCCATGTGCCAGTCATGTGCTTGTCCCCCGGAAAGCCCACAGACGGCCCGTCCCTGTGAGGCACGCCCAGCCCTGTGCCATCCCTTGCTCTTCTCGTCCAGTCTGCCGCTTCCATCTGTCCCCGCATTAATTCAGTAAAGTGCAGCACCAGCATGAAAAGCCCTGTCCCAGAGATAATGAGAGGAACCGTGCAAAGGCAGATTGCAGAGCACTTGGCAAACACTGGGGTTTGAAGGTCAGGGCTAGCGGAGCCCATTGCCCTCACTCTACCGTTCAGAAAATGTTGCACGCCTTTCAGGTGGAGGGAAGTTCCAAGTAGGACCTGGAGCACTGGGAGAATTTCCCAGAACACTGGGATTCTGGAATTGCCCAATGGGTCACATCAATGACAGGGAACAGCCTTGGAAAACCTTCTGTACTTGGTTGAGCTCTGTCCCTAAAGGCCACATCTCTGCATACATCTTAGAATTTTTAAGTGGACTGGAAGTGGGATGGGCATAGCACACCAAGGCAAAAATGTAGGCTGTGGGACTGCTGGGAGCAGAGATAAGCTATGGGAAGGGATTCACAGCAACTGATGCCAATACGCACAACAAAACAATCCGTCACAGCTCCACCCTCATGACAGCCTTCTGCCGTATGCCCGGTTTCAGTTCTGCCCTGACTCCTTCAGGAGACCACATTCATATAAGTGCTGTTTTATTATAAGTCACTGTTGTTCACTCCTGACTGTGCCTAAATTGCACATTAAACTTTATAACAGGTATTGATGTATAGGGGGAAAAAAAAGTAAGTATGGGTTTCAGAACTCATCAGGGATCTGGGAGCTTATCCCACATGATCAATGGGAATCACTGTGTTGTTCTTTCCCTCCTGAGGTCCCCAAACTTTGTGTCTGTGCAGGAAACCCCATGAGCAATAGTGAGAGCTCAGGAGGCATCCTCTGCCATGGGCAGTCTTCCTGATATGATGATGATTCAGATGTCCCTTCTTCGGAAGTCACCTTGGACAATCCCTCCAAAATAGCTCTGCCTACAACACCTCCATCTCCACACTCTTCTGTTTCTTTATAGCATGTACTGTTAGCTGGCATTAAATTAAATCATCATTATTGTTACTGTCAGTCTCCTTTGTCAAAGCATGTGCTTCTAGGACAGTGCCTCAGTTTCCTTCACATCTGCATTCCCAGTACTTAGAAGTATATATAGCATGATGCAAAATACATAATGAATATCTGTTAAATGAATAATTGATATCAACTTCCCCACTCATAAACCCATTAGTGGAGACCCCTTCTTACTGAGTTTCTAAAGACAGGAATTTCTCTACCTCTATGCAATAGTAGGGTTTTCCCTTGGTATCTGCAAGGGATTGGTTCCAGAACCTTTTTATAACACACTTAAGCCTCCTATATAACTAATGCAAGCAGGGCAAGCCTGTAATCCTAGTACTTAGGAAGCTGAGGATGGAAAATCACTGTGAGTTTTAGGCCAGCCTGGACTATACAGAGTGTTCAGGGCAAACCTGAACTACAAAGCAAGACCCTATCTCAGAAGAAAACAAAATAAAACAACCTTAGTGCAGTATTTACACAGGCCCTACACATATCCTCCTGCATGTTTTAAATCATCTGTAGATGACTTGTAATGCCTAACACAGTGTAAATGCTATCTATGTAAAATAGCTGTTATACTGTATTGTTTAGAGAATAACAGCAAGAAAAGAAGTTTGTAGTATATATGTTGAGGACAAATGCAATCATTTTTCTGAAAATTTTCCATTTCTGCTCCATTGAAGACATCAGTGGGGGACTCACAGGTATAAAAGGTCCTCTGCACTGTGCTTTGAGTAACATCTACCAACCCAGCCTCTGCTCTGATGCCAGGCACAGACCAGACCAAGGATGCAGGCTGCAGTGGGAGTATCTTGGGCAAAGCGGGGTGTGTAGTCACTTTGATCCCAACACAAAACCACATTTGAAGACATAGGGACTCAGGTTCAAAGGTCACTGGACAACTTCAGATCCAAGGGGCCCGACCCATTGCTAGGACCAAATGGACCTAGAACTGAAGGATATCATACATGCCACACCATGGGGACAGTGAGAAAGCCACAGGGGTGACACTTTCTTCTCATGACTCCAAAGGCTCCAACGGCAACCGAAGGGTAAGACAAAATTAAAATTTCCCTAACAAGACTATACTGCACACAAGGATAACATTCAGGTTAGAGAGCAAGGCCTTTACTACATAAGTTTGCCTGGCATGTGCATGCTGCTCGGTATACTGAACAGAAAACTCTCACTGAAGTTCTATGAAATCAATGAAAAAGAAAACCAATTTTAAAACAATTGTCTTAATCTGTTTTCTGTTGCTAGGACTGAATACCAGAGATTGGGTCATTTATAAATAATAGGAGATGCATCTGGCTCATGATTCTGGAGTCTGGGTTATCCCAGAACCTAGCATTGGCATCTGCCAGGCCTATGCTGTGTCACCACAGGGCAGAGAGCACCGTGTGGGGAGATGGGGCTGGTGAGCTACATAGGATCTCTCCTCCTCTTCCCATAAAGCCACTCAAGCCATCTTGGGGCCTTACCTCATGACCACATCTACTCCTAACTGCCTCCCCAAGCCCATCTCCAAATACTATTAGCATATGAATATAGGGATTAGTTTCCAACACATCAAATTTGGGAGATAAATTCAGAATATGGCATTCTAAAGTCATATAGTTTTTGCATGCAAAATCTTTTCTAAAAGCATAACATAGTCAATTTCCTTCCATTAGAAATCATCTTTTCTGCACACGTTAGAATTAGGTTAACCATTAACTCAGCAACACACAGGTTTTTCAATCCTAAATTAACTTTTCATAGGAACATTTGTGCAGAGTTGAATTTCAGTTCTGCTGCAAAATACTATGCAAGAAAAATACTTCATTTTTCTTACTACTTCAAGAATTATTCAACAGTGTGAGACTGCTATTGCATTCTGGATTTAACTCATCTTTTCCCCCAAAGTGAGACATTTTCTCAACAAAAAGGCTTTAAGTAAAATGGAATAGGCAATATTAATAAGCTACATAGTGGAATATTATATTCATCCTATAGATAAGATTTTTTTTTTAGCTGGTATACCACTATCCATGCAAGGAAACGCAACATTCGCACTAGAATGTGTTTTTGTAGCCTTCCCAATGTGCACATCAGTAAACCTCAACTTTGCCCATCCACAAACCTTCCCTGATTGGTCTCCAGACATTAGAAAGAAAAGAATGAGATCGCTGCAGCTTTTGAAGAGAAACAGGCACTAAATAAGTAACTGAAGAAGGAAGAAACAAAGAGGGGGAGGAAAGGAAGAACAGGAAAGGACAACAGGGAAGGACTGAATAGAAAATGGGACAGGGCAGCCGAAGGCAAAGGCTAAGAGAATTCAGGCAGAGATGACCTTTCATACCCTATTCACAGCAACCGCCTTCCTAGTGGAGGACCTGACACTACCAGCAGATAACTTCAGCCATTTTTTTTCTTTTTCTTACAGAGGGCAGTAGCATCTGCCAAAATCTGTCCTTGACCCACCCATCTATCTTTGCCCTCCCCGTCTGGAGCTCCCCTCCTATCTATCACAGAAAACAAACCCCTCTCTCTAACTTGCAGCTCTTCCCAGCTTCCATCTTCCATTCATCATCAACAACAAAGGCATTTATGAGGGCTCCTCAACGTGTGGCCTCCACCAGACATGACACAGACTGGAGGTAACACACTCGGTTTCATCCTCCAGGAACTTCCCAAGGAGATTATTGTTTGGTTTTTATAAATTTGACCAGCAGAGAATCTCAGGGTGCATGCCCTGTTAACAGCAGGTCCGTGGCTTTGCGTACAAAGAGCAGCACGTGATATAATCCCCTATAAATCAAAGTGAGCCCTCATTCTCTCAGCCACCGTCCGCCAGGCACACAAAAATGGATGTCTAAGCTGGGGGACCTGCTCGTCCTGAGGAATAGCTTGCTTTCTTCCTTCTCTAATGCACTGGGGCCGTGTCTGCAGCCCTGATACAGCCATGCTCCGGAGACAGCCAACCAGAGCTCGACAAATATTTGAACCATGCATTCTGGACACATATTAAGCAATTCTACTCCAGGGTGATTATGCCATGCACTCCACTTGATCTAAGGCAACGTTCAGGTGCAAATAAAATACTACCTGAAAAACAGAAACAGAGCACTATGATTTCTGCTTGTCAAGGACATTTACTTTCTTTCAGCAAATGAATGTGAAAACAGTTAATTTTTTTTTAAGATGTGTCTCATGTATTTTACAATATAATAAGCTCTGAAGTACTGTGGTCTAGAAAATAAAAATATGTGAGATTTTCTTGTAGAGAAGTTCAAATGGTAGGGGAACATTTGAAATTTTCAGTCTTCCTGGAGATCAGAAGGACTTTGAGAATAACGCATTTTTTTCCCTCAACAAAGGGCATCTGCAGGGCTTAATCTGCTGAAAAGAATCATTCTGACAGTCTTAATGTATTCTTTTCAGGAAAGCCCTGGCAGAGAATTCCACATGAAAAAAAAATCAGTAACCCAGGATAGCACCAATCTAAACCATTATATCCCTTTTATAAATAGATGAGGCCAAAGTATTTTTAATATATTCTAGAAATTTGATTGAACTAGGAAATAACAATGATAATTCTGAATACTACGTATTTTTCACATTTCCTTGGTGGACCAATATTAAAACAAATATTTAAAAGATTTGCCATCTCTGAAAGAAAACCTCCTGGGGAAGCCATTTGCAGAATTCTGCTATAAGACAAAAATATCCCTGAGGTAGGAAATATTCAATTGCATTAATGTTGTAACTGAGAACAGTAAACCCAATAATAAGAATAATTACAGCATGATATCATTATAACAAGACTTCTTCCATCCAAGACTCAGTGTGTTTTGTAGACATTGCTTCATGATAGGATTATACTGGAGAAAATTAGAATACAAGGAATGTAATGACTTGTCTCAGATCACTGGTCAGCTGGGGTGATAGACTGAGATGTGCATTCTTGATTCTGATCTGCTCACCTAACAAACTGACCACATTATCATTTAATTAATATTTGGGAGAATTCTATTTTGGAGCCATTACCTAAGAAATTCATATCAGCTCTTCCAATAAATTCTAGTTTTGCTCCTTTTTCTCTCTATTCATTAGTTCCAACTGCCATAGCACAGTTAAAAGGTAGAATAATCAGGGTGAAAGTCCTAAAGCTGTCTCTGCCTCCTGGAATCAATTCTCTCTCTCTCTCTCTCTCTCTCTCTCTCTCTCTCTCTCTCTCTCTCTCTCTCTCTCTCTCTCTCTCTCTCTCTCTCTCTCTCTC
>PVLA01003653.1:0-83882 GCA_004027455.1 Hydrochoerus hydrochaeris | reverse complement strand
GGGAGTCGCATGCCTTTGTCCACACTCTTGACACTTCCGGTACACAGCATCTCTTCCTCCCACCACTCCACTTCTATGTGTGCTCCTCTTTCTTCAGAGCCTCCCCAGGGTCGAACTTGCCTAGGTTCTAACGACATATTCAGCGATCAAGTCACGTGGAGGTAAGAAGGACCTCAGCGCCTATTCAGTCTGAGCTGCACAGCCTGCCCTGGGGCAGCCATCTTCCCTACTCAGAAAAACAGAGCTTGCCGAGCATCTTAATGGACAGAAAACTGCCGTTTTCTCCAGGGCCCACTTACACATTTAACTCAACAGACCCAATTCTCTCCCTTACATTGATCTATAACAAACTTGTCTTTTAAATCTTTGGAATGTTCAAAAGCATCTATTATGTTTGTCCTTAATGATCTCTTCTCTAAGCTCACATACCAAAACCTTGTTTATTATTATTATTACATAATGAGGTACTGGTGATTGAACCCAGGTTTTCTGCACTTGGTGATACCCTCAGCCTTTTTTTTACTTTTTATTTTGAGACCAAGGGTAGCTAAATCACTAAATCACCCAGACTGGGAGCAAACTTGAGGTTTTACTGCCTCAGCCCCTCAGAGTGATGCACTTATAGACATAGGCCACCAAATCCATCTTCATACTAAGGCCTTTCAGCTATTCTTGTAGGCTCCCGGCCTTTCCAAAAGAAAGGAGCTACCTATTATTTATGCCATACACACAGAGAAAATAATAATATTTATTCAGTACATTGGGAAAATAAGAGTCTGGGGCAGAACTGAGTAACTTGGAGACACTAAGCCTAGGTCTATTTTTTCTGCTTTGCAAAGATATTTACTTCTTTTTTAAACCTAGGACTACGACCCAAGCCTAGGACCCAGCCCATCCAGTACCTCAGTAGGTCACGCATGGGACCCAAAAGAGCAGCTCCACATGAATTTTGTTGTTTCCTAAAACCTAGAGCTCAAAATTGAGCACATTCTGCAGAATCCAGCCCCAAATCCAATTTAGTTCATCAAACCTTCTCAGATAACCAAAGCCAACAGTCACTTTTCCTCTCATGACTATAAAACACATCACATTCGCTTGAGATGAATTTGATGTCATGACATTTTTATCAGTTATGTTTTAGATTTTTTTAAATAAGTACCTTAACTGACATGTGTCTGACTTGCTTTCCCAAGCAGTGATACAACCTCCTTGGGTGAGGGAGTCCACGGTTCTTTATTATCATTAGAAGAACACAGTTCAAGGGGGCACTCAGTAAGACTCCCCAGAGCTACGTTAGGCAGCCTCTCCACAGGAAAGGCAGGACACAGAGGCTATGGTCTGTTTTAAAAGATATCAGCCCCATCTGAAGAGGAAGTTTATCATACTGTCTGCTCATGCAGAGTCTAAACAATGACCCAGGCTTTCAGACTGGAAACTTCACACACATAAACACTTCCAGCCAGGTCCAGATTGGGAAGGAGGGCCTTGGGATTCCTTATTCTATCAGCATTATTAGGCTCAGACCCTCATAGCTTAAGTTATAAACACTACTAAGTGATGTTGCACAGTTTTATTTAAAGCTATGCTTACTTTCAGATTAGATTTCAACATGTAATAAAATTCCCACCAGAATATGGTAAGAGTGGAGGGCATTTTGATTTCAGCACTATTTCAAGTATGAAACTGTGTTAGTTAAAACTGGCTCTGGTAGAATTCTCTCTGGTAGTAAGGTCAAGACCCTTGGATTCCCCTAATCCTTTTCTTTTAGGGCTGAAAGGCCTGAGAATTCAATGAATTTACATACTCTTCCCTCACCAGAAAGCTGTCACAGGGCCCTAGCCTAACTCCTGGCTCACTCCTCTGATTCAAGCTGATTTATCTCCATAGCACTCCACTCAGAATTCACCTTAGAGAGGAAGCTCTAAGGTAAAATTCCAGCACAGGCGTACTCTGCTGGAGGTGAGACCTTAATTCTTCCTCCTCTCCATCCCCTTTCTCGATGCAAGCCTGCAGATTCAAAATTCCTTAGACTAAGGAAAAGTCAACACTGGCCCCTGTGGAACTGAACCATTGTTAAGTGAGCCATGAGAACTGGGACACTTTACAAATCTTGGAAGAGTGACACACACATGAAAGAAAAGGAAGTTTGACACATGCACAGGAACTGAGCTGTGGGATGGGTGACACCAAGGAGGATGAGTATTAAGACAAGATGTCTGAAGATAAACTAAACTGACTGATGAGTACCACTGAAGAATACAGAAGGACTTTTCCATTAAAGTATGAAAGCTCAGCAGATAAATATGAACTGAGAATGTCATTCAAAAGCAGAGAAAAAGGGGCAGGGATTTAGCTCAGCGGCTCAAGCGCTTGCCTGGTAAGCCTGAGGTTGTGAGTTTGATTCCTGGTACAAAAAAAAAGTGCCTGTACAAAAGCAGAGAAAAGGGTCAGGGATACAGCTCAGCAGTAAAGAGCCTGCCTGGCAAGCACGAGATTTTGAGTTCGATTCCCAGTACCCCCCACCCCAAAAAAAAAAAACCTTATGTAAATGGGCAGGCTAAAGATATTAGCTCCTCTTTATTTATATCAGCACTTCTTCTGCCCATGCCATCTATAGGAGTCAGCGAAGGGTAATTTTTACATGGAAGGCAAACTACAGTAAAAGTAATTCTGTTAACAAGCAGGCCAAGTACACCCTTCTTGCTTTCATGACTCTCAGCAGAAAGTGATAATTCTGGGGTGACCCTGGAATTGGGACATTGTAGGCCTGAGGCACATTTTCAAAGCAGACCTTCAATGGAAAAATAAGTCCTCATTCTACTTTTATCCCTGAAATCAGCATTTCCATGCAAATCTACTCTGTCCATTAAAAATCAATATTATTCTGAAGCACTACAGATCCATGAGTCTGACCACTCGTGTGAAATCTAATCATTTTTATTCTATAATAGTGCCCTTTAACAAGTAAATAGTATAGGGATAAGTAAAAACTGGTTAATCCACATTAACATAAGCCACATGAAACTGGAACACTGAACACAAATTTTCAGTCTAGTCTATATTAATATTTATTTTTAAAAAAAAAAAAACCTCAAAATAAGGTTGGAAATATAGCTCAGTGACAGAATACCAGCCTAGCATGCTCAAGGTCCTGGGTTTGATTCCTATATCCACAAAGATAAACAAGAAAAAATAAATCAAGCAAGAAAAAAATGAAATACCAGATTAACACCTAGTAATGTGCTAGACAGTAGGTGCTAAAGAACTTATCACTGAACAAACAACTGATTTCTTTAAAACATTGGGGTTAACCTCTAAGTCAAAGATTGCCTTCACCTGAGTAAGGAACGTAGGGAGAAAAATCAAAATAAGCCAGGCAGGGTGGCCCAAGCCTGTAATCCCAGCATTCAGAGGCTGAGGCAAGAGGATTACCACAAATTCGAGGCCAGCCTGGAATACGTTAGTGAGTTCAGGGCCAGCCTGCACTAAGTATTGAGACCCTGCTGTAAAACAAACAAGCAAAAAACCAAACAAAACATCAAAATGATATTACTGCTTGAATGTCCGACAAGACAATGACCAAAAGAAATGAAAATGATCATGGCCCAAAAAGATAAAAAGACACCGTATGAACTAAGCCAAAATGGTAGTACGGCTATACAATTGCAGAGAAGTTTCCCAGGGGCAGTGCACAGTAGACAAAAGTTCTGTAAGGTAACATTAAGAAAAAGAAATGCTTTCCATCGGCTTAGTCTGATATGTTGCTCATGCAGAAACTTCCAAAGTGTGTAAATTCTCAAATTTTCTCCACTCCCCGCCATTACCAAGAGTAGCTCTGCCTTCCCGTCTTTCCACCATTGTTTGCTAACTATTGCTAACAGGCATCATTTATAACCTTTCATTATTTTCACGAGTCTTCCTATTTCACAAGTATATCTTGGCCCTGACTTCATTTTACATTTAGACATAAACCAATCTATTAAAAAAATACCTATAAAACCATAGAAATATCAGGGTTTGGGCAAGTATTTAGAGTTCTCTCAAGTTCCTCTACTTAAAGAGAAATTAAATTTTTATCTTCTCACTAACCTGTTTTCATTTTTCTTTTAAGGGAAGGGGAGTCGCACTGTATAATGTTGCACTGTGCTGTCCAAGACTGTCAAACAAATGAAGCCAAATGGACTTAAGACAGAAGTATCAAACTTCACCTGCGAGTCTTAAACAAAAAGAGCCTTTTCCCACTAAGATCACTGGAAAGGTAAGAGTAATTCTGTATATCTCTGGACGGCTTTATTTCTTAGATTACAAAAGTGACTCGCTTTTTGGATAGTACTAAATAGATAATATGCTCATTTTTTTTGTATGTGACTAAAAAGATAATATACACCAAATTTCCTTCTCAGCAATGCTTCATCTGACTTCCTAATAAATCCATGTGGTAAGACATTTCTCATTCCTTTTAACTGTGAGACCAAAAATAAAGGTATATTATTTTTTTAAAAAAGAGATTATTTTTGTTACATGAAAATCAGTGTTCAAATCACTTTTCAATAATGTTTACAAAAATTTAAACATGATTTTGAAATTTTTGAACCACATTGATACCATTTTTAAAAAATTATGTCATTACACAATCATGCATTGCATAATAAAATCTCAGCCAATGGCAGATAGACTGCCATATGCAAATGGTTTCTATACCATGTTTCCTAGGCATGTAGTGGGCTATGTCATCTAGATTTGGGTAAATATACTCTATGACTTTCACACAATAATAAGATTCCCTAACAAGGCGTTTCTCAGAACGTATCTTCCTCATTAAGCAGCATATTTGTACTTAGGCAAAACAAAGTATCAAGTCTTCAAAGTGTTGGAAGAAAACAAGGACTGAGTTTTTTCCAAAAACAGAATCACTTCTTACATCAAACCTTATGGAAGAGTGGCTCTCATTCTACTCACAATAAAATAACCAACTCACAAATATACCCTGAACGGTGGATAGGTTTCCTGGGATCTTCAGAACATCCCAATTTGGCAGTGCTCAGAGATGGGGCTGGGGAGGGAAGTGGTCCATACACGAATAGAGCAGTTAGGCAACAAAATAATCAGCTGTACACAAAGACAGAGGCAGTGGACAAAAGCAGATTCCTCCTTAAGGACAACTTTAGCCCAAGCCCCAGTGGACATTAGAGAAGCCTCTGCAATGCTTTGTCTTGTCACCATTTGTGTCTCTGTAAAAACAGAATGTTTTTGTTCCGGAGAGGCAATTTTAACTTCAGATTTCCAATCCAAAAAACGTTACTTGTTATATCCAGTCTGTGCACACAAGACTCCTTTAAACGCTTGTGGAATTCTTTAAATAAATCGGATAAATAAAATATTAAATGCTTTCTGTAACATTCACTTAATTGTGAGAACTGATCAGTTTTACTGCATTTGTAAAAGGGAAACTCCTTAAATAAATGATGATACATCCATTCCATTCCATCACAATCTATGCAGAGATCCCTAAGAATGAAGATGTGATGTTTTGTTTTGAAAAGATGACCATAGAGTGGGGACACATGGAAAAAAAAAGGGGGGCAGGATGATACAACACACAGGATACTGTGACCCCATTTTTGTTAAAGTAAGTATAAAACGTGACTATGGACATGAAAAAGGAAGTATGCAAGGACACATGACACACAGCCATCTGCTCGCTGCCAGTGATGTCACAGAACTGACAATACAAATCACATAACCCCCTAACCTGCCAAGTGCAATCTAAGTTAGCTAACAGAAAGAAACTAATCAATAATGGTCATATTTATGAAAATGCCTTATTTGTAATTGAACCCCACACTCTCTTTGGGATGCTTCACAAGGTAAGCAGGCGTGTAACATTAAAAGGGTAAACAGATGAATAATGAATGGAGAGCAAATGCTTTGAACAACTGCTTTAAAGACTGAAGAACTGCTTCTTATGTGAGCAATTTAGATTTTTGGATTTACTGAGAAGTAGGAGGAAAAACTACTACCAACTGCATTAATGCCTTCACAAGCAAGTTTACCTAAGCATGTATGAGTCTATTTTCTTCCGACTGGCAATATTTTTCCTCATTTTTTACTTATCCTACTCATTAAAATGACAAAAATAGAAAAGCTGTTTCTCTCCACTTCCCCGCATTGCCGGACTCTCCACTGTGTAATTGTTGGGCAACTTTCCCATAAGAAGTAATTTTCAAAACTTGCAAGAAGAATTTATTTTGACAAATGCATTCATGAGCAACCCAACAAGAATTTAGGCATGCTTCTTTCTAGGGATTTCAAATAGTCAGGGCCCCTTCCCCCAAAGAAACCCCCAACTCACAGTTTTATATCACTTCTATTGCAGGCCCTAAAGCAATCCAGAGAACAGACGGAAAATAAACAACCTCAGAGCGGGTTCCTGAGAGTTGGAGTTAGAAGGGAAAGAGACAAGTCTTACTTCTCTTTCCATCAATCAGAACTTGAAGCGTGTCTAGGAAGATAAATTGTACCAAAGTGGCACAAGTGTTTCCCTTCAATAAAGTACTGGATATGAACAAATAAAACATTTATGAGGTCTTTAAAATGCATATTGCTCCTATTTTAGCTCTCTTAGTAGGCAACAATTTTGAGACACTTATTCTTCATCATTTGAACAGTAACCACCCATCTGAACAGCTAAACTGCAATCCTTTGCCAATATTTACTGAATAAATTATGCCGGATGGTTTTACGCTAAAATTATGCCAACATTACTGATCATTTTTCCCTATTTCTTTTACTCAAAAATACATAAAATTTGACTTAGAAAAATGTCTTAATTCTAATGGTTATTCAACTTTCGGAGGCACTTTATTTTAAAACAAACCCTTTTCTTACACTATAGTTTCTCAGTATTGTGAATCCTACTTTCGAGAACAAGCTTCAACTATAGTTAACAACTCACCCTGGGCACCTTTTTTGAATACTCCTTGCTGTTATCTAATATTATTTACATAAACTCTTTAATCTATAACTTTAATGATATCCAAGAATCATCTTTCCATTCCGCTCCAGGTTCCACAGTCCTCGGAAGGAACAATTGTGACTTCCTTATTTCCTTTCTGTCCTTCCCACACATCAAGCACTCAGCTAAAACTTCTTGAATAAGTGAGTGAACGAAACAAAAAAATAATTGTTGACAATGTCATTTGAAAACACACGTTGGAATCAACCACTCACGTGGTCAGGTGATTTTCCCACAGAGGTTCCAAAGCCCCCTTGAATGATCCAGCTCATTAAAAGGAGCAATGACTACAGTGTTAAGGCATCAAAACACACAAAAAGGTAGTTAAACATTGCACCCTAACGTAGTGTATTTAGAAATTATACTTCATCAAATATAACCTGGTAATACAAATATCATGGGGTAGGCTAATAGTTTCATTAATTTTAAAGTGTCCGAATTAGGAATCATAGGACCCAAATCAATGAGGAGCTACTTTGGTATTCCTTGGCTTGAGTGAGGCGACTGTATCCCAAAGCATCCCAGCAGGTGGCTGGAAGACATTTCCAGATGTGCTCCAATGCTGAGCACCACACCCCTTCATTAGCTCCACGGGGTCTGGGTGGCCAGAAACCTGGGACAGTTGCGGGGAGCCCCTAGGCCACATGCAACCTCTTCCTTTACCTCTGTGTGTGTCCCTTACAAACATTGCGTGTATGCGGTAATGTGGAAAACCACAAGAAGGAGCCAAAACAACTCTGCTGCTCTGCAGCTGGATCAGTGAGCGCCCTTCCCGGACCCAGACACACACGGTCAGGGCAGTCAAAGCCTGCGTAACATCGAACCAAAGAAATCAACCTCACATGTGCTGCAGAAGACGGAAAGATAATTAACGGGCTTAAAACTGGGGGGTATTCTACAAGACTACTTTATTTACTGTAGAGAAAATAAGTATTATTAGAGCTGTTCTCAGAATCTCTCTTGGGAAAAGAACTGACTTTATTTAGGAAAATACCTTAATGAGCCACTTGAGCCAAGAGGAGGTAGGAGAGAAAAAGACAACTTTTGTAGCTAAAGCTTCTATGTAAAATGGTATGGAAATTTGAGAACAAGGGAAAGAGAAGAAAAAAGAAAAAACAATCCAGCAATTTGCAAAGCCACATCTATAGAGAAAAGTCGACCATGACTTGAAAAACAGAGGTGTTTGCCATGAAGTTTTAAATCAGTGGTATTCCTGCTTAGACTCCTGTTAAACTTTTGTCAAATCTCTATAATTGTAATGCACTGTGTGATTTTTTTTCCCTCTGTGAAAATCAAGGGCAGGAGACTCAGGTTTGTGTTTGCATTGGAACAGTATGGAGAGAGAAAAATCAACCCTACAGGATGAGATATAAGGGCAATTCCAAGCTTAGTAGGGAAAGAGTGCAAAAGAAGAAATGGCCAGGAGATCCCTGGAAATTCAAAGAAATCTTGGGGCGGAATGATAAGGTGATCAGGTTTAAACTGGTCAAAATCTATGAAATGAGGTAACAAGGAAACTTTCGCTATACCTTAAGGAGGTCAACAAGCCAGCTATGGTGGTGTATACCTATAATCCCAATACTGTGCGAGGCTGAGGCAGGGGGATCACAAGTTTACGCCCAGCCTACACAATTCAGCAACTTAATGAGATTCTGTCTCAAAAACAATAAACAAACAAACAAAAAAAATGGACCTGAAATGTAGCTCAATGCAAAGGCTATGGGCTCAATCTGCAGCACTATCTGGAAAAAAAAAAAAAAGTCAAAAACTACATTCAGAGCAGTACAGTGTGCTCAACAAAAATATGCATGTCCATGTGGTAAGAGATGTGGCTGACAATATAGAGATCTATGTTCCTATCATTAATATGGGTGTTCACTTTATAAAAATTGAGGATTAATTTAACTTCACACAAACTCCTTTTAAGTAACCTCTCTTAGATCTCAGATTGAAAAATCCTAAAAGCCAGATATGACTTTTCTTTGTGTGTCTGTTGTAAAGTCACAAATCACCCAGATTCTGAACCAGACATCAGAGCTCTATTACATACAGGCGAAGGGAGTAGCTGGGAGCGGAGCTCAGTGTTAGAACACCTGCTTAGCATGCGTGAGGCCTGGCTTCACTATTCAGCACCACAAGAAAAATCGCAACCAAAACTAAACCCAACCAAAAAAACCAGACAACTAAATGTGCATGGCTACTACCATAGAGAGCAACATGTGATACTGTCGTTTGTCAAAGATGCAGTATTTTCAGAAAAATTACCAAACTGATAATAACTGCTCTCTTGCATATAAACTATAGATTTAAACTTCTTATGTAATTGTGAAATTGTAATTAGTGACCTACAGATCGTGAGACGTATTCTAGTCCTTGGATCTACATTCACACTTTCTCAATATAGACTATGCTATTTAGTGGGAGGCATGTGGCAGACAGCTGCCTGAGGTCAGAGCCACAATTTCCTACATGGTCCAGGGTCCCAAGTTCTACCTATCACACAACAGAAACTGCCATTTCTTAATCCTCTTAAAAGAAATGAATTATTTTTAAAGACATTCAAATCATCAGTTTGCTCCAGGACTAGACTCTTCCTTCCAAGATTTAAAAGCAAAATACAAATCAATCAAGGCATTTGCCATAATGAAGTCATAGTGTTTGGGTGGGAAAAAAAGGAACATTTTGACTAGAGTAAGATTTTTTTAGTATCTGTAATCTTAAAGCTCTCTTTTAAAAAAATTATTTGGCTAAATTAGTCTATTATCTGATCCTGCTGAACTTAACCACAGCTGATGGTGTCAAAAGCTAGCAATGCAGTGGTTAACAGTTCTACTTCTGTCCTTAATTATGTTTAAATGAATTTTAGCATGAAGACTTAGTGTGCTTACAGAGCTATGGAATAATCCACCATCTTAAGAATCACTAATTCCTAATTGACACAGTCGCTTACCATTGTATTTATGCAGTGTTTAGTAAAAACATTCGGCTTGTTAAAAAAAAAAAACTTAAGAGACTCATAATATGAAACATGATTAAAGAAATCAACTGAGATCTGTTTGGAACATATTTCTTCCTTTCTGCAAAATATCACTCGGCCTCACATTTGGATAATAACACTATGGCAATTTCTGCAATACTGATGCATTTGAAGACTTCTCCAAAAGAACAAGGCCTGTCTCGGTGATGACGCATTTCTTCTCAGAGAAATATGTCACAACTCTATCCCTGAATATTCTCCATTCTCCTGCTTTTCTGTTTTTTTAAAAAAATACGTTCATACACCTGATTATTGCACTAACTCTGGAACACACAGATAGAAAAATGGAAGCCATCTTGAAAGTAAAGAATAAATTATTTCTGGAAAAAAAAGTTATGGAACACAGTTATACTGAAAACAATAGCTATGGGCAGAAAAAGTGACAAGACATATAGCAGTTCATTACACACTAAGAAGATGGTGGGAAAGGCAAATTTAATTTGCCCACCTTCACTAAAAATGCTAAAGGACATTTGGCAAATACAACATATAAACCATGTTGTATAAAATTTAAAAATTCACAAGTTGTTATCATCCTTACTCTGCTTCTTAACAAAAGCAAGAGGTGGAATGAAATCCATTTACTAAAAGCTTTACCTTGACCAGAATTAAAAGGAATATAGATCACTAAGGAAAACAAACCACTGGTCACGCATGCTCAAAGCAGCAGTTCTGGGGCTAGGGATTTAGCTCAGCGGCATAAGCACCTGCCTTGCAAGCGCGTGATTGTGAGTTCAATCCCCGCTACCAATAAAATATAAAAGTTAAAAAAAAAAAAAACAGCAGTTCTGAGTAGCTAACATGCCAAAAGGCAGTAAAGTACACTGGTCTTCTGTTGACCTTGCCACCTTCCTGAAGGGTTTGTGCCCTCTGCACATCTACGACCATCATAAAACCACAGATATTAGGAATTATCAAAACCCTTACAAGTTCTTCGGGTCCAGCCCTTTGTTTATTGGCAAACATAAGATAAGGATTCCTAATTCAAAACTCCAAAATGCTCTAAAATTTGAGCCATTTGAGTATGGAGTTGACACCACAACTGGAAATTTCCACACCTGGCTTCATGGAATGGGTCACAGCCAAGATGTGGGTGCACTAAAAGTAGTGGATAAAATTACTTTCAGGCTATGAGTATATGAAACATAAGTGAATTTTGTGTTTAGAATTATGTCTCCTACCCTTGATCCCACATTACATACACAACTATTTCAAAATGTGAAATATTTCTGGTCCAAAGTATTCTGGATAAAGAGTATTCAACCTCAGTTATGAAAAACCTACATCTGGAGCATTTACTTGACTTTCGGTCCTGTGTGCACTGCCGTCCTTCCTCCCCTGTCCCCAGCCCTGGGTCTTCCGCACCTCACCAATAGCAAGGGCACCTCCCTCTGCCCAGACATACCACATGCTCATGCCCAACGGTCACAGCAGGAATAAACAGCTACAGCACCAAGACACAAAAGCTTAGGGTCACTCCTATGCCATGGGGCTATTATGTCTCAGCCACAGGAAAAGAAAAATAAGTAAAAATGAGCCCTCCACATAGGAAAAGCACTGGAGGAGACTTTTTCTGGCATAACATTTACAGAGACACAGAGAAAATATCCCTAGTAGAGAATGAGTAGAAGAATCAAGCAGTATGGAATAAAGCAGCGATCAGGATCAAACACATTGGATAAGTGACGATTCTCCAGCCAGGGATTTGCCAGAAAAGCAGGGAAGGGCAATCACAGGAAGAGGAAAGGCTGGTGGAAGGGCAGAATAAGGGAAAACTGAGTTTTCTGTGGGATGCATTAAACAATCCACATAACCAGAACACTGCTGTGGTCTCAAAAGCTGACAGTAGACAGCATGGGCGCTGCCACGGGCCATCTCTGTCCCCAGCACACTTAGAATCAAACCCTTGCCCCAGACTTCTGAAGCTCCAGTGCCTGTGCCTGAACCTATTTCTTGGCTTTATGGCTTTACCTTCTTCCAGAGCGAGCAGCCTCCTATCTCTGTGGAGTCCCCTCCCAAACACCTCCCTGTCTAGGGGCCTTTGCTCTCTGCTTGGCCCCCAACTTCCAGGGTCCTTTCCTGGATTTTCAAAGTACCAGCTCCTTGGGATTGAGATCATCCATTAAAACTGCTACAGCAGATCTTCTATATTCACAGATCTTGAGTGTACAAATTCACAATCCCCAGATCAGTACTGACATTTCACCCTTTCACAAACACACACCAAGCAGCAAAAGCATAGGGTTTCCCCTACACACACATTTGCAGCTGACACTGAGCAAAGCAAAGACTCCCCAACCTTTCTGTCTCTGCTCTGACGCTGCAAAGAAGAGTCCTTTCTTGGGTCCACTTACTATTATTATGTTTTGTGCATTTTTGTGTTTGGTGTGATTTTATTGTTTAAAATGGCTCCACAATGCAATGAAGTACTGCCTAGTGTTCCTAAGTGCCAGGAGCCTGGGATGAGCTTTACACAGAAAGAGCACGTGTTAGGTCATCATCTTCAGGCCTGAGTTACAAGGTTCCTGGTTGTGAGTTTTCTGTAACTGAATCAACAGTACATATTAAATAAAACATGAATACATTAAATATACCACCCATGAGACAAAACATTAAAAACAGTTATTTTTTAAAATGTTAATAACGTTGAATATTAAATTTAAAAGTGCACATGAAGCAAGGTTATGTGCTGATCAGCTGCTCATGGAGCGTCACAGAACCTCACTTTGTGGCTCGCGTAGTGGCAATGGCTCTGCATTCACTAATCCAGTGTTCACCACAGTTGTATAGAACACAGCTACTAGGATAATGAGATAAGGCTGTATGTATTTTTGGAGTTCTTAAAAGAAAGGTACTTTACAGAGTTAGTCTCTTTTGCCCTTGCTAAAGCTGTTGGGGAAGACAGTAAGACAGAAATAGTTTAAAGCTCCACCTTGGTTTGTGGTTATGTTTCATTGAGTGTCCCCAGGCCAGTGCCTCTGGGTGTGCACAGCTCTGTCCTGTGGGCCCCTCCTTGAAGGCATGGATGTGGGTCCTGCTCAGGGCTGTCCATCTCCAGGGCTCAGAAGGAGGCCCATTCAGAACCTAGTGAATAAGCTACATTCTCCAGAACAAACAAAACCCAATCTCTTACTTCCCTTGCAAAATTATATGTCAATGTGAGGTACTTGGCTTGGGTTGGATAAAAATGTGAGGTGACTATGTTACAGTGAAAAGATCATGGCTCACTTTGTAGCCCTGGTTGGCCTCAAACTTGCAGCAATCCTCCTGCCTCAGCCTCTTAAATGCTGGGATTACAAGCATGAGCCACCACACCCAGCTGAGACTTCAGTTTCAAACATGACAAGATGATATACAATGTTAAACACTTGGACCTTTAATCCTAACTCACTTTCCACTACTATCTCCGACCCAGAGAAACATCTTCCTAAAACAGTCTGCCATTCTCATTCGTCCAATCTTACTGACACATTTTGTTGGTAAATCTCTCGTTTGCAGGTAGATCTCTCAGTGATCTACCAAAATATGTTTGCTGGTGTGATTGAAATGAGCCCTTTAACTTCTTTGTGCCTTTTTTTCCTGTAGTTGGGTGGAATCTAACACCAACTTGAGGTCTCACATATGCAATTTTATTACTCAAATCACAGGAACTGTTGCATCCTGTGCTATCCACACACAGAATAAAATGTGGCTTCAGGAAGTACAGGCCAAGACATGGCATGCACATTCCCAGACCAAGCACATACAGCAATGTAACTGCCACTGAAAGAGCTGCAAGAAAAGCAAACACCAGCCCAGTGACCTCACACAGCCTCCTTTTATAAACATTATGAAAATTCCTTCTCCATGAGCTGTTGAAAGCAGGACTTAGGTTGACTGATAGAGCTTTCTTGTGCAACTTCAATTCCTTTTTTTAAAAAATGAAGTGAGTTTTGCTGAACCTATAGGAAAATTAATATAGGAAAGTGGAGCAAGGAGCGCTACCCCTTTCTTTGGCCAGGACTTGGGGTGTCTTCCACGGGGCTCTCGAGATGAGAATAGGACAGCCATGACCTGAGGGGCTACCGTGGGTGTTCTTCTAACATCTCGATAGACTGAGGATCACCCCTCATTCCTCTGCCTTGGTCTTTGAAGGCTAATATCATGTTCAGACACTTGGGATTTTTGAACATATCTGTCCCATCATTTCAAGAACTACCTTATTAGCAAACACTGTCGCTCACTGGATGCAGCTCAGAATTACAAACCCATAGCCCCAAACCTTTCAGTTTCTGAGTGACAGCCAAACTCATTTCATCAGAAACACCAAATATCTGCCACACATTTGGCAATTCCAGTAAAGAAAGGAATCTTCCACTTGTCTACATAATAAAAACATTATTAAAATTTTAATGTACTGTCTGGGGATGTAGCTCAGCAGTGGGGCACATCCTGGGCATGACAGAGGCTTTGGGTTCAATTGCCAGCACTGCCAAAAAACAGAAGTAAAATAAAATTAATGTGCTGAGTTTTTGTATCTGTGTCTTATTAAAAGAAACAAGAGGAAGCAGGGAAAGGAGAGATGAAAAAAGACAAAAGAGAGGAGAAGAATAGATAATAAATAAGATGGTAGCATTAAACCCATCCATAGGGATAACTCCATCAAATGCAAAAGATGTAAACAGTCCGTTAAAAGGACAAATATAAACACATACAAGTAACTGCATACTTTCTGGTGAAGGATGAGTATCCTAATGGTTACTCATCACAAGTGTCCATAATGAAAGTGAGCTGACAGGTCACAAAATGGAGGGAATATCTAAGGGGAATACACAAAATACTAGTATCTAGAGTATATAAAAAGCTTCTACAAAAAACAAATTACAGGGCTGGGGATATAGCTCAGCCTAGAAAGCACAAGGTCCTGAGTTCAATTCCCAGTACAAAAAAAAAAAAAGAATTACAGACCAATAGAAGAGGTGATAAAGTATTCAAAAATCTTCTACAGAAGAAAAAGTGTCAAATAAGATGCACAAAGATAAACAACCTCACAAAGTATACGGAGTATAAATTAAAACTGCAAAAGGTGCTTTATGCCACCCCAATACCAAATGTAAATTTGAAAGGATATGAAATAGTAGGAAAATGTATTTGCTACTCACAAATGCCAGTTCTGATCACTGTAGCTAACAAACCAGCATCATCTAATAAAGTTATACATATGCATACTCTGTAACTCAGTTATTCTGGTTGGGAATACTTCCCAGGGAAACTCTGGTGTGTGTGTACCACTCTACAAGAATCATACAGCCATATAATTTGCAATTACAAAAACTGAATACAACCTGACTCAGTTTAGCTAATCTCAGAGGCAAAACCTAATATAAAAATTAGGTTTATGTGGAAAGAAAAATAAACAGGATGTGAGGAAGTAAAATAGGAAGGGAAAGGAAGTGGATAAATGATCCACTATTGTACCAGTTGCTCTGTGGGCACCCAGAGTATCATCTTTCTGGGAAACTATGGTCTGGGAGGTGATGATCTGAGGGAACGGTGATACTGACACCCCAACCCCATTGCAGAGTGTGCTGGCTGCACAGCTCCAAGTGCAGCAGGATGGGGAGAAAAGCCCTCCAGCACATAGCAAGAAAATAACATCTGAATATTAGTGACAGCATCAAGAATCCAAGAGGCAAGGATCAGGCACCAACAGCATTCTCCCTGAAGCTGAAACACATGCATGAAGAGAAATAGAGAAGCTGCCCACCATTCACACACAGCACATCTATGTGGTAAAGCAAGTGTGCTAAGCTGCACCCATCACAGAACACACAATGCTCATCAAAGAAAAGGGGGAGAAAGGCAGCACAAGTCTGCCTTGAAAATATACTACATGAAACAACTATTAGGGACACCTGAGCATGGTAAAATTATGAAGGCACACACAAAAAAATGAAAGGCTCCGAAGTCAGGGTACCGAATTACGTCAAATACAATGAGACTTAATGTGGCTTTAATAATCAAAATAACATTTTGCTTTTGTTTTGAAAGACAAATTCTAGCTGGAAAGGAAAAAAGATGCATCTCAGGACAAATTAAGAAGATAGGTTGGGAGACAGGGGACAGACAGAGCAGGCACAGGTAGGTATTGTGTTAGACTTTATTTGAGAAATATATGCAACACCCTTCATGTATAAAATACCTCAGAGAATTAGAGACATCGAGATTTGTTCTTGCCAGGCATGGTGGCACATGCCTGTAACGCTAGCATTCTGAGAGACTGAGGCAGGAAGAGGGCAAGTTCAAACCCAGACTGGATGACTTAGGGAGACCCTGTCTCAAAATTAAAATTTAAAAAATTAAAATTTAAAAAATTCACTAATTATCTCTGAGAAAATAATGGAGTTTCTCTTCTGTACTGTCTATAATCAACACACATACCTTTTGTATTAATCAAAACAACTTGAAGTTAATGGTGTCCCTAGACCCCCCTTTACCCCTTTACTGTGTATGTTAGGTAGTTTCACCACCTAACATACACAGTAATCTAGAAAAAGAGGGAAATCAAAGTTGCTGGATTCCCTACTGTGGTTATTAACTTACATAGAGATCCCTGGTTTGCTAATTCAGCTGCACATTTACATTTGCCCATAGGCATTGAAGCCAAAAAAAAAAAAAAAAGTAGGCCAATTCTAAAATAAATCACCTGGTAGTAATTAAATACTTGATAAAAGCTGAAGAGAAGAGGGAATCAGAACATTCTAGGTTAAATCCTATTATAACAAGTTTCTAATGACTATTTCTATCCCCTCATGAAGGGATTTGAGGTTAGATTCAGGTTAGAGCAAACACTGCTTGAAATATTTAAACTATGTTAAGAGACGATATGTTCATAATAATCACAATAACAATTTTTATCATGGAAGATAAATTATAACTGAAAGGAAAACAAACCATACAATCTGCGCAACGGCTGAGTCTGGCAAGATGAAGGCTTCAAGATGCTCAAAATAAGCAACTTGTGTATTCATCAAATGCATTGTATATTTTGTCAAACCATTAAAAACTAAAATCATTTCTGCTGCTTTCAGAAGTTACAAGAATCACACTGCTGGTTCCACCATTTGAATGCAAATTTATAATCAATACCACCCATCCTATCAATGCTGGGGCAGAACAAATGCTCTTCAAGTGTTGCAAAACTTACTGAATTATATTCACTACTAGAAGTGGGTGAATCTGTGATACCCTATGATACATTTCTTCATTCTATTAAGTGGAATTGGGATTTGATGATGTGCTAGTTGGTATGTCTTCCCTTAGGACTCCAAAATCATTAAGGTTTATGTATTCATAATCAGAGAGGCCTGAGTGAATAGGTTGAGGGCCCTAGGAGCACTTAAAAGCTACTTGGGAAAAAAACATGCCTGCCCAAATGGCTTTTATAAAGCAACGGACCGTGAATCGCCTTTGTGAGTCCAGTATGCTTGGACTGAAGGGGACAGGCATCAACTCCTGCTTGCCTAAACTGCAAGAGCTGTCTCTGTGAGTTGCTAGCCTTGACCTCTGACAGCCTGTTCCATTCACTCTGTTCTCTGAGGGTGACTGTATAACAAAGGTGTGAATATAACAAAGGAGTGAATGTCACATCCTACAAAGTCTATTTCAACCCAAAGTCCTCCAAAAGCCTAAGCTCAGGGACTATGGGCTTTGCCCCAGAGTATCTTAGTCAAAATTGATGAGAGAAGACAACTTTTAATTCTGAGGCTGGCAGAGTGTACTTGGTACAATTTACAACAGTAGCATATATATTTTACTCTGAATCTTAATTCTGAAAAATCCTGTAAATCATGAAGGCTGAAAGATGAAAAATTAGAGTCAATCACAAACAAGTGTGAATTCTTCTACAGCACTTTACTGAAGCTTCTGTTGCAGGTATTGCTTTCGGTTTAATAAAAGAAAAATCCTTTCTGGTTTGCCAACAGAAAAAGCCAACTTCAAAGGAGATTTCCAAGTACCCTAAGGTAGTACTGTCACCTAGGCAGTTTCAAAAGGCCTTTCAAACTACCCTCTGATAACTAATCTGCTATCTGGCAACTCTTATGAGATAACATTTTAAAGCATTCAAAAATAATCATTATCTTTCAAAATCAGCACCCTGAAAGCTAAAATCCTTGGATAATATAGATTTTTCATTTTTAACCTCCTTAGAATTTCTTCTCAACATTTCTAATTAAGAAAAAAATCTTTAAATTAAAAAGCTAAGAACAGAAGTACTACAATTCTGTAAAAACTCACCTGGCAAAAATGCGTTTAAAAGAAAATCTGTCTTTAAATTTAGAGAAGAAGCAAAGATAATAAAAGAACATAAGCTTAAATAAGGGAAAAATCTTTACATCATCATTTACTTTTCCATTTTAATTAAACTTGAATTCCAAATGATGTTGAGTTTATGCACAAGATAATTTTTTATAAGACATGACCGAGCAAGTTCCACAAGAATTTTATGGTTTGTCAATATCGAATGGTAGAGAGTAATCTAAGAATTTAGTGAGTCAATAAAATAAAAGGCAATCACAATACACCCACACAGTCACAGGAGAACTCCCTGGAGGACTAAGAAGTGGTTTTCAGTTACCTTCCACGTTGTCAATTAAAGCAAAAGCTTCAGCCGTGAATTTTCCACCTGTACCTCACTCAATCCCCTCATCTCTTTCTCCAACCAGTATACAGCTGTTTACACTCAGGTGTGAGTGTGATCACCATGTATGTGGAGAGATGAAAACAGAAATTTTATAGCTGGAAAATGCCTTTAGATCATGTGCGTATTGACACATAGCAGATGATCAAAATAAATTTTGAATCATTAAAATTGACTACTTACTAAGGTGTTCTGTTTACCCCAAATAAGCATTCTTTACCACAATTCCATTTAAAAGTCTCCATAACCCAGACCTTTACTAAAAATACAACATAAAGGTTCCTACAAAGGCTTCAGATATCCTGAAATAAATGCTCTATTTGGATTAAGTATAAGATAAAGATAAAGATGGAGAAAGAGAAAGAGAGAGCGAGAGAGAAGTGGGGGGAGGGCGAGAGCATATCTGCACATGACTGACTGTACATGACTGGAAATTTAGGAGTGCAATGCAGTATGAAGTATCATTTATGTTATTGTGTCTGAAAACACATAGGAAAAATTCTTCATATTCTTGATAAAATACAACCTCAAGATGGCAGAAATCTAACAAGCCAGGAATAATGGCTCAGTTTTCAAACTGTAATGCTTTATTGTTCTCTTTAGAAATATGTTATTTTAGTTCAATATTTACTAAAAAAAAAAAGAAAAATCAAGTAGCACACCCAATATCCTACACTGAGAAACATTCCTGTGCCCACATGTGGCTGTTTCTCTACTGAAATTACACTGAAATTGACCTCTCCTTTTCTGCAGAGGACTTTTACCACTGAAGGTTAGAACTGCATTCACTGGATATGTGAATAACTAGCACTGTGTCTGACTAATGCAAATGCTACAAGCATTTACACTATCCCCCATTTACACAACTGCTATCACTTGTGCTAAGAACTCAGCTGTCACATCTACATTCCTCCCAAGATAACAATAACCACTACAGGCCATGGCAGAGAAACCAAATGTACAGGGCCCTGAGGGTTCAATAAGGCCATTGTCTCTTCTCCAACAAGAGAGCTGTATTCATTTACCAGAGTAAAATGCATACTCAAACAGAGCCTTCAAATTCAGAAACAAGTCAACAGTAGCTGAAAACCCACTCAAATTTTTTAACCTACGATTTCTATGCTTGGCATTGTTTTGTATGTTTCCATTACAAAATTGAAATGAGGCGATGACAGAAATTTATGAGGACAGCATTTCAGAATAAAGAGTACTTTTTTTCTTCTTTCAGTTTCCCTTGAATATTTAAAAAATGCTCTTTTATGGAGGCAGAGGAGAAAGAATACCCATCATATTTTAAAAACCTACAAAATAAGTTGGAAATTGTCAATGTGTTAAGCATTGGATTTTATGTTTTTGGATTTTACAATTTGGTGCAAAAATCAAACTGCAAGAATACTACTAGTTTATACCTAATTCTCTGTATAGTTTATCAAGCAGTTTCCCATAAATTACCTTACTTGGTCTTTATAAAATCCTATGAGTTAAGCATGACTTGTCCATAGTATCAATAAGAATATTGCTATTCCATATATATTTGTCATATTTTCCCACTGACAAGCACATTCTGAACCCCCTTGGTGTAGTAGCTAATCCATCTCACCTCCCCAGTACAGGATTTAGGAAAGTGCAGTCTCTGACCTCCTTTGCAGCTGAGGTGACTCTGGCACCACCAATTGGATTTGCCCTCCCACTCCTTGGATTCACGAGTAGGCAGCTTCCAGAAGGATCTGATTTTACTGGTGAGGATGAAACCCAAGTGTCTGGTTCAAGGCTAACAGCAGTTGAAGGGTTGTATTCCCAGAGCGGAAGTAATACAACTGCCAGCAGCAGTGGCAAGAAATTAGATTTCCTGGCAACACAGGAGCCACGGCTTTCAGTGCTTAGTAGGTCTGCATGGGGGACGGCCGCTTCCTTGTTAGGTCAGTTCCTTGCCATGGTTTTGGACAGTTTCTGAAAATGTCGGCTATGTGCCTAACTCTTCACCCCTCCCAAGGGAACCATGAACATTTCAATAAACTCCTGTTTAGTCAGGGTCAGTTCTGCTACTTGCAGTGAGAGACCCTGACTCAAGCACTTAATAAGGTTATCCTACAACATGTATTCACTTTGGGAAGTCTTCTCTGGGCAAGTAGCCTTTAGGCCGAGTTCTAAAAGCAGCATAAGAGTCAAGCAAGCAAAATGTTGGTGAAACAGGTACAGTTTTGTAGGCAGCTGGACTAACAGTAGAGAGACCCAGTGTTATAAAAGATGACCTACCAGTCTTAGTGGAGATGGAGAGGAGGTGGCAGACAGGTAGGCAAAGGCTGGTGCACGAGGCTGTAGAAGGGCACACTCTGCCTCCACCTCTGCCCTCACTTGTCATTAAAAGAATTAAGCCCAAATAAAAGTAGACATAAGCAACACACACTCGAGATTTTACAGCTAGAAATTTCACAGTGAGATGAATACAGCAGCAACTGGGAAGGTTTTCCAACATGGAAAAGGAGTGATGTTATTCCCTCCACAGTTTCTTTTTTTTTTTTTTTTTTTGTACCAGGGATTGAACTCATGACTTCGCGCTTGCTAGGCAGACACTTAAGCCACTGAGCTAAATCCCCAGTGCTCCACATCGTTTCTTTTCCATGCAGAAACATTCCCAGGTTCTTAGACTGTCTGAGCATGAGACTATCCATCAGGGTGGGAGCTCAGTAGGTTCAGACAGAAGAAACCTGGCTTTGAACCAAACCCTCATGCTAAATTTACCTAATCCACAACTTGGGGAAATTACTTATATTATCTTGGCAGGTTGCCCCCTAGACCTCACAGAACTACTGAAAAGCTCAAGTGACCCAAGAGTTGTGCAAACTCTATATAGTCTATATACTAGGTGTTATTAGTAGAGAATAATAATAGATATTGTTGATAATAATAATAGATACTGTTGCTACAGAATGGTCTTCTAAAGCATAAAGTGGAAAACTTCTATGTTCCAATTGTCATCATTCCTAAATATCCCCAACTGAATATAAAAATTTTAAAAGTACTTAGGGCACACATCTGTAATCCCAGCACTCTGGGAGACTGAGGCAGGAGGATCACAAGTTTGAACCCAGTCTGGGCAATTTAGCAAGACCCTGTCTCAAAAATAAAAAATTAACAAGGGTTGGTGATAAAGCGAAGTGCAAATACCTGGGTTCGCTCTCCAGTACCAAAGAAATCAAATCAAATAAAAAGCAGTTTGGCCAAATGTAAGGCACTTTGGAGTGATTTATCTTTCTAGCTCTGAACTATTTCAAGGGAAACTAATGTGAATGTTTTGGTTCCCACGGTTTGAAACCTCAAACTCACAATTTAGAAGATGTAAATAATACACGACATCATAATATATTACATTAATGAAACAATTTCAGGACAGAAAGTTTGTCTTACCCATGTTTGTATCTCTAGAATATAGAAACCATACCTGAAACAGTAGGCAAGAAAAAATTGTTCATGGCTAGTTGAATGCAAATATGATGTACAAGTTGCACAGATGTCAATGCATGAATGACATGCAAGTTGCATAGAGGATGCAACTATATTAGCAACCATAGCTAACATGTACTGAACACCTTTTCATGGTGCTAGACTTGGTGCTGAATATTTACACGGATAAACTCAGGTTCTAACAGTAGGACAGTGGATGGGGAGATGGGGAAGATGGCACAGGAAGAGTAGAAAGTTATGACCATCATAATTAAGACAAGAGGGAATGTTGCTTCACCTGTATCTAGTTAAAGCATGCCTGAATTTACATTTAAGGATAATTTCAATTACAAAGTGAATTACTCTTAAAAACCCATTTAGTTTGGCTAAATATGCCACTGAATCCATGATAAACAAGTATGAGAGCTTTCCATTAATGGGGAGCATATCTGAGCAAACTGTGAATCAAGTGGATTTAAAATACCCATAGGGAGCAGCCCGAGAGCTCTGACCATGGAGGGACTCAAGGCACAGCACAGAAAGGCAATTTGCTCACCCTCTTGGTAAGCGCCCCTGCCATGAGGCAGGAGAAGAATCACTCAGCTACTCCCATGAGCCTACAGGTGCGCGGGCTGAAAATCAAACTCCCACCCCACCCCACCCCGTTAGCAAGTGAGAGCAAGAGATCTAGACATCTCTTGAGAAGCTGACCATAGGCAATGTAGTAAATAGGGGGGATTTCCTTCTACCATCTCTTTGAAGGCAAATATTGTTATCACTGTTTTGCTTTGTTCTGATTAATGGTATTGCTCTATTCAATGTTCTGTTTTGAAAAGTTCTAGAATGTCCTGTATTTCTTTTGATTTGGCTATACCTGATTGAACAAACTGTTGTGAAGATAATGGGATACACTATGGTACCTATTACTGTTATGTCAGTAACCTGTTGAGGATTTCTGCACCAATTTCACTGCACTGTCTCAGTTGGCTTTGTTCTGTCTTGTCCTGTTGTATTTTGCTACCTTCAAAATAATAAAAAATTAAAATAAATAAATAATAAAAAGTAAATAGCAACAAGACAGATCAGTAAGGTACTGACTGAGCAAGCTGAAACATGATATAACTAAACAGATAATGAACTTGAAAAGCAAAAGGAGGAAAAGAAAGCACTCTAAAGGATATAACTGCATGTATGTTTAAATGTGTAGGACTGATAACCATGTTGCTAAGTTTTTGTTGGATCATTGAACAGAACTGTTTGCAGCCTCACTGTTTGAATGTCCATCTTGTATGCTTTAATTTTGTAACTTGAACAACTATATCTAGAAGATAATATGTAATTTATCAACTAGTGAGTTCTTACTGTTTATTTTTTTTTTCTTTGAAATTCTGTATTGTTTCTTCCCTTTTTTTCTGTTTTGCTTTTTTTCTCTTTAAATAAAATAAAATTTTTAAAAAATAAATAAGAAATAAAATACCCATAGGAAACTTTATTTGCCCTCTCTGTCTTGGAAGTGGGCTACATAGCAATACAGCAAGGAAGATATAAGCACTCAGAATGTAACTTCAGAGAATTTCTGGTCATCTCCACTATACCTGAAAACCATCACAATCAGGAAAAAAAATACAAAACAACTAATAACTTGCATGACATCCCCCAGTCCATCAAATTTCACAACTCTCTCAGTCAGACAGTAAGAAGAGCAGTTTGGACCACAAGTCAGAGCTGAGCATGAATTTCCAGACAACAAAATGGTCTAACAGTTCAAACAACATTCACCAGAGATTTGGAATGCAGAAGTTTAAGAAGCGGTAGCAATGGTGAGATTCACTGTCAGGAAAGAGAAGCAATTATGAGAACTGTTTAATCCATTAACTGAGGCCCAGCCATCCAAGTGTATTTAGAATTTAATTTGATCATCTCCTGATCTTCTTTTACATTTTAATTAAAATTAATTGAGCACATAAGTGAATTTTGAGCATGATATCCTAGAGTGAACAACACTAAAACAACACAAGTGAATTCACCAGAGGAGGCAATGTGAGGAAAGGAAATCCTCCGGGATCCTTTGGTCCTCAAGGTGAGGGCAGTTTTAGTAGTGGTGATCTGAGGAACTCAGCTGGAATCACTCTCCTCTAGGCTTGATCCTTAGCAGTATATCCATTCACAGCAAAGGCCAAGGAAATGCAGTAGCTGTGAGCAGAATTTAACAGTGAGCTCTTTTTTCATTTCCAACCAGCAGGCTCCTGAATCCACATCTTAGGCCTTTAAAGAAATCTTAGAGCACAATCTTGACAAGTACTGAATTTGTTATCTAGCATATCCCTGCATTATATTTTTTTCTGATTTACAAAAAGCCTGTCATTTGTGGCTTCATAATCTTTTGATTCATTTTCATACCTGTTTATTCCCTGACCTTCACTGATTTCTTTTCATATGCATTTACTCTGACTTTCACTTTTAAATTGTACAGTTGTAAATGTATTTGTATACAAAATTTTTATGAGCAATATAAGTGTAATATAGGTACTTTGTAAAACTGATGCTTACTCTAGAAATTTGAAGTTAGGTAAACTCAACAGTAAACACCAGACCTGCAAGCTACTGAACTGAAATCTTTTTTTACTTCTTTTGAATCTAAATGTTTCATAGTTACATTTATTTTTCAAACTTTAAGTATTCCTATTAGTTTTCCAGGATTTTTGCCCAAAGTCATTACTTTTTGTCGTCAATAGAGTTTTGTTCCACAAGAGTCACTTGTAACAGGCTCATTTATCTGCAAATCAACATCACTTATAGCCCATTTATTTCTAAAAATAATGTCTGTTTAGGTAATGCTCAAAATTCAAACTCTGCAATATGCAGAAACGACTTTATACCCATACAATTGCTCCCTGCCAGAAAGCTAGAGGAGTACAACGTTAGGAATTTAAATGACCAATTTAGCCAAAGAACAAAGGTATATTTTTAGTAAGTAGAGGGGGAAAGTTGCTTTAATTTATTTTATTGCTGTGCATTTCCTTTGGAAAGGAAAAATAGAGTTTGATTAATTAGATTAGCAAATGTAGTACATTGTTTATTCAGCTGGGTAAATCAATGTTTCCCTATATTTATGTTGAGTCTTTGTTTTTTTGTGTGTGTTTGTTTGTTTGTGCTGGTTTTGGTTTTTTGAAACAAGGCTTCACACTGTAGTGCAGGCTGACCTCAAATTCCCAGAGATCCTCCTGCCTCAATCTCTAGTACTAGGATTACAGGCATGGTGTACCACCAGACCCAGCCCCTGAATTTAGCTTCGTTGTAGTCAGGGGTTGCAAGGAGAACAATTACATACAGGACACATTTATAATGGTCACCCAAGACGTTAAATACAAAGAACGTGCAGGAAATCTGTCCACAACACTAAAGACCTGCTGAGGGCCTGGATCCCATGGCAATAACCTGCATGAGCTTAGCTGAAGACCTAGAGCTTGTGACTATGACTTATAAGATCTGTTTCATAGATCTGCTCTGGAAGGCCCAAAGGTTAGCAGTGGAAGCTAGAAAATCTATGCCAATGGGGTGAAGGATCTGTGCCAGCAGGTTGAGGGTTCTGCACTGGAGCCAAGAGGCAACACTCAAAATGTGGACTAGGGCTCCCTCAAAAAGTACCATAGCCATTCTCAGTGACAGTGAGGTCCTGAGCTCCTCCAATGATGAGAACAGCTGAGTTCATATTAGGGAGGCCAGCATGACAAGCTTCTTCTGGAGATTGAACAGCACACATTTTCCCCTCCAGAGTCAGGAGCAATGCTCAAAGAAAGGACCAGAGCTGGTCAAAGTGCACTGCAGCCATTCTTAGCAACAAGGTCCTGAGCTCCTCTGATGATAACAGCTGAGTTCATATCAGGGAGGCCAACACGACAAGCTCCTCCAGGAGAACCAATGGCTCCACACAACACATAAGAGAACCCACAATGCCACTCTTCCTCCCCTGGTCTCCTTTTTATGCTGGCAACAGTCTTCAGGTGAGCCAGCCATGCTCAGCACCATGCTGATTCAGTTCAGCTAGTATTTAAGTTGACCACCAGTTACCATTCACTACAAACTTCACACTATGTTTTCAAACCTATCCATAAGTAAGATGATGAAAGCCAAAAGCCCTTCTACCCTGCAACTCTTTCAAAATATCTTTTCACGTACACTGATCTTTGTGTGATAGGATCACAATTTTTTTTTCACTTAATGAAAATCTCAAAATAAATAGGGAACTTTCTCTACTGTTAATGAATCTGCAGTAAAATTATTAGAAAGGAATTGCTGGAGCAAACTGCTCTATTTTTAGAAAATAGTTGCTAAATTTTTCAAGTGTTTGCAAGTTTTTCCTACTTCACTTTTTAATGACCTGTCTTTCTAGGGAAGTCCTTTTCATCTGACTTACCACACAAAGGCATTCCTGATTCATTTGTTACTGAGAATTATCAGAGTACAGCTGTTCAAACTACTTGCCTAGGAAAGCCTGGGAAAATTGGACACAGTAATCAAATTAAAATTCCAGTTCTACATTCTTTTAAGGGAATGCAGATGATTTTGATATTTTATACTTAAACTTATTAAAATAAAAAAGATAGAAGTCTGCAGCATCACAGACTATGTTTTCCAGTAATGGTCTGGATACCACATTCAGAAGGAGAAAAATTTAGGAATCCAGCAACAAATTGAGTGTACTTTTCCAGAAAAGATTCTGTGTTCTTTATTTGAAACACTTGAGGATCCAGTAGAATAGAGGCTTGAGACCTTAGGTCCTAACACTTGGGGATTGTTGGAGATTATCTAGCTTGAAATGGCAGGCATAAAACCCAAGAGCTGGTGGCCTGGACACCAGAATCCTGGGTGACCTCGGGGGAACACCAGATACCACTGATTTTCACCTAATGGTGGAATAAACAGTGCTTTTCACCAAAGGCTACTGAAACTTCCTTTTCCAAGGAAGTTTAACATCTCTCTAGTTTGCTGCACATTAGAAAGAGTACGCAACTGGCCTTGATCTTTGAAAAGAAAGGGAAAAATCAAAACGGAAGTACATCACCGTTAGGGATTCATTCTTTTCTCTCTCCAATGCATCTGAATACTGGCTGAGCTAGCAGGAACTTGAGAAAACTGTTTTAATTATGCTGAAAATAATGCTCAAACCCATAGATAAGTACAGAGTTTGCCAGCCCAAAGAACAGCATGCCCTTCTCAGCAATTCGCTAAGACCCAGGGCACTAGGCAGGCCCCAAATCCTAATGAGAATCCAGCTGCTCCTCATGGTGCTCCAGCCAAGATCCTAATGGGGCTACTGCGAGCTCCAGACAGCAATGATGGAAACCTCCTCAGACCCACCTGTCTCATTCTTCACACACCTGCTCTGCCACTATTTCCAGGAAGCATCAGGATAAACTGTGAGCACTGGAATGGAGTTCAAAGTAGGGTCAGGACCTGTACAATGTTTCAGCCACCTTCCCTGTCTCTGTCTCACACTCCACGGTAGGGTCAAGCCATAGTGCTTTTTAGTTCTATCTATCTATCTTTTCCTGTGTTGCCAGTAACATTTTCCTCAAGCCCACCCCCATCCTTTCTCCCCTCTTTCTTTTCACCCATTCTTACTGTCCATCAAGTCTGGCTTCGTATCACTCACCCCATCTTACCTCCAAGACTGGGTCTGATGGCCCAATTGTCCTGTCACAGTGCACCATGTACTGACCACACCCCAGCGTTTACCACACTACTCTCCAGAGTTGTTAGTATTCATCTAGATGCTCTTACAATAGAAAACTTCATAAAGCCTAATAGTGTTCAGTGTTTAACTTCCAGTGCCAATGCCTGGTCCTTCATTAGCACTCAAAATAAATATCTTTTGAATAAATTCAAAAAACTAGTTGCAGCTGGGAATATAGTTTAGCAGCATGGTGCCTGCCTGGCAAGCATGCAGTCCTGAGTTGGATTCTCTGTTCAAAAAAAAAACACCTAATTGCAAAAAAAGCTTTCATTCCACATAGTCCTTCAAGTCTCCATAGCAAATATTCATCTAGAAGTGAGCTAGAAAAGGGGTTGTTTTACTTTTTAATTCCTAAAATTTAACCCACAAAAGCAGCACATAGTAAGGATTCAACAAATATCTGTCTTAATGCAAAGACATTAATCAGGGCAACAATGTTCTAGATATATTTTTAAATAGTTTTTCTAATTAAAAATACTTGCCAGGCACTGCATAGGGGGCCCAAAGCTGTAAATCCAGTCACACAGGTTATGCAAGTGCTGGATTATAGTAGTTCTTGCCCTACCAAGCATACTGGTGACCTAGATTCAGTAGTTGTTTGTTGTTGCTCCTATTTTATTTACACTAGTGGCCACTACTCTTCCTATGTCAACCCCATACAAAGCCAGTTTAAAAAGGACTTCAAGAATCACATCCTTACTTTTACTCAGATTCCTAAATCAAAATAGAAAAAATCAGCAAAACCAAGTTTGTCCCTATTTCTCTTAATTTTATGCAAATAAACTTAAATTCAAGAAGATCTTTCCCCTTGTTCAAGTGATTCTGTGCTGAATTACTGTTCGCCCCTGTCCTACACTGAATTTTGTGTGCTTGAGCTTCCTTGATAATCTGAAAAATATGGATGATGAAATAGCTTTTCTGGTCAGTTACAGTTTCTGTTTACTATTTGCCCTTGGCTCCTGCCTCAGCAAGACCTTAGATCAAAATATGAATGATGAAATAGCTTTTCTGGTCAGTTACAGTTCCTGTTTACTGTTTGCCCTTGGCTCCTGCCTCAGCAAGACCTTAGATCTGGGTTTAGATAATTACTAGAACACAAGCTAGTAGTCAGAACTTGTTTTCACCTATTCAGGTACATCCAGTGCCTACACAGGGAAAACTCAGACCATACCCTGTCCAGAGCTTCCTCATCCTCATCTCCAGATGTTCCCTGGCCCCGTATCCTACACTAGCATCCAGGTGGACCACTCTGGAGAGCTCCCAGCCTCCTCTGGCTTTGCACAGGCTGTTCCCTCTGCTTGGAATATCATATTTCTAGTCTCCTTCCTCTCCTGTCTTATGCCTGGTGCCCTCTAATCAAACCCTAAGCCTTCTGTCCTCTGTCCCCAAACAGAATCATTAGCTCCTTCCTTGTCCCTCCCTTTCTTACCTCTGTCAGTCCCCTCAACACATTATAGAGATTGATTACTGTTCCCCTACCAAGCAAACTGAGAGCTCCATATGAGCAGATACCGTGTCTTATTTATATTTATTTCCTCAATGTGTAATATCATACCTAGAACATAGCAATCAATAAATTTGCTTTATTGAATTTTTCATTTTTTCAATAGATTTGCTTCATCCTTGCTCCCAATTAATTAAAATTATCAGAAATCTGACCATCATTTCATACATCATGTTTCTGTATATCACTTTTTATATAAAATAACAGAACAAAATTAACAAGTATAATTTACTTGCTACCTAGACTTGATATCTAACTGTCATAATGACAAGCCAATAAATGAGCTTCTGACAACACAACTTTGAATCATTTCAACTTGATCAGGAACTGGAAACAATCCAAAATGATATTTATAAAAATTTCACTAGTTCTCGGGTCTTTTTAACATTTGTTCTGCAACTATTTGCTGAATATTGTCAATACACATGGCTTGCCTTACATCTCAATCTGTTTTCTTTTGCTATAACTGAATGCCACAGACTGGATAATTTATGAAGAGTAGAGGCTTATTTAGCTCATGATTCTAGAGCCTGAGAAATCCAAAGGTATGGCTTAGGCATCTGCTGGGAAGACCTTCTTGCTGTATCACAACATGGCAAAGGACTCCACATCCACAGAGACCTAGTATCACTTCCTATTCTAATAAAGCTGCTAATTCCATAATGGGAGCCCATCCATCTAGTTCTAATTACCACCAAATACCATTAACACAGGAATTTGCTGATTAAGTTCCCAAAACTTAATTTTGGGGGGACATACTTAAACCACAGCACCTTGGAAGTAAAAAGACTACTCCATTGTATTAGCAAGGATCCCTGACTATAACTTAAGTCTTTCAGTCTAGGGTAAGACCACCAAGCTCCAAGAAGGAGCCCTGACTCTAAACTCATCTCCTCCTAGCAGCTGTCTAATGAGGACTGGCCTCCTGCACTTCAGAGCCAATTATGAAGCCACCTGTATTGCCACCAAGATCTGCCCTCCTCAGACTCAAAGTCTAAGGAAGCTGTAAACATTTGCCTTTGTCTGCACTGCATTTGTTAATGTGAAACCTCAGTTCTCTTATGTTCAAAGTTTAAAAAACAAAAGAACCATTACAGTCATTCACTGTGCTTTTTAATATTTCTTTGACCCTATTGTTTACTGATCCAATATCCCCATGATACACATTCTCAATTCAATTTGTCTCTCCCATGATCCAGGTATGGGCTCTGTAGTTTGAAAAAGATTTCTCCACCCTTCTGTTTGAAATGTAGACATCTCCTACTAAGTCATACAACTTCAAATATCCACCTGTGTTTCTCTATGGGCCACACCAACAACCAATGCCCCAAACCAGCTATAATCAAAAGGACCGTTGATGTTTCAGAACAAAGGATTTATAGCTAGAAGTTCAAGGATGAATTTATCATTTGGAATTACAGAAACTGTACTATGTGCAGGTGACTATACGGATTCTTTTCCTTGGGGCAAGTTTCTATTGCTTTCAAGAAATTCTCAAAAGGACCTCCCTCACACCTGTTATGCACATGTACACACACACACACAACCTCTAAATGAAATCCACTTCTTTCAGTAAATTTTTTTTTTCTTTTGGACCAGCAATTGAACTCAGGACCTCGTGCTTGCCCGGCAGGCACTGTGCCACTGAGCTATATCCCTAACCCAGTGAAACATTTTTGTGTGTAAATATGATAGAAGTTCCATTAGTCTAATCAAACATGGCAAAAATCTTTTATGGTATCTTTTAACTCAAAGTATTATTTTAAGGTCCACATTATGAACCAGGCTAGTATCAGAACAAAAACTCCCTACAAGCAGAAATACCAAAGAAAAAGAGGAAAGGTCTCCAAATAATTTATGCCTAAAGGGCCTGAACCATGAAAAGGGGGTGGGGGAGGTACATTATTGTGACTTAACATTCAGAAATAAGCAACATTTTATTTCTATTGATCTACAAATCACCTTCCACTCCTGAGTTCCATCACCACCCTAAGAAAAGTCCCTGAGCCACTTCCACAATTGTCATGCACGCTGCAGCTAAAGAACAACCGCATGGCATCAGCCAGAGAATCTGCTAAGACTAATACTGGGAGAGCATTTTACGAATCAAAGAGCTACACTTCATTTCAAAAATAAACTTATGCCTAACAATAAAGTAATAAGAGTAATTAGACTTTATCTACAACATACAGGGTGGTCTCACATAGGCATGTGTTAGCAGGCAGTCCAGGTAAAACCTGTCCCACACTTTGATCCAACAAAACCACAAGCGATGAACTCTCATCAGTGCAGCTACCTGACCACCTTCTGCACTTTCTGTCTAAATGCAGATGGAAGTGTCTTTCTGCTGCTTTGCTATTTGCTTCTGTAGTTCCAATTTGCAGTGTGTAGTTCCTATTTGCAGTGCATTCATCTCTTCCTTTATCTTGGACATGAAGCAACCTTCATTTCTCCACATACCCTGGTCTCTTCTTAGCAGCTTCCCATGGGAATCTGGATGGCTTCAAATGCATCTAACCCTTTGTACCTATTATCTATGTTGGTGACAAACTTTCTCACCAACTGTGTAGTATTACTCAGAGGCACTTGATTTGAAAAAGCATTTAGTTCCCATTGGACGTTCTGATTCTTCAGTTCCCCACTTGCCCTGCTACTTACTAATAGCTACCAAACAGAACTAAATCTTTCATTTGAGATTGTCTGTAACATCCACTACCAGTCTAAAGGTTGTTAATATCCGGAATGACCTTGAAAATAATTTTTGCTGCCTTCTGAAAACTAAGTATCTGAATCACAGAAAGAACACAATCCTAGATCTATTACATATCATCCATGGGATACGTGAGCAAGTCTTTCAACTTCACAGAACTTTTCTAACCTTATCTGTAAAATGGGAAGAATTGTACCTTCCTTACCATCACAATCACAAAACATAACTAAGTATGTGAAAGGGTTCACATGACCCAGGCTTCCCCAAAGTCAGTCCTCCAAGGGTTCAGTATTAATTATTCTGAAAACAGACTCTATTATCTGTAGATAGGAGTGAAGATTCACATGAAATTAGGTAATGGTTTTTCTATTTGATTGGTTTTGTGGGTGGTTTTTTGTTTTTGGCTTTGGGGAGTTTTTGTTTCTTTTTTTGTTTTTTTGTTTTTTGGGGGGGTTTTGGGTGTTTGTTTGTTTGTTTGTTTTGCAAAGTGGAAACAATTTATATTTTAAGAGCAAGCAAACATTCCTGTTTAAACATACCAAGGGCATATTGTAAAAAGACTTTGGTCTGCAGGAACACTGAACTTCTGGTTCTTTACCTTCTCCAGATTTTGTTTTTCCCTATTCTTTTCCTGGTAAATGAAAAAGGCACATGGGAGAAATGTTTGAAAAAACTACAGCAAGACAACAACAAAAGATAAGGTCTCCAGATGATGGCCTAGAGCAACCTAGTTGCTACACCCAGCCCCTTGAAAAGACTGCTTAAAGATTCAAATTGAGGCAGCCACAGGAGAAACACACTTGTGGTTTTAAAATATCTGAACTCCATTGTGCTTTCCTGCTGAAAACCACTGCAGACCAAGGAAGCTGACACATTCGCTGGAACACACGGGGCCTCCACTGTGTCTGCAACCCCTCCAGGTATTTTAGGCAGCAGAATTACATACAGAAATAAAAACAACAAAAGACTCTATCTGTCCATGCTTAGTCCTGCCAAGAAAAGAGAGAGGCTGTTTTATTAAAAATAAGTCTGTTGTGGGATGATTGTGGACTTATTTAGCCCATTCAGCAGGATTTTTCACTGTGCTACAATGCAAAAGATTTATTTTGCCATTGTCCAACACAAACAATGAAGAAACTCAGCCTACTGCAAAATCCCCAGGAGAAACAATCTGAAATTTAATTAGTGAATAATGGAAGTAATTTAAATACAATTCTAGGCATTTTTAAAGTAATATTTGAGTAGACATCTGCTGCATCTAGAAAGCATTTAGGCAAAGCACAAAAAAATTTCCTGATCAGATGAGACACCCAAGGTAATGAACAAGACAGTTTCTCGTTAGGGCAAGAGCAGGAATTTAAAACAAAACTACAGAAATACACCCAGCCCACAACACAGAGCAATCAGACAGTGACAGAGAGACAGGTAAACAGACAGATAGACAGATAAAAAAAAGCAATAGTTACAATCTTTTGAAATGTAGAAAAATGGAAAATCAGGGTTTAAAGTCAGCCACACTAAAGAGCTGGAATCCTGGCTCAGTACCTTCAGTACCTTTTGCCCAATACTACTTCAGTTTCTTTATTTACAAAGTGGAAATATTAATGCCCACCTCACATGAATTTTGAATATTCTATGAGATTATTTATGACACAACACCATATCCATGATGCTTGGAAGATATGACAATGCTGAAGAAGTGGAGACCATAAATTGAACTAGTAATATATCATTTATGTACCTTCCTCCATAAGAATTTTATTCTTCCCACTTTAGAGATTTATTTGTATCCTGAAATATTTTTTCATGCAGCATTTCAGTTCCGTCAGATAAAGATGAATACGGAGATGGACTATGTCAATGGGTGCAATGTCACTAAGATTCACTTAAATATGGTTAAGACTGAACACAACAGATTAAGATTTCCCACAACAGAAATCCTCTTCCTTTACCTTGGTCAGCAGAAGCAGCAAAGAACAGGGTGCTGGAGATACTAGAGTGAAGGTAATATTAGGACACTGCAAGGGCATATACAAATTCTAGGATACAAATTTTCAGAAAGGGATTTTCCCCAAAAAACCTTTGGTAACTGCAAACAAAACAGTTTCAAAATAAAGGTATCAATATGTTTGTTGCCAAGTCCTCAAGCATCAATGCTTTGCACATTTTACAGAACAGAAATGGTACTTGTACTGAGTACTAATAATACAATTCAGAAATTTACATTCAAAATGTTCTACGAATGGGCAGCATATGCTACAACACGTGTATTAAACATAAGAAAAATCTCAAAAATCTACATTGTAACTCAGACACTTCCAAGGGGACGCCCTGTCGTGGGTGCCACATGCATCCAGGTATGAACCCAGGCCCAGGCACAGAACCAACATGGATCAGATCACTCTCAGTGAAAGGGGTCCCAGGATTCCCTGCTTTGCTACCACCTGCTGAGCTCTGTGCGTATCTGTGAGATGAATGGACAGGGCTGCGTGACATGGAAGCCTCCTTTTGCTTCTAGCACCCTGGAAGTTAATCCTGAACTTTACCAAGGAGCTCTAAGAATACAACATCTTAACTGGTTCCCCATGTACTTCAAAGTACAGCTGTAGAGGGCAGAAAGTATAAGGAAAAAAAAAAAAAAAAGTAAACCTACCAGGATATCAAAGAGACAGCAGAGAATTATCTAGATGATCAAAGCTGGGTATCAATAACTCAAACCAACGCTGTTAAAGGCACCCACCGCAGACACACAGCACAGGCCATCAGCCCAAAGGACAAGTCATCATTGCTCCACTGTGGGTGGGGTCAGTCACACCCACCACCACCACCTTCAAAATAAGGAGAAACCTCAGCACCTTCAGCAGTGAGGGCCACGATGGCTACTCAGCCCCCAAAACCCTGTAAACTGACTCCTGTTTTGGAATATAAATTATGATGATTCTACAGATTCAGGGGAACTGGGGAGAAGAGGCTGTTAAACTTCCTGGAATCCCAAATTACAAGTTTACCCTACACAGTATTTCTATGCACATTCTGTAACTTAAACTAAGGTATTAATACTGTAAAATGCCTTAATCCAGTTCAGAGCAGGACATTTCATAGAAATGAAGAGGCCCATGGAAACCTTTACAATAAAATAATTAGCTGATCAACTTAGAAATGTGTATGAAACTGATTCTTTCACCTTAAACTCTATTAAAGGTTCCCAAGTTTTATACATCCTTCATTTAAAATTGCATTTAATAAAGCTGGGTGTTGTGACTCATGCCTCTATAATCTCAGCACTTCAGAGGCTGAAGCAGGAGGGTCACTGCTGGTTCGAGACCAATCTGGGCTACACGATGAGTTCAAGTTCAGTGCAAACCGTACAGCACGATGTTGTCTCCAAAATACAAACAAACTGAAATTTAATATCTTTCAAAAGATATTAAAAGTCACTAAGACTTTTCATTGAGTGTGTGTGTGTGTGTGTGTGTGTGTGTGTGTGTGTGTCTGTGTGTGTGTGTTACTAGGAATGAAACCTAGAAATTCATGCATGGTAGGCAAGGTGCCCTACATTCCCAATCCAGAGACATTATTTTAAAGTGTATGCTCTGTTAATAATTAAATGATCACAAATTATAAACATTTACCAAAATCGTCATATATGAAATTTTCAAAATTTTGGGTGCAATGGCATAATAGTAAGACTCTTCTTACCCTACTTCCTATAAAACACCCATAAAAATATATCAGGAGAGATCTTCTGATGGAGAACAGAGACAAAGGGCTTGACCTCAATCTGGAGGCACATCTACCCCAGGGAGGCTTGTGGCTGGATTCAGGACCACATTTAGTAAAATCACCCGCTGAGTTACACCATGAGAATGGAGGTAAGTGGCCTCTCTAACTTGTGTAAGAAAACTATATTCTCTGGGAAGAAAGACACCTTGCCTGGAGAATGACACAAATTCCCAACCCATGGGTTTTCTTCTAATACTACTATTGGAGACTGTACAGCAAACTGTGCCCCAAGCCTCAGCACACACCTCATACAAGAGAGCCAAAAAAAAAAAAAAAAACTGTTCATGGAGACAAAAGACCAATCTCACTTCTAACTAAAACACTGCGCTGAGAGGCGGATGATAGAAAAGGATGAGAGGCCCAGTAAAAACCCTTCCTGGAACCCTTTTTATACCTTTGCTGGCCTTGGGACTATTTAACATGGTCCCTAACTTCCAAAGCATCAGTCTTGCAGCAAGGGACACCTAAAGCTTGGGCCAGGCTGGAATGAACATTGTCGCACAGTTTAGAAGAGTGTAAAGAGAGCAGTCATTTGGTAAATGTGCTGTCAGGCTCTGCAGACTGGGTGGGTTACAGGGAAGATCAAGCCCCCACAATTGCAGAGAAGAAAAGGGACACACTGGCAGAATCTAAGTGACCTGAAGAAGCCAGAACCAAACCAAGATAGATGCCTGAGTCCCAAGGGTAACAGGAGACAATTAAAGATGCCTGGAGCAAGATGAGACAGGAAAGAGCAAAGCCTTTGCTGCCACCCACCTACCCTGAGCTCCAAGTCCTGAGACAGATAACTAAAGTTTGGCTTTAAGGTATTTAACATCCCTGGGGAGTACATTTTAAACTGCAGTAAAGTAGAAGACTCTCTCTTGTAGATACTAAATACTCCATTTGTAGAGACTATTTCCTTGTCCTTGGAAGACTGACCAAATAGGCAATTTAATTATATAAAGACCTCTGGGGAAATGAAGGCTATTAGTAGGTCTTGCTGTAAAGACCAGGCAGGAGTGCATCTCTGCAGGCACTATTAACTCCAGAGAAATGCTTCTGTCTGGGAATGGATTTGGACCACAGGCCTCCTGCGAAGGACTTTGTAGAGATACCTGCAGCTGAGTAATTGTTTGTGGATAAAAGCAGAGACACAGGTGTCTGGTGAAAAGACAAAATAACCTCATTTTTATTAGCTGATAGAGGAAACTCTGTAAGCAATGAAACCATTGATGCACCACAAGACAAACACACCTGAAGCCATGACCTGGTGTTGGACAACTGAAGTAGTTCTTCATCTTTTGGCAAGATGTTGAATGGACTTAACAATCTGATGATGGCTACAGATTTGCTCCCCAGGAAAAACGCATATACCCACAAAATTCTGCACACAGCTCTGTGGGGCTCATGGATCTCTTAAAGTCTCCATGCTTTCAGAGTCAGTACTCCAAGCCAGAAACTTATGGACCACAGTGTTATGTGTCTAGTTGCAGCGAACATTAAGCTAATAAATTTCTAGTAAAGTTCCCATCGACAAAAAAGTGTCCTTTTCATCTGTCATCTTGGGAAGGAAGACCCTAAATGAGGAGTTATAGGAAGAAGGTCTTGGATTGAAGGGGAAAATATCTTTTTTTCTGTTAGTCTAGTAAAACTCTAGCCTGGACTCAGGAATCTGGATTCACTTATGGATGCACAAGGTGAGGGAAACTGCCTTCTATTCCCAGGAAAGGCAGGCAGAACTGAGAGCATAGTGACCTTACAATAAAGCCTTGTAGATAGCTTGGGCCTAGGAAATCCAAAAACAATCAGATCTCTCAGTTAGTGTAAGTTATCCTCTCACCGTAATTTCTCCTGTTACCTTAAATAAAATCATTAAATGTTACAGCCTCAATTAAGAAATCTTAGAGGAACTGTGGCATGGTTCTCTGTCCAAGTTTGGACTACAGTAATAAGATAGATATCAGCCCCTTCTGAATCCAACATGGTGACAGTGGGTGTCAACCCACACACAGGCAGACAGGCACCAGGAACTAAAGACAGGCACCAGAAAAGAGTCTAATAGACATAAAAACTGGTCAGTTCTCATAATGTGCTGTCCCTGAGGCAGAACTACAAGCCAGTGGATTTTAGGTTGACCTTGACTATGATCCGACTTACTTTAGCCCATTTTTTGTTACTATGACAACAAATGAAGTATGAAGAATAGAGATTTACTGATTCATGATTCTAGAGACCAGAAGTTTAAGAGTATGGCACCAGTCTGGTGAAGGCCTTCTTGCTGAGCATAAAGGAAAGAGCTCTTTTTTTACACAAAGTCATTCCCCAGATAGCCCAATAATCCATGAACAGGTTATCTACTTACTTATGGGGCCAGAGCTCTCAGCACCCAATCCTCTCACCCTGCTGCACTGGAAACCAGTTTTCAACCCATTCAAACCACAGGACCACTTTCTATCTGAGTGGTCAGCATAGGAACCAGTAGAATACAACAGGAAAGCTGGAAGAGAATGAAAGATTTTAAAGTCACATTGAAAAATAAATGGAAAGACAAAACTGTTAGAACTAATCCCAAGAGTTGGATTTTGTAGGGGAAGAACATATAGTCCAACTTTAAAATATAAAACTTAAAAAAACTTGGAAATATAGCTGACTGTTAGATTGCTTGTCTAGCATGCAAAAGGCTCTGGGTTCAAACTCCAGCACAGAATGAGAGAAAGAGAGAGAGAGAGGCAGAGGCAGACAGACACACAGAGACAGACAGAGATAGGGAGACAGAGAAGAAGAAAAGGTAGAAATATTTATATGTTTAAAATTGTATTAAGCACAATTAATAAGTTCATGGAAGAACTTTAAAATCTGCAATTGATGACTTTCTCTAAAGAACTCCCCAAAGTCCTTTAGAAGAAGTTAAGAAATACACAAAGGAGACCCTGGGGTGCAGCTTAGCAGTAAATGCACAAGACCCCAGGTCCAATCCTCAGTGCCAAAAAGAAAACGCAAAAACATAAAGAAGAAATGGTGTAAATGCATTTACACCAGCCAAAAGACTCAGACTCATTTGTTTTTATTGACCAATTATATTAAGTTTCAAAGACCAATAATTTTCATGCTATATAAAAAAAAAAGCTCTAAAAGACACAAACGGGCTGGGGATTAGCTCAGTGGCATAAGCGTCTGCCTGGCAAGCTCAAGGTCATGAGTTCTATCCCTGGTACTGCAAAAAAAAATTTTTTTAATTAATTAATTAAATAAATAAATAAAAGACACAGTAACAATTTGCATCTACATCTTTAAAATAGAGTAAAATAAGTGCACAGCAGAACCTCACTGTGCAGAGAGACTGAGGAATGGAAGAGAAGAAAATCTAGAAAGATAAAGGATTTTGTTAAGGTCACATCCAGTGTGTAGCTGAGTTAGAATTCTGTTTTGTCTATTATCATCAACTGGAAACACAAAAGACAACACTGCCTTCATTCCCTAAATTGACTGATAACCATTATTGTAACTTAAATGAAGACTATAGGATGGAATTTTAAACACCCTAACCCTAATCTACATTTTTTAATCTCTGCTGAGCCTGTCTCATACTGGTAATGTAGCTGAGATACATGGATTAATCAAGCACAACCAGGTATTTATACACAGTAGCTAGAATATTTCTACATCTTCTCCTTGAGGTGAGACAGGGTGTGGAGCTAGTCCCATCTTTGATAGCATGTTTTGCCATTCAGTATTTTAAATGTAAATAAACTACTGCATCATGTATTGATTTTATTTCAGATGCAGTTTCTCCAGTGCCTTAAGAATAGCAAAGTCTATATTACATGCCATTCTCCTAAAGATCATTTTCCTGGAGAGGAAAAAGTAGTGAGAAGTGTGATGGATTTTCTTTTCCTGATGGATATGGGGAAACTCACCAGCATAGCTACTGCTATGATAGATCTGTATAGCTGAAGCATTCTTGAGAGAAAGAAGTAATAACAGGACATCATCTCTTGCCACATTTCAGTTATAACAAGATGTGGAGTGGCAGAATCTAGCTGGGGAAGAAACTGACCAATAAACTGATTCTTGCCTCTTTTTGGTACCTTAAAGTTTATCTTCAGTAAATATTATAAATGCCACAAACTTTCTCAAAGAAGGAATTATAAAATGTAAAGTTAGCCTCGTCAGGGCATCTCTTGACTTTACAGATTAGAAAACTGAAACCGAAGAGAGTAAAGTATTTATTTTGTCAGTGGAATTTTATCAGGTTTGTAAGAAGCCCTTAACTACAGCTGTAAAAATACTTTTTTACAACTTTTCATTTCCTCTGTGCAGACTGCCTACATCCAAGAAGACCTGGTGAAAAGATCCATCCACAAATCACTCCATTTCAAAAAAAAAAAGAAAAAACAGTAGCACATACACCACAGACAAGAACCATACTGAGGGTTCACACTTATAATAATTTAGGGCTTAATTTAGAAAAAAGATTTTGGATCCAAACTCTTAAACAAATCGTTAGGGGCACTAGAGACAGCTGACACCATATGAAGTATTGATCTGCTCTCACCAGCTCAACAGCAAACGCAAGCAGAAACGAAGGTGACAGAGAGGGGTAACTGGGGTTAGCCTGAACTTTCCTCCTCCCAGTTGAGCTCTTAGCATCATTCATAGACCCAAATTCCTGTAGGTCTCAGGGGTAAATGCCCCATCCTGCAGAGTGACCCCCACTCTCCAACCTCAAGCTGAAAAGGGGGAAGGCTACCATAACTTTACGGCTTCAGTCTTCCACTCTGGATATTATTATGCAATAGCAAACTGTGGTATGTCGATAATTATTAGCTTTTAAAAACAAAAGTTTCTCAGCACATAAGAATCCACCACCCAAAACCAATAAAACACAAAAACTGTGATCTAGACTTTGAACAAACATGTCAAAACATCTTTATTAGTAGCACAATTTATAGGGAATTTAGAGAAAAATGAATTAGACAAAAGGAATGCGCCTGCTCAAAAATGAGATTATGGTTCACAAGAACAACATGTTTTTATTTGTTGGCTTGGGACTTTTTTATTAGTAGTGCTGGGACTTGAACCCAGGGCTTCTCGCTTGCTAGACAAGTGATCTATTCCTGAGCTACAACCCTAACCCATGCATTTAAATGTTATTAAATATTAACATATACTTAGCATACTTACCAACATACAGTATTTAAATTTAGTAAATTATTTTAAAATAATGAATATATATTAGTGCACATTTAAGTATACACATACCCGCACCAAAAGAATTAGGCAGAATTTCCTGGAATTTACAAAATGATTTTTCCATAAATGAAAAAAGAAAATTCTTTGACATCATTGAGTAATATCTACATTACAGATTTTCATGCTACTCTACTGATTCTCCTGCTTGTAAATATGGTCATTTCCATGACTGAATTGTGACAGGCAACTTAGTTTTTTGTGGAGTTTTTTTGTTTGTTTTGTTTTGTTTTGTTTTGTTTTTTGGTACCAGGAATCAAACACAGGACCTCACATTTGCCAACCAGGCTCTGTGCTGCTAAGCTATATCCCTGGCCCAGGCAACTTAGTTGTAGTTAACTTTTGTGGTCTCTGCCACTGAGTGACATCCTCAGTCTCTTTGGCCCACTTTGATCAGGCTTCAGAACAAGCTGCCTTAGGGTCCTCGAAGACTGCTACCTTCGCTGAGGTAAAGGTTCAGTCCTTCCAGTCACCCAATCTTGCTAGGCAACCTGCCTTCCAGAAATGCAAGATAGTAAGACCGCTCTCCCATTGTTTAGGCTGTTTTTATAAGAAATGGGGAGGACATCCCTCTTGACAAGGTAAAGGTGACGGAAAAGGCTGGAGAAAGAGTAGAAAGGAAAGAGAAATAGGAGGCTATGAATGGGGAAGAGACAGGAGGAAGGGCAGAGCTTATCTGAATGCAGAAGACAGCAAGATGGCCAGCGGGTGAATGCAAGGAAAGAGAGAAAAGGGGAAGCAAGGTGAGGAGAGAAGTCCAGGTGCACAGATCCAAGCAGCCGGAGAAGGAACCAGAGGTCTCTTCACAGGGACAGCTGCTAAGGTGGACCCGTACCTCGCAGCTGGCGAGCCAGACCTCACCCCACGGCCCTGAGCTGTCGGAGAACTTTTCCTTGGAAGCAAGTGGGAAAAGGGGTAGCTGTCACAAGAGAACAGCTCACAGTGGCAAAACGTTAGGCCTCTTCTGAGTGCTGTCTGTACTAACTCATCTGAAAACTCGCAAGACCCCCAGATGGGAGTATTGTGACTCACTGCTTTTTCAGGACAAGACACCTGAGACCCCAGGAGACAAACAAGGCCAAACAGCTAGTGAATATTTTTAAGATTTCAACAGCAGCAGTTAGGATGGGCTGGAAGGGTGAAGAGATGTCAGGTCCAGCCACAAGAAAACACTAGAAGGACTGTCACCTACCCCAGAGACAAAAGAGAAAGAAAGACAGAAAGACAGAAAGACAGAAGGAAAGAAAGAAAGAAAGAAAGAAAGAAAGAAAGAAAGAAAGAAAGAAAGAAAGAAAATTATTATCATGTCACTTCTTTTCTTCCAGTTTTTTAACTTTTGTATGGTACTGGGATTTGAACCCAGTACCTTTGCATTAAGCTATAACTCCAATCCAGCAAGCGTCACTTGTGCCCTGTCACTAATCACTGCTGCAGTGTCAGTAATAGTGAAAAAAATCAAACACTGCTCATCAAGGTAGAGACCTAAATTAACATATGAAACACCCATCCAAAGCATACTCTGTAGCAATGGCATCAAGAGAGAAGTCAATGCTAACCAGAATAGAAAAAATGATCTTTAAAAGATATCATGGGATTTTTAAAAAGCAAGTTGCATGACTGTTACAACATGCTGAATATTAACCTCAAAGATAGCAGGACCTTATCCCCAGAAGCTATGTAAATATTACTTATTTGAGGAAAGGATCTTTGCAAGTGTAAATGAAATAAGGATCTTTAGATTAGGAGATTTTCCTGGGTCAGCTGGTAGTCCCTAAGTACAATCACACATATCACTCTTGTTTGTTTTGTGGTGCTGAGAATCAGACCCAAGCGCATGCTAGACAAGTCCTCTACCACTAAACTACAACCTCTGTCACCAGTTTCCTAAAGAGGAAAGACATCTGACACAGACAAACAGAAGAGAAGATGTTTTGAGTTTGTTTGTTTGTTTGTTTGTTTGTTTGTAATGAGGTCTCTCACTAAATTGCCAGATTGGCCTGGAACTCACAATCTTCCTGCCTCTGTCCCCTGAGTAGCTAGGATTACAGGCGTGCACCTCCACATTCAGCTAGTCCACTTTTTCATTCCTGTAACAGAATGCCTAACACAAGGTGATGCATTACTTTGGCTTACAGTTCTGGAGGTCTCACAGCATGGCAGAAGCCAGAAGTTCAAGCTACACATGCCAGGGGCAGCTTCAATTGATGGTGAGGACTTGCTCCTACCAGAAAGGCATCGTTCCTCTTACAGACCTACACACCTTCCCACACCACCACCAGAGCAGTCATGATTTCAGAGAGGATGAACCATATTGAAGGAAGCGTGATCTAAAGACGGTGGGATAAAGACCTGAGTGACAGAGACACAGCCAAGGAGCCCTTGCAGCCTTCTGACACTGTGAGAGAAAAAGAACAGATTCCTCGACAGTTGTCGAAAGAACTTGTGTCAAGTCCAGAGTTTCTGATTTTAGACTTCAGGCCTCCAGACCAGACAGGAAGGAAACATTTCTATTTTGGACTTCTTCCCCAACCCACCAGAAGGGAACACATTTCTGGTGTTTTAACCACCAAGCTTGTGGTTGTCTCTGGTGCCTCAGGAAACGCATACAGGTACAAATGATGCCATTTTTATGAAAATGCACACACATGTACAAACATTTTCAGAAGGCCAAACCAATGGATCGATAGGGAACAGAGGGAGGAGGGAATAAAAGAGAAAAAGAAGTAATGGATGTCTACAAAACTGGCTCCATTGTTAGTACTGAAATCAATTAATTCGATCTAGCTGAGGCAAAATCTTCACCTGAGGATTTTTCTCCTTTGTGAAAAGAAATATAAATTTTGCACCTTGCAAGAAGAAAGAAAACCTCCATTGGAGACTTTATCCCAACACCCTGGGACACTGAGGTAGGAGGATAACAAGTTCAAGTCTTGCCTGGGCAACTTAGATATTCCTCAAAATAAAGAAAAAAACCCAAAAAACAAAAACAAAAAAATTCATTTGCATTTTAATCCAAAAGTCAGTCCCTGAAAAAGAATTCAGCAACTCAGGTCAAGTGATAAACCTCCAGAAGCCAGCAGAGAAGAGAAAGAGCTCAGCACACCAAGCTCCTGCCTTCCCACCAGCATCTCAGAGCCCTAACCTGGACAGAGACAGTGGCTCCACAGTGGGCTCACTGGCTGGTCACCCCAGACCAGATACAGGAAGCCACACTCCAGCCCCAACATTGTACAATCTCACCAGACCAAGAAACCTTAAACCACAATCTTCCTCCAGTTTGCAACACATTCCCTAAGCGTGTCAATGTCCTTACAAGAAAGATTTTAAACACAGGCTACTCTAGTTTTTCTAAACTGGACATGGATTGGTGAAAGGCAAGAAACGCTCCCTCAGTCCTCTCCCCAGAGCAGTTTCCATTAGACATCAACTAAGGGATGGAAACCACTAACACAGAGAGACTTATAGGAAATTACCCTTCGGGAGATTTCTTTCTGTTACCAGAAGACCAACTTGTGACTCGCATCCAATCATTGTGTGAAGCCTGCCTGCTCCCACATCTAGATGAAAAAAAACAGCATAGAACACTCTGAGTGACTTTTACTGAGGGTCAAACACTTCTTTCCTAATATCCAAATAGAAGCCATTACTTCTAAAATCCCCTGAAATTCTTTAAAATTATAACGAAAGAGGCAACAGATAGAGAGGAGTCAGGAGCCAGAGCTCTGGATGTTACATCTGCCCAAGTGGGCAGGTGACTTTGTCTCCCAGCTGCAGGGTCTTTTGTCTAGGAAATGGCAGCATAGGCAGGGTGACTTCACACTGCAAAACACAGGCAGGTGGAGACACTCTCTGATGAGGCACTAATTCACAGGGAAGATGACCCATCTTTGGAGGACTCGAGCTCCTCTGGCTTCCCAACAGATTTTTCCAGCCATCACATTTCCAAAATGAAAATGTAACAGCTTGCAACCACGGTAATATACTTAAGACGTAATAATGGAAAATGAGATGTTATTGATTGGAGAGGGAGAACGAGTAACCACAATGGTGTCATCAAGTCAGAGAAAGAAAGAAAATTAACAGATGAGTTCTTTAAGACTGAGATTTTGCTGCCACCCACTACAGATGGCAGAGTTCTGAGTGGCAGTCCCCAGACAAAATAAGATCTGCATGAAATATGGGAGACAGTCCTCAAAAGAATACTTCATCTCCTTTCAATCATGAGGGAATTCCACATTCTCAATTATATTGCAGCTAAAACTTTACGTGCTGTATCTATCCTGTTCACAATAATACAGACACTCGACTGTCTTGCAATTGTGTGTGAGCAAGACAATTTCCTTTTTAATTCCCATGAAACAGAGGTACAAACATGCCATCATTTTTAAATGCTAAATAAAACAGTATATTTTTAAAGGATTAACTAATATTAACTCGAGGGGAAGACACAAGCAGCTTGATTATAAATGAAGCACTTCCCAAATCTGTGAGTTTGCACCTGACAAACAAGAATTAAGATCTTACTGATACCTGCAGAGACTGAATATTTTTTCCTATACCCACTGGCCACTTGTATTTGATGAAATGTCTACTTAAACCTTTAATTCATTTTTTAAAGTAGGTTATTTGATGTTTTGCTATTGAGTTGTGGGAGTGTCTGAAATCTTTCCGAGAGTCACATTGTTTCATGCATCTTTGCAAATATTTTCTCTCAATTCCTGTTTGCTTGGCTGTGCAGATGCTTTTTAGTTTGAGGTCACTAATCATCAAGGAAATACAAATCAAAACCACTATCACCTCATACCAGTGAGGATGGCTATTATCAAAAAAAATAAAAGGTGTGGGAAGATATGGAGAAAGTAAAACCCCTGCACACTATGGGTATGGTGGGAAACAGCCCTCAAAAAATTAAACATAGAGCTACCATCAGACCAAGCACTCCAGCATCTAAGTATCTCCCCAAGAGAACTGAAATTAGGATCTCAAAATGCTTTCAGCACTTCTGCGATGAATGCAGCACTATTTGCAAGAGCCAGGAAGTCCTCTTTGGTGTTTGTTGTGCTGTCCTGGCTGCTTCCATGTCCTGAATCGATTCAAATCTCTCAAGACCATGACCAGAAGTCACATGGAGACCAATACGCACAATGACACACCTAATGTTTTTATTTGATTAGAAATTGCCATAAACATTTTGAATTCAGGCTGGGGATTTAGCTCAATGGCATAAGTGCCGGCCTTGCAAGCGCACGGTTGTGAGTACGAGTCCCACTATCAAAAAAACAAACGAACAAACATTTTGAATTCATTCAGGACATGGAGGCAGACGCGCAAAAAGAAGTTCACCAGAGAGGACTTCAGAAATGCTTCAGAAAGTGGCAAAACCGAGGGGATTAGTGTGTTCGAAGTGAAGGGAGAGGATTTTGAAGGAAATGAATGGGAATGTGTTTCACTATAATAATTGTTTTCTTTTTAATTGGAAATCCATTGTGTTTTCTAACCACACCTTGGCATTGCTTAGCAAATCTATCTCAGCTGCACAACTGCAGAGCTGACCAGTCGAGTGCCGTGGCAGGATGTCCACTGGTCCTCATGAAGGGACACTCTGCTATGATGCTACCACACTGGGGACATCTCCAATGCCACCTTCCTGGACTACAGAAGCATGGGTATGCAACACCATGGAAAGCAGGAACATGCTAGTGAGTTCCAATGTCAACACAGGTGAGTTTAGTATGCAAAATTATAAGCTATGATTGTTTTGTTTGGGGAGGGGGGTTTGACTATGATACTTTAAAAAATATAGAAAACAAGTCTGTAAGTGGTTTTAGCCTAGGAAGAATGGAAGCATTTTCCTACCTTTGTCTCACCCAGACACAGGCAGTGCTGGCCTTTCAGTCACCCTACCAGAGTTCCTCTTTCTCAGCAGCCACTGAGGGCACTTCTCAATCTCCTCTCAGCACAAAGGAAAATGCAAACTTTGAGAGCAGATTTTCATGAATTTTCCAGAAGACAGAATTTTCCCTGGTACTAATCTTTCTTCTGGAAAGAGAATTGTCATTCTTTTGTCATATGCTCCAGATAGTATAGAAAAATGTTAAGTAAGAGTCTTTTAACACTTTCTTCCTGAAACATAGATAGCAATAACATCCTCCAAACTGTCACCAAGCTATCATTGGACCACTAGGTATTAGGCGCCTACTACAGGTCAGAGCTGTGCTAGATACTGGGACACTGGACACACAAAACTGACATCTGCTTGGCCTCACCTTTTCACCCTTGCTCTATTCCACTTCCAACAAAGACGTCTTTTCCTTAATGGACCCCTCCATCACTCACGAATCTGGCTTCTCCAAATTAGTCTCTGGAATGTGCAGTTTGCCAAAAAACAAAAGACTTCTTTCTGTTCACTAAAATGCAGGCTGGAATTCTGTGAAAAGAAGTTCATTTCTGGGGCTCTGCATGGAACAAGACAGGGCCTCCCATGACCTCCCAGGGCAGCCCCACAGCAACAGTGACACTCCCTTCCCCACCAGAGAGGCCCTGTCCACCTTGCCAGCCCAGGGACGCCTCTCCAGTCCCAAAGCTTGACGTGCCCTGTTTTCTCTTTAACCTCTGCCCTTCTTTCTCTTGTGCCAATTGCCAAAAATGCCTTCTTTGTATCATCTGTACATTCCATGTTTCTTTGCAGCGGGGGTAAGATAACAAAATATAAAAGAGCAGAGTTCAGAAACTTGCAATAGAGAGGGAATGGTTCTTTAGTTTTTTTTCCTTCATTCAACAAGCATAGAAGTGTTTGCTCTATCCATTCAGCCAGAGACATTTGTGCTTCTTGTGCTGTTTCCTGGATGACACAGAGAAATACAGAGGTTATGGTCCATTTAGTTTATAACCTGGCCAGAGCAATGCCACCGAAGAGAGCTCTGAGAGCACACACACGTCTTGTGCAGAAGCAGCTGTTCACAGTACTTTTTTTGGAGTAGCTCATACTCCCTTCAGCTTGGACGACTGGGAAGTGTGCAGTGAGTTTCCCCACCCTTCAGCTCCAGATCACAGAGCTGCTGTTCTATGTGCATCTATAAACCATTTAGAGACTTCATGCCTTCAATCCTGAGGACACTCCCAATTGTACTTCAGGATAAGGCACCTTACTGGGGAGACCACTGTGGGTACCCACTCACCTGCCGGCTTTGGCCACACTCAATTAGCAATGCTCATTCGAATTCTTATAGTTATTCCTTCCTTTTAGAACTCCACCCCAAGAAAATGCAAATGACAGCATTTCCTTTGGAGCATTCCTGTGCAGGGTACCAGTAGCCAAAAGGAGGCATCCAGAGAAGATAAGAAGTGTAGTATGCGTTTGTGGAGTAAGCAAGAGAAAGGATCCTGGAGCAACACTGCAGCCACTGAGCCATAAAAAAGGAGATGGCTAGAGACATAAATGGTGACTTGGGGGCAGCAGGAAGCCCTGCCCAGACCATAAAATGTCTTCGGTGACAATGGAATGCTCACAACTCTTGCTATGGTTTCCTCTTGTCCATCTTGCCAAGAGAGTTCAGCCTCTTAAGAGGGCTTTGATGTAACAGAGTTATTGTTTTTAACCAGCAGATAAGATAAAGTAAAATAAATATACAGATCATCACAGAAGTAATTTAAAAAATCCCCAGGTTCACATTACATGCCTGCTCTTTTAAGTATATGCTTACATATACACATTTTACAAAACCTTGAGATGGACATCCTAATTGATAGAATAATGTAAATGCAGTAGATGTACTACATTGTATTTTCACCAACTACGAGTTCTCTTACAAGTAATGCAAACATTATGCAGTCCTTAAATCATTCCAGAAGCATGTGATGGCAATAGCAGACACAATTACTATGCAATTTCTACTTTTGATATAAAAAAGTTGGGTCTCTGAATCCAAAAATATATACTCCTTAAGCGCTCTCCCAAACATGTTAAGAGAAATTTTTCTCAGTCTCTAAACTTATTCCTTTCCCCCTAAATCTTACAGCATGCTTAAAAGGTAAAATTTAAACATTGAAAAAAACAGATTCCTCCAGAATTATTTCTGTGATACTTTAGTAGACTAAACATGACCCTGTGAAGCCTGAAGCTGCAGTCAGAAGTGAGGCTCACACCCCACTTATTCCTGAGTCTCGGGACGGACCACTTCAGGGTGTCTGCACCCTTTTAATTTTCCCTCCTGTGCTGCTGAAGAAAACTCTCCCAGAGAATCTCTGGTTTGCTGATGGGGGTGATTTCACCCATAGTAAGTCCATTTTTATTCTCAGTTACACTCATACTTTAGCTAGAACTACCCATGTATTAGTCTTTCATTATACAATAATGCCTTGCTTTCAGACTCTCTCTCTATTTTGGTACATCCTTTTAAAGTAAAAGGCATGCCATTAAAATGCATTTGTTCCATTGAGTCGGATTTTTAGACTCATTATGATGCTCATTGTTGACACAATAGCTCCTTCAGACACACAACAATCTGTCATAAAAGACCCACACTTGGATGGGTGACAAAAGTGTCTTGCAAAGGCTGTCTTCTCAATGCAGTTGCTGTCAAAGACATACATTAATACCGTCCTAGTTAAAGAGTATTTATTCTAAAAAGCACAAACCGTTTAAATAGAAAATGACTTCATGAGCTATTTCTGCAAGCTGAGTTACTTCCGAGAACACAGTGTTGTGAGATATTCACTGTATAAACGAGGACCAACTAATGAAAGTTTCTAATCCCACACACTTGGCCACAAGCAGATGTTCTGCTCAGTGTGACTGTGGCACGGATTCCTGTTCTTTACTATAATCAATAAGTATATTATGTTTCAAATTATGTTTCAGATTTCATTTCAGATTTAAATGAACTCTTTTCTTGCATCAGTAAAAATGAAACACCTTACATGAAACTGCTACTGAAGTTGAGTCATATGCTGTAAAAATAAACCTTAAATTAAAATGTGTTGTCCCCCTTAGAAGTGTTAGATCATCTAAAATAGAAGGGTGGCAGATCCTTTCACAGTGAGGTCATGCTTTATTTTGAATCATCATGATAGATTTAGGACACAAAGCCTATATTCCAAACAACTAAAATAACAAATTGAGCCTATACAAAAAGAGGAGGAAACACAAAATACATTTCAAAATTTCACTTTGGTAACATTTCATTGGCTGTTACATCATTTAATTTCTGATTTCCCTCTTTCTAGAAGGGAAATCTACATTATATAGCTCTGCTGTCTAAAAAAAAGGCAACAATAGATGGTCAGGATCACCTCTAAAAAGAAACAGAAAACTGGTAGCAAGATACTATGTGTGCTACTTAGGCCATTCTTCAAGACATTAAAAGTTCTTTTATAAGCCACTAAAATTGTTTATAAAAGAACTCCTAATGCCTTGGGAAAATGGTCACAAAAGACTTTTAAAAAGAATAAGAAACTGGCTGGGGATTTAGCTCGGCAGCATAAGCGCCTGCCTTGAAAGCGTGCAGTTGTGAGTTCGATCCCTGGTGCAAAAAAAAAAAAAAAATAGAACCTTGAAAAGAGTAAGAAACTAATCAATTTGAGATTAAAGTTATATTTTAATATGTATATATTCCTAATGAGCTTGAATATCCCAATATATTAACTTTAGCTTTCTCCTGGGTGATAGACTTATCATGACTATTAATTACCTTCACTAAGTTTCTCCTAGATATTCAAAATTTCTAAAATTATCATGTGTTAATTTTTCAAAACCATAATCAGTCTACTGATTATTAAAATACACTAATATATTGAGTTATTACAAATAAATCCTTTAGTATATTAATACGTTGAAGTATTGCGAGCTGATAAATTTCACCTGACACACAATGAGGATTTGGGATACAAGGAGAAGTCAAGCCTAAGGTCATCATTTTTTCCCTATAACTTTTCAAAACTCTTTTAAAGGAAAGTCGTCAATCAAAAATAAAAGTAGAAAGGAAAATACAGTGAACTCCCATTGATCCATCATCTATCTTCAATTTTCACCAACTTGGAAGCAAATCAGAGACATCAGATCATTCCATCCATAAATATTTCAGTCTGTATCTCTAAAGGATAGGGACTCCATCTTGTTATTGTTTAAACATAACAAGAACAACATTATCACATTTAAAAATAGCTCACAATAATCCCTTACTATCATTAAATATCCAGCCATGGTTCAAATTATCCAAAATATATCATAAATTCTTTGTTGTGTTGTAGTTAGAATATCCAAATTGCAGTCCAAGTAGGACCATATACTTTTGCGAATCTTTTAATTGATAGCTTTCCCTCCATCTCTCTTTTCTCCCTCTTTCTAACTTCTTTCTTGAAATTTCCTTGTTTGTTCTGTAAAGTTTCCCAAGATCTCGATTTTATTGAATGCATTTCTTGATGTGGATAGCACACTTCTCTGACTTGACATTTCCTGAAAATATGCAGGTCTAGAAGGCTGGTCAGATTCAGATCTGAATTTTTGATATGTCTACCCAATGGTAGTAGTGTACTTCCACGAATCTTGTCTGCTTGTGTTGCTCTCTGAACATTAACATCTATTGATAGCTATTGCCTAATTCATTAAGGGTTGCAATCGTCCTCTAACTCCTTTTCATGTATCAGCTGGAACATTTCTACAGAGAATTTTCTCTTCTTGTCTATTTGGTTGCTTTGATATACAAGTTACATAGTAGAGTAAGAATAAATATTTAATTCTTTTTATTTATATTTGCAAAATAACCCATTTCCTATCACAGAATAGTCCTTAAAATATACAAATCTGATCCTAGTACTACTACACCTTTCCTACAACCGTTAGAAGCAAACCACTGCTTTTAGATAAAGCAAAGCACCTTCAGTGAGGCCTCAGAGGACACAAAGATTCTGACCCCGGCCTGTCTCCAGGTTATGTTTCCTAGAAACCTAGCTCCAGCACACCATGGTCCATCCCATGACAGAACCTTTGTACAGCCACTTCCTTTGCCACCTTCTGGCTCTAGTTAATTCCTGTTCATCCTTTGGATCTCATTTTAAACCCCACTTTGTTTGGGGAACCTACCCTGGCCTTGAAGTACACTACAGTTTGTAAGAAAGTAACTATATCTGAAAATAAAGAGTGAATAAGTGAATATTTGGAGTTCCAATGGAACGTGTTTATTCTCATTCATCTGAAAGACATTTGCTAACCAGAACAGCTAAAGTGTTGAGCACTATGCTCAGTTCTAGGAACTTTGAGCTAATAACAATCTAATCTAGGGTAGTGACAAGCAAAGAGCCAATTCCAATACAGGGTTTATGGTTCCATCACGTAGCAGGCGTAAAGTGACACCTGAGCACCTGGCAGATGCAAAAAAAGGCAGGCACATTTAAATTAAAGCAGTACAAGATTCCTTGCTGGGTAAGAGACACTATCTTTGCTAACAGCTGGACCCAACTGGAGGACACAGAGATCAGAATGAATCTTTCATTTTCATTTATTATTAAACTGTGAATGTTTAACACCTGTGCCCAAAACATGACTTTTATGAAGCTATTTATAATAGAATCTACCTACCATAAATATACAACATGGATTAAGATCTTGAGACAAATAGAGTGTTAAAAGAGACATACAATTGGTTCTCCATATCTGAAGGTTCCACATCCATGGATTCAAATAATTATGAATCAAAAATATTCTTAAAAATTTGTGTCTGTATTGAACATGTATTTTTTTTCTGGTCATACTTCCTGGAGAATATGGTATAACAACTACTTCATGTAATAGCTTTTACATTGTGTTAAGTAGTATTACTTAAAGGTGATTTAAATATACAGGAAAACGTCTAGGTAAATACTGTATTGTTTCACATAAGGGACTTGAGTATCCATGGATTTTTGGTATCTTAGGGGTGGATCCTGGCGCCTACTTCTCAAGAATACCAAAGAACAGCAGTATTTCAAGCAAGTGCCTGGCCAGGGGTTTAGCTCAGTGGCGAAAATGCCTGTTTGGCAAACACTAGGTCATGAGTTTGATACCCAGCACCAAAAAAAAAAAAAAGTGCCTTTTTGCAAAGCTGGAAGAAAATATACACCAAATTCTTTACATGGTTCAGAACAAATGCACTATGATCCCTAAGTCGTTATTAGTTAGTAGCATAAAAACATATCTGAATAAAAAAATATATATCTGAATCATTAGCATAAGCTGTTGGGTATAATATTTCATTGATATAGATGTTTTCTTACATAAATATGGTTCCACTGGAATTTAGAGTTATGATTACAGAGCTACGATTAAATCAAATAATACACTTCTTTGATCTGTTCTTGTTTTTCTTTTATACTGGAGACTTGTCTCAGTGCTTCATACTTGAACTATATCCCCAGACTTTTTTATTTTTTATTTTGCAGTAGGGTCTCACTTAGTCACCAAGTTACCCAGGCTGGGCTCAAACTTGCAATTCTTCCACCTCAACCTCCTAGAATCTATTTTTTCTATGAAACTTAATAACAGAAATGTCTCAAGTAAATCCTTCTACCCCCAGTTTTTATCCCACTTCCTAGTATAGAATAAGAGCTCGGCAATGACAGAATAAATGAAGGAATGATTTCAGATAGAAAGGCATTAAATATTGCAGGAGAGATTATGGCTATAAATAGGATAACTGTAAATTAATCACCCAAATTCAGACACTTCTGAGAGTGAACAAGATAAAGAAATATAATCTTGGACTGTCCAAAGCAAACCTAGGCTGTACCATAGCATTGACTTGAAGAAAAATTGGTTCATTAATCACATATTTAACTCTTATAGGAGTTTGGGGGATGTCAGGGATAGGTTGATGACTATGATTATGTTAAGCAGCCTCACAGATTAGAATATTTGAATGAGAAAAAATAGATGAGAAGACACGCAAATTCATTCCTGTACATTCATTCCTGTATATATTCCTGCAGATATAAAATACAACCACAATGAGATTCCACCACTCATCCAAGAGAATGGCTAAAATTTGAAAACTGATACTACAGCAAAGCTGGAGTAACACATGGGACTCTTCTACATCACTGGTAGAAGTGTAAATTGGTACAGGCATTTTTGGAAGCCTATTTGGCAACATCAATTAAAGTTTAATATATGCTCTATGTCCCAGCAACTCCATCCCACAATAGAAATGCACACATATGTTCAACAAGAACACAAAAGGGTGTTCACAGTCATTACACATCATATACCAAATCGCCAAGATGTATGTCTCCAATATATACAATTTCTACTTGTCAATTAAATATTTTTACATTAAGAAAAAAAGAATATGCTCTTACCGGCACTATTCCTAACAATCTAAAAACTGGAAATAACTCAAATGTCCACCAAAAAGAGAATGGGCAGACACAGTGGGATATATTCAAATAAATCAGTACCATAAAGCAATCAGATACCATTGCTACACTCAGCAACGTGGTTGAATCTCACAAACAAAATGTTGACTAAAAGCGGACAAACACAACAGAGGAAACAGTGGATATAAATGGAAAAACAGTATAAAATGTCTGTATTTGGTGATAAAAGTCTCCACAAGAACTACCCTTGGGAGGAATAGTAACTAAGAGGGCCAGAAGGGGAGTGACTGACAATCTGGAGCTTTTGTTTGTGTTTGTGTTTTGTTTTGTTTTTTGTCTGGTTTTGTTTTGTTTTGTTTCCACAGTACTGGGATTGAACCCAGAGCCTTCACATGGAGCTACATACTCACATCCCCAAAGCTTTTTTATTTTTTATTTTCAAACAAGGTCTCATTTGGTGGCTAAGTTTCCCAGGCTGTGCTCAAATTTTCAGTCCTTCTGCCTCAGCCTCTCAGAGTTCTGGGGTTATAGCTGTGTACAAGTGATCTGTGATCAACATTCTTAAAGAGTTCACCTTGTGACAATTCATTCAATGCTACTCTTACAATCAATGTGCTTTTATAATTGGTGTATTCTTCATGTAAATCATAGATAATAAACAATTTATGAAAAAATACATTCAAGAGATGATATTCTCACATATCTTTTTCTCCCATAAATTCTGAACTCAACCGTCATAAAAGCAAGATTACTCCACTAATCTCAGTATTATCTGACAAAGCTGATCTAGCAGGCTCTCAGTATGCATTTGATGATGATGCTGCTCTTCATAAAGACTCATCAACATCTCCTACTCCAGATCTCTTGTTTTCCTATTTCTACTGTCTGGCCTGTTCAATGTTAGACCAATAAAGATCACCAGAGTTGGACTGGGTGTGTAATTTAATTGCACCAACACTTGCCTAGCATGTGTGAGGCCTTGGTTTGATACTCATACTGAAAATAAACAAAAAAGACTACCCAAAAACAAGAAGCAGTGTCACTGTATTTAACTCATGATGAATTTTATTACAGAACTACATTTTTTTTAGAATACCTATTAGCAATTTCCACATTGTTAGCACAGAGCAGTCTAAAAGAAACATCAAAACACTGAAAATACTGGCTTCTAGATACTTCAAATAACAAATGAAGGAACTAAGAAAAGAGGTATGAGTGCTACTATCGAGGGTCAAGTGCAACCATTTTTTTGTGGGCCACATTGTGTCCCATGAAATTCACACGCTAAAGTCTTAACTCCCAGTACCTTGGAAAATGCGTGAATTTGGAGACTCTAAGGCAGTGAGGGGAAATAGGATCATTATATAATGCCACAATCTATTATGACAAGTTCCTTTGTAAAAAAGTGGAAATTTGGACACAGACTAACATAGAGCCTAGACAATGGGAAGACAGAGAGTACAGTTATCTGCAAGCAAAGGAGAGAGACAAGGAAGAGTTCCTTTCTGTGCAGCCGTAGGTGAAACCCTGGGCTTCTGGCCATCAGAGCTGTCTTTTGTGACACCCAATCTGTGGTTCTTTGTCATGGCAGCCCTAGCAAACAGACACATGGTTCACTGAGAGCAGTTTACACACTTCAGTGTACTCGTCCATCACTTGCTGCCATCTGTGGCTGGAGAATGCAGGGTTTTCTGAAGTGAGGCTGCACCTAGCGTGCTTCATAATCTATTCCTTTCATTGAGCCATTTCTAGTGGGTACGTATTTAGTACATGTTTTTACTCTCCCTGTGCGTCTGTGTGTGAGAGAGGGAGGAGAGGGGTTATGTGTGTGACTCCATTGTACAGTTAGTGTATGCTCCTCTCTCATGCCCCACTTTTGTTTCATCATCTTTCTGCACCTGTGTGACCCAGGAATCAAAGAAATGGAAAAGCCCTCTTGGGGCTGGGGATTTAGCTCAGTGGCATAAGCACCTGCCTGGCAAGTGCAAGGTCATGAGTTTGATCCCCAGTATCAAAAAAACAAAACAAAAAACAAAAAAAAACTCCTCTTGCTTTTAGAACAATAGGTATGAAAAGTGCCTGTCATTAAAATACAAAGAATGTCTTTCCAGAAGATAAATGAATACAAAATATACCTGCCCACCAAGAAAATTAAATAAATAAAAGTGAAAAAGGGCACAGGAGGAGAGGATCACAAAGACAGAAAAGAAAAAGGATTACACTAGAAAGCAGAGCACTGGGATGAGGAATGGTAAGCTCTAGTTTAACCTTCTGTGATCATCAGATCATCAGTTGTCCACACAGGAGGGAGGGCTGAGACCTCAGTAAGTATCCCCAGTCCTCTGGTTCTACTTTCAGCGCAGAATATGCAGCACATCTTTCTTAACATATAGATTTGGTTTGCTTCCTACAGAATTAATTCAACTGCACCTGTAGGACACCATCCAGAAATAATTTGCAATAATTTGTCAGGATTAACCTTTTGATAAAGCATAAATTTGTCTAAATTTAAAGCACTTTAAAGAGGAGCAGAGGTCCATTTTTTATTACACAAATGCTGCATCAGCAAGTTCACAGAGGCAAAAACTACTGATGCTGGAATGGAGGCAACTCTATTGGATGTAATCTTTAATGCCATAAAACAGAAGCTTGCCACGATAGCACCAGCCCAAGTGATTCACAGCCAAGCGAATCTTCCTTGGTTAGTCCTAGAAATGTCAAGCTTAGTAATTAATGAGGGACTCTTGCAGGAAGTCCACACACTCAATTTTAAAATGACAAATGAGAATTTTACATTGCAACAATTAAAAGTGTTTGCACACACATGTTTTTAATGTTCAGTAGCCACCATCTGCAAGAATTAGAAGATATTAGACATCCCTAGATACCACCCAGTAGAACACGGAAGAATCCAAATGCCTACGGGATAAAAGCTTTCAGTCTCAGAAGCAGTTAAAGCAAAATCAGTTACTTGCAAACAGTCCACAATCTTATTGTCCTTTCTTAAAAGGGATACATGGAGGTAAAATTAGCACACTAGTCTGGACTCTTGCATAGCTAACTTTACCAATGCCTTTTTGAAATTAAATTTTGCATGGCCAATTATTAATTAAAATTAAGCCAATGTTTCTGCTATAGAGTTTCTATTTCTGGAACACAAACCGCCTACACCAGAGGACAGTGTTATAGTACAAAGATTTATCTTCCAGAAGCCAGGATTTTCCCGAAGGCAACACTATGCTTTGTGGCAGCTTTCCGTGAGTCAAGAAACACAAAACAATTCACGGGGTGTGAGCGATTTTACCACAAAAACTAGCATGCAGGAATATACAAGGAATGATCAAAAACTACAGTGAATCCTTGCATTTTTTTTTTAAATTTTATTACCGTATGGTAACTATTTTAAAGAAAACAAGAGACCTTATGGTAAAATAAACAAATAAATAAATAGATAATTTTATTACAGTAAAAAACACCTTGCCATGATCCTCCCTGACATACTCCCTCACTTTGAACACACTCACCTCACTATTCTTGCCACTTTCTGAGACAGTTTATCCTTATGCCCATAGCAATTTCTATCAAATAAAACCACTACAGTGTGTCCACACCCACCTTATTCACCAAATCTGGCACCAGACAACTTCTGGCTCTTCCCCAAAAGATAAGTGTTTTGACTAAATTCAGGACATCAAGGCAGCCACAACAACACACCTAAAAACACACTCTCTTTGAAGAGGACTTCCAGAACTGCTGGAGAAAGCAGGAAGAAGGGTGCGCTAAGTGTGTTCAAAATGAGGGACAGTATTTTGAGAGGGGATTAACAGCAATATATATTTTACTGTAATAGATTTTGACTTAAACATTCACTGTATCTCTTATCACACTTCATATATACATGCATACAAGTTACAAAATATTCAACATTTATAAGACAGATGCACAAAAATATAGGTACCAGCCAATTCACAACAAAAAATGTAGATGAACCAAGCTTTTCAGGGAAGTATCAATTTGACTATTTGGAAATATTCCTTAAAACTGATTCCACGCTCCCTGAGATGATCACCGAAGCATATGTGCCAATGTATGGACTTAGCGTGACAGGACTGCAGCCATATTGAATCATAAGCACCATGACTGCCCCAGAGTAACCCTATTGGAATTTTTTTTCATAGTTTCCCAGCAAAGCAACAAGTAAGAGGCACTGTCCTCAAAGGAGGATAAAGCCAAATCTCCACCCTATAATTGAACCCTCAGGCAAATCACTCAGCTTTGGCAGAAAGAACCTCCCTTGCTAGTCTCCTAATCCAGTAAACTGTTCTGGAATGAACTACTTCTTGGAATGTCAAACCATGTTAACACCAACAGAAATGCTTTTACAGCTCATAAGCAGTAAGTAAATTGGCCCTCGCTTAATTTCCAAGAAAGATACTTGAAATTCTGTGGTGAGTATATATGTCTACCCTACTACCCATGCTTTCTACCCAAACTTTAAAGAGCAAACCAGTAAACCTTCATGGCCAACTAATAGCTAATGCCCACGGCTATATATGCAGTTATTGAAAATGGGTCTAATTAATTTAACACTAAGCCAAGTATCTCTATGCTAAAATAACACTCATCAACACCGTCGTTTAGCATAAAACATGAATCTCAAATCTATCAAATATCAGGAAACAGAAACTAAAACCTTTTAGAATACACAGAAATTGAAATAGAGAACCTCACTAGTCATGAAGAAATTATTTTATCCCAAGATTTCCAACCATCCCATCAGTTAAACAGTATTTTACATAATATATATTTCGCAAGTTGACAGGTACTAAATGAGACTTGCTTCTTGGCTTCTTTGATGGTGAAAGGTGTCTTACCAAATGATTAACAGAGCTCAGATCTAAGAGGGGAAATTATTCTGGCCTCAATCATTATCTTAATACAGCTGAAACAAAAGTTTAAAAGATGGAATCGCCTCCTGCGTTTCTTTAAAAACAAAATATAGAAAAAAAGTCAAATTTATATATAGATACAGAAATGCAAATTCTTGCATTTTCAAGTCACCACTTCTTTTCTTTTTGTCCCATGAAGTATCTCATTTTCCTTAAGCTGGATATGACATCTATAGCTTTGTAAGAGGTTTTTGTAGGGATTATCTTATTTCCAGAGAAGAGAAAATGTACACCCATCTAATCCACCTCTTTCAATGCTACAAAGACATAAAACCTGTTCCAGAAGTTCTGCAGAAATCATTTCTTTTTCAGGAATATTCTACACAAAATGATGAGCAACAGAAAGTCAGACTTAGGAACTTGGGGTGCAGATCAGTGGTAGAGAGCTGAGGTCCTGTCAGATTCCCCCAACCCCAAACCAAGAGGGACTCTCAGTCAAAATTCCCTCAAGGAAAACACACTATTTCTCCTATTCAAAAATAAACCAAAATTTTTTTAAAGAAAAAAAAATGAAAGAGGGTATAACTAATACAAACTTCCAAAGAAAAACAAAACAAAACAAAAAAACACAAATAATAACCAGTAAGAAATCATTAGTTGATAATTACATATTTTCTTCTTAGAAGTAGTTGTTCAAGTTACAAAAGTAAAGCCTACAAAGTGGACATTTAAACAGTGAGACTGCAACCAGTTGGGTTTATCTATCCAACAAAAAGTAATATGGTTATCAATCCTACACACTTAAATAAACATACATGCAGTTATATCCTTTAGAATACTTTCTTTTCCTCTCTTTTTTTCTTTACAATAACTATAATCCATTCTCGTAAACTGTTTAGAAGTTCTACACATGTATAAGTCTCTACATGTATACCTAGCCTTTCTGTATTATAGGGAGACACGAATCAAAAAAAGTCAACAATACAAATTCCTAGAGAAACAAGGACATATAAAACCACAATACTAGGTGATCTATGGTAGTTACTATGATGTCTCTTGTTATTTTCAATAAAATTGTCTATATTGTCAGACATACATAACAGTACATAACACTATTAATAAAAACCAAACATTGGAGATATTATAGGACTTCAAAGGCAGTTAATAATCAAACCAGAATTGGTATCCTATTGAATCTTGTCATCTTCAGAGTAGTTACCTTTACTCTCAGACTTGATACTGTCAAGCGTACCAGATTTGAAAAACATCAGTCAAGACAAAACAGCAATATAGCCAATCTTCTCTGCCTCATCTCTGCTATGCTATTTTTCTGTCATTGTTGTTTACTTTTCTCCTTCATTCCACTGTCTGCCCCTTTCAGTGAGGCCTTTCTGCCATTGTTCCTGCAATCCTGGTGATTTTATTCTCTCTCTCTCTAGAATGTCCTTCAGTATCCTTGGCAGGGTTGGATTTGGTGATCACAAACTCCAAGAGTTCCTCTTTGTCATGGAAATATCTCATCTCTCCATTAATTCTGAGAGATAGCTTTGCAGGGTACATCAATCCGGTGTGGAGGTTATTTTCTTTCAGGGCTTGGAATATTTCGCTCCAAGCTCTTCTTGATTTGATAGTTTGCATCGAGAAGTCCACTGTGATTTTGATGAGTTTTCCTTTATAGGTAATCTGTTTCTTTTCTCTGACTGCTTTTAATATTCTGTTCTTGCGATGGATTTCTGGGATCCTGATTATTATATGTCTGGGTGTAGATCTGTTTTGGTTGTAGCTGGCTGGAGTTCTGTATGCCTCATATATCTGAACATCACTTCCATTTCCTGTGTTTGGGAAGTTTTCCTTAATTATTTCTGTGAATAGCCTTTTTATTTCATTTGTATTTGTTCCTGCATCTTCATTCACATTTTTTTATTCTTAGGTTATAAATCCTCTTCTAGCCTTTGTATTTTTACTTCCTGGTTCCTTGATATTTTTAAGAGATCCTTCCTTTTGCAATCATACATTGCAAATCTATCTTCAAGTTTTGAAAGTCTGTCTTTAGTTTCTGTTAAGAAGTTTCGCCAGCTTTCCATGGAGTTTTTAATATCTTGATATTCTCTTTGGATATATTTCATGTACTCTAGATTTTGTTTATATTCTTCATCAAAGGCTTCTCTCCTTTCTCTGGGTTCCTCCATTCTTCCATTTGTGTCTTCTTGAGGAGTACCCAGCATTTCTTTTATTAATCTTCTTATATCTTTGCTTCATCTGAGTTAGAATTTCAGATTTAAATTCATCGATGAGGTCACGAAAGTATTTCTTTATTTCTGATGAGGCCATGTCTGATATTGCATGTTTGCTGCCCTCAACCTCCTCCGCATTTACCTCTCCTGTACTCACTTTCCCTGGTTCGGCAGTTGGAGGCCTTTTGCTATTTCTCTGTCTTGTCATGTTTCTGGTTTCTTTCAGACAGGTGAGTGGTGGAGGTCTCTGGGCCTTTCATATTGCTCACAGTTTTTCTGCAGTACACTGGCTAGGGAAGTGCTGCCGCCCCTCGCCCCCCAGTCCACTGCTGATCTGGAAGGCGCATGCAGCCACGAAGTCAATACACCAAATTTATGCTTTGAACAACCAATGATTCAAAACAAAGGGAAATTACTTGCTTTCAGAGTGGTCTTAAGTCACCATCATTAAATATCAAAATATTTTGATAGCAACACTTTAAAAGACAGGTAAGCTCTTCTATTTTGTTTTTTTAAGTGAATGTCCATCTCTACTGGACAGTTCTCCATGTTTTTGGAGAACATGTAACCCATGTTCTCCAAAAAACACAAAGGCTACTTTAGTGTATTTTGGAGTGCTTCTCTCACTCTCCCCCCACCCTGTGTGTGCTGTGGGTATAGCTGTGGGTGTGTAGGAGATGCAATCCAGGAACTTGCATGTACTAGGCAAGTGCTCTACCACTGACCTCACACCCAGGCTAGATGGGAGTTTTCTGATCTACATAAATATGAAGCAATTTTTAAAGTATTATATTGATTTACTTTTATTGGAAAAATATAACACAATAAAAAAGTACTTTGCTTTTATTAAGCCACTTCAGAGCTCTGATTTCAACCATAGGGTTAGCAGTTCTTTCAAGAAGTCCAAGTCTGTGTGTACTAAAATTTGACATTAATCAAACAAAGTTTTTTTAAAAAATTAACAAAAGGACAGTCATAACCAATATCAGCCTCGCTAATCATAGGATTTCCCCCTAAATTCATCAGGGTTTTTTAAGTATTGTTGAAATTGTTAATCTTTCCCTAGGTAAGTGTTTTTTCATAGAGGATTAAGTGAAAATAAGAACACTGGTGAGTTATTAAGAAAAGCTATAGAAACTAGGTATTCTCAAGAATAGAACTATGGTTATCAGCCTTTTATCATAAAGATTATCTTATTTAGAATTAGAATCAAGTAAATAAAAGTATTTAAATTATGCAAAAATTCTCAGGAGGCATCAAAGGAATTCCTATACTCTAAACATATTTATGTCATCTAAAAAATGTGAAAACAGCTATGTGATCAAGCATGATAACAATAATTTTGACTAAATATCTCCATGGCTTCTTATTGCTTATTTTGCCTTTACCCAAAGCAAGATAATCAAAAAGAAAAAAAAAACTAAAAATTTTTCAAAAATTTGTATCCTAAATTTTATATCCTTCAATTGTATTAAATCAGCAAAGACCAGAGAGCTAGATAAGCTTTATACAGAATGAATGGTCTGAAGTCTAGACAGTATCCATAAACTTTACCATAATTACCTTTGCAAACTGAAGACATGATTTTGACTTCATACTGACATATACTTAATGGAAATGCTTTAATGGAGTCTCCAAATTCAGTTCAAAAAGTATTGAAACTAAAGGTTGCCAACTTCTTGTACCTGTAAATTCCTATCTTCTATTTTCTGAGCAATTACCTAACCACCCTCCCGACTCCCCTCCCTACCTGGAAGAATCCATCCTGAACTGATTTAAACACAAAGTCAATTATCTCATTTTTTGCAAATAATCACCGCAATTTCTAGTGGCAGCAAGAGAAGAAATTTTTATCCTGGAGTTTTGTGTGCAAAAGAAAATACTAAATGAGAACTAATTACAGCTAACAATGAAATTCAATGTTACAGAGTTAAGAACTTTGTGTACCTATGATCTCTACACCTTGAAACAAATACTATCCCCATTTTACAGAAAGAGAAGCTGAGGCTTGAGAGAATAAACACTGTACCTTTCTTCCACAATGGTACACAAGAAAATCTGAATCTTAGAACAACAGTTGCTTAGCTCTAGCCCTTCAAATTTAGAGGGTATAACATTGGGAGAGGGTATTATATTTTTATTCAGCCTCTGAAGGATGAATTGTTTCACTGTGCAACTTTTGCTTTAGTTACACGCTGACATGATAATTTGTATATTATATGCAATAGCTTTAAAAAAAACCTGAGTTTTACAATTAGCAAAATAATCATTTAAAATATGAGCCTCCAGACAACAATATGTGCTCTACAATATGATGGTCACCAAGGATATGTGGCTTTCGAGCATTTGAAATGAGAGTTGGCCAACTGTATATGTACTCAAGAAAACAGACGTAAGACAAGGTAAGGCATGAGGAGCTAGAGGTGAGCTCAGGGGCAGAGCACTTGCCTAGCACGGGAAAAGCCCTAACTTCCACTCCAGCAATGGAAAAAACTAATTAGGTTGTCACAGGACATTCAAATTGCTAGTTAAGCCCTTGCTAACAGCAAAATATGTTGATTTTAATCATTATCCAATCATGAATTCATTCAGGAAACAAAATAATTATTTATTGAGTAACTGCTATGTTCCAAGAAAATAATACAATGTCTGATACATTAAGCCTGTCTCTGGGAAATTTCATTAGAAATCTATTAGACAATGTCCCAGTCACAGCACTTAATTCTTTACTAATTAATAAGGCTGTAGCTGTTAGAAATAAAATCTAAATGGTCCTGGAATATATTTAAAATGTAGCAGAGAGAAAGAAAAGAATAATGCTAACTATAATCCAAGGATTTCTTTAATTGAATATGGGAAATTGGTTTAATTTAAAGCTAAACTATTTAATCTCCATTTTAACATTAATGAAAATAAGAGGTCAAATACAAATTGAATTCAATGAGGGAAAAGGTATCTTTCAAATTCCAACCATCATCCCAGACACCTGCATTGCCAAGGAGATAACTGTGACTGTACTTTAACCTACTCTTGTAAATACCTGCTCGCCTATATTTCTGAAAACAATAAAAGTGACTAAATCTTGCAAAATGTAATAACTTAGTGATATTTCTGTGTGGCATCAAGCAATTACACGAATACAAAAATACACACCACAATAAATCTATTTTTAAAAAACCCTACCTATGTTGTGTAGGCACATAATGACAAAATAATCAGTACATTAACCATAAGGTTGCAAGGTATATAATTTTCCTTTCCTTTGGTGTGAATTTTAACAGAATCAATAAAATGTTCTAGCAATTTCTTTTAGCTCCTACTTGGCCTTACAGCGTACCTTGGCTTCCTAGGTGAAAGATCTAGCTAGAGGGGGGCCTGGTGTCTATACCAGAGAAAAATGAAATACCAGTAAGGAATGCCATACATTAGAATATCGTCCACCACCATCCCGGTCTATGAATCTTTTTGTAGTTTCCTTATGTTAAAAAAAAAATTGTTTATATTTCCAAAAGAACATGATCCCACAGTTCCTACTGAGTGAAAATCCCAGTAACTACACTAAGGGTTCTGGTTGAGTAAGAACCAAGCTCACATTTTCAAAATTGCATTTCATGGAAGATTTGAGCAGAAGACATTCTATGTTTGATCCAGAAATCCCAAAACACTGTCATTTAGATATTGTCAGTGCAAAAAAGAGAGAGAAAGCAAGCTGAGAGGTAGTATCTAATTAAGACATCAAACCACTGCCCTGACTGACTCGCTTTTCTTGTTCTGCTAGATGAGGTTTGCTTGGTGGTTTTATTAATATTCTAGCATAGCAAAGGGATTGCTACATTAAAACTCACCATAAATCCAAGCTTCAAGATGCAATAAACTCATAACACACTGAGCCTCAAGGGTATTAATTTTTTCTTTCCTAAATAAATGCCAAGATCTTGTTGGTCTCACTGCTCTTCCAATAAAATTCTGAATACAAATCTTCAGGCTCTGAATTTCTGAACCAATGAAGGAATTCAAGAGCTGGGCTATTTGAGTACCTACTGGGTTCAGAGCCTATATACTCCTGAAAGCCAACTCCAGACCCCACTCCAGAAAGTTTACAATCTGGAATATTTCCTTGGGGATGCTGTGACAAATTATCACAAACTTTGTGGCTTAAAACAGCAGAAATTTATTCTCTCACAGTGTCAGGAAGGTCTTGATCAGAGAATGAACCCATTCCTTGTGTCTTCTAGCTTGTGGTAGCTGCTGGCTTTCCTTGGCTTATGGTCACAGCACTCCAAACTCTGCTTCTCTCCTCATGTCTCCTTTGTGGGCACACCATTCCTGCCTGTGTCTTCTAAAGACATTATGACAGCATTTAGGGCCCAACCAGCCATATAACTCCAGTCGATATCCTTATTTTCATTTCATCTGCACTTTCCTTACATGGTAACATTTACAGGTTCCACATTCAGACCTGGTGTCTTGGGAGGTGGGGGGCCATTATTCAACCCACAGATCCTTAGCCTTTCTGGGAAGGTGGAGCTTCCAGACAAGAAATTTAAATGACTGAAAAACAAGCAAGGTAGCATATAACTAGGTACTAAACTGTGTGCTGCCAAACGCCCTCCTGCCTAAGTTCAGGGAACATGGCCCTCACTACCGGGATGATGAAGGTCATTCTGGGATGGGATGAGGTCCCTTTCAAGATGGGATAAAGAATTTTGCTGCCCACATTGCTCCTCATTTAGCTGCTTTTAGTGGCCCTCCTTATATCATCTTTATTAAACTGCAACTCCTTCTGACTTCTGCTCTACCTCATTAGAGTCTTACACAGATTTTCTTGCTGCTTCTTCATTTCTATTGTTGTTTGTTTCAGGGCCTGTCTTTTCAAACTAAAGTGAACAACTACTTGCAAGACATGAGAGACAGGGCTGGGGATATAGTACCTGCCTGTTAAGCACAAGGTTGTGTTTGATCCCCCATACCAAAACAAAACATGAGAAACACAAAAAGGTTTGTGATACCCCCCAAATTATTACACTGCAGGATCTGCCTAAATCTCCCCTGTTTCACTGAACTAAAGCCAACCATTGTTTCAATATTGGGGCCAGGTTATACCTGAGGGGCACAGACCTTGCCTAGCACACGTAAAACGTAGGTTTGATGCCCAGCACCACAAAAAAGAAAAGAAAAACAAACTCTATTTTGTAGTGCTTTACACATTAAATCATAAAGTTTCTCTATCCTTGTATAAGAAATCTTCAGTTTGTCAAAAAGTTGGTTCTGTGGCATTTCATTGAGTATTCGTTAAGTTTAAAAAGAAAAAGAAATAAAAACTAGGAGGAGAGGAGCATTTTGAATGCAAGAAGGCAAAAGAGATTAAGCTTTAACTACCAGACATCTCAGAGCCAGAGTTAGAGGGCCCGCTGGACTTCCACAAGAGGCATGTACACATTTGGCTTGGTTCTCCACACTCAAAGAGAAGCCTCTTCTCTTAATGTCTGAGACGGCTCGGGACATTCTCAGTTATGCTGAACTTTGTATCCCCAGTATCTAGTCCAGCCCTAAAACATATGGGTTCTCAACAATATTGAAATGCATGATGAATGGGTGGATGTGTGAGTAGATGGGTAGATGGATGAATGGATGGATGGATAGGGAATGGATGGATGGATAGTGAATGAATGGATGGATAGTGGATAAATGGATGAATAGAAGTAAAAACTACCTGAGAGACACACCATGTCTGGTTGATCAGGCAAAGGCAAGAAGAGAATAAAAGAGAGAAACAGGATTAAGACACTGGGAACTAAAACATTAGAAATCAAATCTTCCCTTTGTAGCCATTTCACTCAGAGAATGTTCTGATCAGACAACTGACAGGAGAAAATACTTCGCAGATGCCCTGGCTGCATCTCTGTTGGAGAAATAGCATGGCGCAGTATCTGGCACCAGACATACCTGGGTTCAACTCCCAGCTCTATCATAACAGCTTCCATTTCCTCACTTGCAAAATGTTAATAGCAATTTCTACTTTATGGGACTTTTGACAGGTTTAAAGATCATTTTGCTGAAGACTAGCATATATAGAAATCCCTGAAAGAACTCCTTCTTCTGTGTACCTTTTATCTCCCAAGAAGCTTCCAAAGTGATTTACATAAGCATATCACTTAGAAATATTACTCAATTGATGCATTATTCTCCACAATTGACAGTTTCTTTCCTGCCTCCTGCCTTTCTTTTCATCTTTCTGTATCATCTAGATAAAATGTAGTCACAAGATTCAAAATATATACTAGTGTACACCACAGAAATGTCCTCCCTTCCATTGGGCCCTCAATTCTTATGAAATTTTGGTAGCAATGAGTTTTATCAGCAATGGGCTGCTTATAAATTAGGCTCACAATAATATACTGCTCATTTTGGGTTTAAGCAACTCCAAAAAATGACCTACTTTTATTCACTCCCTCCAGTCTGCTGGCAGAGCCAACCTGCTTCACTTCACCATGATTCCTTAGGTGGATTTAGCACAGTCTGTTTAATAAAGAACCATCACATATATTATTCATCTACTGGCAGTTTTCAAAGCATCAGAATGCTAAGATACATTTGACATAAAAATGGTACTCAGCATAGCTCAGTACTCCTCAGACGATTGAGAGGGGTCTGCTATGTGCCATGCCATACTTCAAGGATGTCGCTGATAGTAGGTGAATCAATACAATCAATACCCTGGAGAAGGGTAGAAATGACAGCACACAGAGTTCTGATTCTGGAAATATTTGGGATGACTTATTTCATTTTTTAATAACATACTGGGATCCAAGATTTTAGAAGAAGAGGAGGAGGAGGAAGAAGAGGAGGAGGAGGAAAAGGAAGAGGAGGAAGAAGAGGAGGAGGAGGAGGGACCAGAGATCACTAGAGACTACAGTTGGCCAGAGCCCACTGAAATTAGGCAGCCTGGAAGAAGGTGGAAATCAAAGGGAAAAAAGCAGCAGCAGAATAGGACCAGGCAGAGTTTTTTCTGATGATGAAACAAGGAAGGACACAAAAGACAAAGATAAGTGGGATTCCTGCAAGTTGTGGAATTTGTATCACTAAGTTAGAATCCTTAGGTAAATGATAAACTGATGCAGAGTTTAGGGCCAGCATGAACAATGGAGTCATTATCCAGTGGGAGCCACAGGTATGGACTCAGACCCCCTTTTCTGGCCACCTCAATCCACAGCTCTGTTCCAGGGGTGATCTCACAAAGCAAACCTATCCTGGTTTCTGAGCCTCAGAACCCAGGAGGCCTTTCACAGGGAAAGGATTTGCTGCTGGGACTGTGACAGGGTGATGATACTCCTCACCCTTGTTTGGCTGGCTTCTCAAATATACTTCTACACTCATGTGGCCAGAAACCTATGCAAAATATTTGGGAATGGCAGTTTAATCATTGTAGCAAAGTGAACATTTTGAATTTGACTGTAGCACCAGGCAGATATTGATAGAAAATTCTGAAGAAAAACATTCCATGAACTTTCACCTAAATTCCCACACTGAGACCAATGCTGAACATTTATTATGATAGAAGCAAGGTTTATTTATCCCAAAGACAGAATGACAGTTAGTGAACTTTGTTTCTCCTTTGAACTTCAGCAATCTGCAAAAATAAAATAAAATAAATAGAAACCGGAAATATGCTGGTAATTTTTTTGTTGTTGTTACACTATCATCTTTTTATTCTAATCACTGTGGCCAGATGCAGTAGAAAGTATTTCAGCATAAGTAGCAGTCACATTAGTAATTGTGCCACCCCTAAGAGGTGCCCCCTGCTACAGTAATTTGTCGTTAAGAACCAGCACCCTGGCGATATTTTCCCAGAAGGTCACAAACTGAAAGGGAGCTCCCAGAATGCCAATGTGCAGTGGGGGCAGAACAAAACAAGGAGTAAATACTTGGAGTCACCAGACAAGGCCCCAGAGGAAAGAACATCTCACTTGGGGTATTCTGAGTTCTCCTCCTTCTTTCTTTAACCTCTTATTTGCATCCCAATGAAAGAAAGTGAAAGGGGCTTGATTATGCATTCAAACAGCCTGCCAGGATCACTGTAACATCCAGGGGTTACACTTCCAGCCCAACCGGGAGCTGTGGCAGTCCCAATCCCAGTTCACAATAAACCTCAGTAACACAAAACACAGAACTTCTGGTGTGGGATACCCAGGAGGTTCAAGTTCTCATCCTCCTTCCAGGCCAGGAAAGAAAAACAAAGGCTGATGAAGTCGTCCAGTCAAAGACCCCACTTTATAGTTAGAACACACCGAGTTCAAACACTAAGCCAGCCCCTAGGAAAAGGGACAAAGCATATGTGTCTTGGGCCAGTTCTGCTCTAAACATTCTGAAAGGAGGTCCTGGTCCCTCTATTAGCCTGACAAGAGCTAAAAGGCCAGGAGGATCCAGTCCTGGGAAAGGAAAGGGAAGATCACTTGGCCTGCCTGCCTCTGGATACATATATTCAGTCCTCCACATCTGTGGTTTCCAAATCCATGGGTTCCACCAATTATAGGTGAAAAAAAAAAAAACTTTTTTCTGAAAAAAATTACTTCTGTAGAATCTTATCATGATTCCCTAAAAATACAGCATAGCAACTGTTTTCATCGCATTTGCCTCTTAATATATATATAGTATATGGCAGGATATAGGACAAACCTCCCACAGATAGAAGAATAACTCTGAATGTGAGTGTGTGTGTGTGTGTGTGTATACTCTATCTCAAACTTTTTTTAAAAAAACTTCAAAGGCCCTTGGTTCTATGCCCCTCCCCCATCAAAAAATAAATAAAACTATGAAACTACAATATTTTATCCAAGCTTAATTTTTCTCAAGTTGCTGCCAACTTGAGAAAGTACCTCAACACTTAACCTAGTCTATATATCTTTCTATATTTTAAACCAAGGATTGGGTGACTGTTACCTTAATCAAGATTATGAAAAACTGTTACTGGGAGGCCCAAAAAGTGACATTTTGTTGCATAGCAAAAGAATGGTGTTGCTTTGCAAATGCCCACGTTACTTACCAAAGTCATGCTCGTTCATCCTATTGCTTGCTACAGGTTAATTGTCACAAATTCTTCACATGATAAAGTAGAAAATAATTTAATAACTTGAACTGCCCATAGATGGATTACTTCTCTTTGAGTCTGAGGCTTTTGAAAAGCATGATGGCTACTACACACCTTACGTGACTCCATTTTGTAAGTTGGCATCCTTACCATGATGGATGGGTGACAGATAGTAGCTTTCTCACGGGGAGTCATTCCTCCAATTCTCCTGAGACACTGGGCACTGCTAAGCATTCTGGGCGCCTTCCCAGCCCCATAGAATCAGCTGATTGGTCTGAGACTTTCTGGAAGTCTCGCTGTCAGCGACAAGTTTTTGTCTTAGCCGACTATAGCTACCCTAGGAAGTTTTCTTATGGATTCTACTAACAGTTTCTTCCTTCACAAAAACATATAAAAGGCCAAGATGTGGAGAAACCGAAAACCTCAAATATTACTGGTAAAAACCTCAAACTGATAACATGGTAATCTCCAACTTGAAAACCAGGTGGTTTCTTAAAAGCTTAACATAAATTATCAACACATACAGCAAGCAACTCAGTGCCTTGACATCAACCCAAATGAAATATATGTCCATACAAAAACAGGCACAAAAATTTCTGATGCAAAAAAAAGGAAACTGATATGGTCATGATCTGGAGATGAACCCAAAGGTGATATGTTCTTACAGTGTATTAGTACTCAGCAACAAAAATTATTGCTACATGCAATCCCATGGATGAACCTCACAAATTGTATGGTAAGCAAAGCAAGCAGTCTGAAGGCCACTAGGTGGATGAATCCCTGTAGTGAAAGGTCCTGGAAAAGTCAATCTATATAAACAAAAAGCAGATTAGTGGTTGCCTACAATGGTGGATAGGAGTAGAAACTGACTGCAAATGTGCAAAGAAGATATTTGGGGGAGCTAGGGGAGCCTGAAAGGTAGTGAAGGTTGCCAAACTTCGTACAATTACCCCCTGCAAGCACTCAATCATATGCTTAAAATATACTCATGTAAGACAAGGATTCACCCCTCTCTTAACATCGCTGAGCTAGCCAGCTGTGGAACGACTCTACTCTAATTCCTTTAATGTAAAACCCAAAGTAAAATAAAATCTGCACATTTCAAGCCATTCGTAGTTGGGTAATTTCCTACTTGGAGCCATCCTGATCAATAGAGTAGAATCATACTCCAGAGCCCACCCAATGGTCTGATCTAGACATACCTCTCATTTTGGAGAAAGAATAGAATTTTAAAAATAAGCATCTGGAATGATGTGTATATGTTCAGGCATTTCTAACTAGGACTGTGTATACAGTTAAGACAGAGCCTAGTATTTAGTTGCTTTGTTAAAGCTAAATTTAATTCTAACTTTGAACTCGCACTTGCCACTTGGCCTGTCTCCTACCCCTGCCTCTCCTGTTCAGCAGAAATCAAAGGGCCTGAGTATCCCCACTGCAACCCAGTTATCATCTCACGCTACTTCCCTCCCTGCCTTTGCATTTCATGTTTTCCAAGCCTAGAATATTCCTCCTTTCTTTGACAACATGTCAAAAAGCCATACATTTTCAATCCCAGTTCAGTAAGTCTTCCTTGGTTCCAGTAGTCAATAACTTCCTCCCCTGCTTCAATTTTATACTTTGTACATACAGAGCTTATCATCTCTACCATTGGCTTTATTATTACTATTTACTCTTTGGAAATTATCCAAAGAGACAAAGGATTTCAAGCTTAAATAAAATAAATAAATAAAAGTAAAAACACCTCTATCTTATGTTTGAATGGCTTTGAGCCAACCACTTTACTTCTGTGTCTCAATTTCTTCTCCTACAATGTTAAAACATAGCTCCATCCTGTCTCTCTTGAGCTATGATAAGGTTTAACTCAGGTAATAGATTTTGAAAGTATTTTTATCAGTTATATAAAGTACTAAAAAATTTCAGTCAGAATAGATGAAATATTTCAAGGAATACAGTGGACCATACAATTTAGGATGAAGATGTGACCTGTCATTCTACCAGAACTTAACAACTCTGCCCTCCACCTCCCAGAGCCCAGGATCTGTACTCAGTTCCCACTTCACTGAACCTATCAGCAGCACTTGACACTGATGCAGTTGGAGGCGCCGTGTACAATGGGCTTCTACCCCAGTGACAGCCCCCTTTCATTAGTCTTTACGGGTTCCTCTCTTCCTCTTCCCTTCTAAATCTGGAGAGCCTTAAAGTTCAGTTCTTACACCTCTTTTCTTTCATCCAATGTCATGACTTTCACTGGCATTTAATTTCTTCAGACTCACAAATCTGGACCTAGATTATTTTCCTAAAAACTTGATTTGTGTGTGCAACCTCTTAGATGCTTAAAGAGCTCATTAATCTTTCCAAACCGAACTTTTAGTTTCTCCTCCATCGAGCCTATTTGTCATTCAGCCAAGATTTTCAGTCCGTCCCAGGCTTGGGCCAAAAATCTGAGAATCATACATGACTACTCTTCTCTTCCTCTCACACTCCCCCCATCCAATCCACCAGAAAATCTTCCAAGCTTAACTCCAAAATGCACTCAGTGTTCAACTTGTCATCACTTCCATGCCATCTACTGTCCACCACCTCTCCCTGGGACATGTGCAACCACTTCCCAATGGTTTCTCTGCTTTGTCCTTTCCCTCTTTGCTTTCGTCTCTACCCACCAGCCACAGCGAACCTGCTGCACCTTGAATTGTATCAGGATACTGAGCAACAGCACCCCATCTCATTTGGTATGAACTTGGAGTCCTGGCTTTCAGGGACCCTCTGTCGCTGTCTGTCCACCATATCCCTATTCCATCTCTGACTTCCTCTCTTACTACTGTCACCTGTTCACTCTCCACTCCATCTTGTCCCCCTGGCTTTCCCTTGATAAGTCAGGCATTTGTCACTCCCTCTGCCTGACTGCTCTTCTCTCTGATACCAGCAAGCTCATTACTTTGCGTCCTCCATAGCAATCCTCAAGGGTGCCTTCCCCATGAGGTCATCCCTGGCCATTCTGTTGAAAATTCCAACCTTTCCACTCCAACTCCCCGTCCTCCATTTCTACTATAATTCTCTCAATAGCATTTGCCACCTCTGAACATATATTTGGCCATCACAAGTAAAAAGAGATTCTTATTTATCTTATTAATTTCTGTGGCTTCAGTGCTTAGAGCAATGTCTGGCACCTAGAAAGTACTAAGTCCATCCTATTTAAAGACTGAGGAAAGAGCAAATTGACAGAGAGATTACCTAGGGTCATCATAAACATCTAACACACCTGTATCTTTAACAAAATGGGTCAAAATACCATCCAAGTTCTTAGAGATGGCAGTCATTTCAAAAATCAGCAGATCTGAGACTATAAAGAAGAAATCAAAGTAAATTTGGTGAATCAAGTACCTAGAAAAACTCACAGCAAGTAAGTAAATAGAATGGCACTCAAAATGCAATAGAATCAATTCCCAAACTTATCATCAAGGTCAAGATTTAATACTTTTTATTTATTTATAATATCTTTGGCACATATCACTGTCATCATTTATAGAAAGCACAGATGAACATTCAGATTTTCTTCAGATTTAAATTTACTGAAATATCCCAATATACTGTTCTGATTCTAGTATTTCAAACTGATCCCAATCAACAAGCAGTTTAAAAACTCAAAGCTATAAAATCTGTTATCTATAGTAAAGTTATTAATCACATGTGGTTATTAATTTAAGAAGTAACATAGAAAAGTTTTAACATATTTATCATTTTAAACTCTACAAACTCTTGTATAGGTTGTTCTATTAGTGATATATATATATATAATATGCTAACCAAAATAAAATGCTTTCAACAATGTTTTGAACACAACTTTTTAAAAAAGATCTTTCCCTACTTTAATTTTAATGAATCCTACATTTTTCTTTTTTCATGTCAATTCTCAGCAACTATCTGCTTCTAAATTATAAGTAAAAAGAAGCAATACCTTAATATTCCTCTAAGATTGTCCTAAAGGTAACAAGAATAGACTCTCCCCAAACCTAAATAATCACTCTAAGAAGGCAGTGCAGCTTGCTAAATTACAGAGCTACAAAATGGAAACCCCAGACTTAGAACTTCATTTCAGGATGAAGTGCTATTCTTTCCAGTGCCATTTATCTTAACTGAGACATTTTTATTTAAATAAAGACCACTTGGCAGAAATTAATACCCAAAAATGTGCTCCAGTTCTTGATTTCCTCATCAAGAAGCAATCACTTTAGATTTTTGGTTCTTAAGTCGATAAACAAACTTATTAAAACTACATTGATGTCTACTCATCATTAATAATGTTGAAAATAGAAATTTCAAGTAAACAACTTCTAAAGAGTTGTTATTTTTTATCTTGACTCACAGATATTTCCACAAGGAAATGAAAGGCCCACAGGTTCTAAGATGAACCATGACCTCTAGCAACAAGTTTATACACAGCAAGACCTAATAAAGGTTTACCGAAGTAAATGAATCCACACTGAATTGGACAGAAATGGAATAGATTTTTTTTTAGAGAAACACATATTTAAATTTGTGCAAACTTCTATGCAAAATAACTTTAAATATTTCAGTCAGCATTTTTGGTTAATGTAGTTTGAAATCTGCAAAAAAAGTCTCAAGTATTGAAATATCACCAATTCACTGTGAAAACTAATAGCATCTTTCATTATATGTTTACAGATGCTTAGTGTTTTGTTAAGTCTTTTATTATACCTTTTTTTTTTTAATTACTCCCCACGATGTCTCTATGAGATGAGTTTTGGGACGTCCACTTTGCAAATGGCTAAACTGAGACCTGTAGAACCAGTGACCCAGCCAAGGTGTCACAGTTACCAATGATCGGACTTGGGCTTCAGGTCTGTTGCCAGGGATATAGCTCAGTGCCACAGCACCTGCCTGGCAAGCATGAGGCCCTGAGTTTGATTCTAGATACAAAAAAAAAAACAAAGGAAAGGAGAAGAGGAAGAAGAAGAAGAAGAAGAAGAAGAAGAAGAAGAAGGAGAAGGAGAAGGAGAAGGAGAAGGAGAAGGAGAAGGAGAAGGAGAAGGAGGAGGAGGAAGAGGAGGAGGAGGAAGAAGAAGAAAGAAAGAAAGAAAGAAAGAAAGAAAGAAAGAAAGAAAGGAAGGAAGGAAGGAAGGAAGGAAGAAAGAAAGAAAGAAAGAAAGAAAGAAAGAAAGAAAGAAAGAAAGAAAGAAAGAAAGAAAAAGAATCCTATGGATTTATAGCCAACTGATTCCCGACAAAGGTGCTACAAAGATGTACTGGAGAGATTCAGGTCTGTTTTATCCCAACATCTATTTCTAAAGCCAACACTGTACGGCCATGAAAACAAATTTAAACGCATTTCAGACGGTAACAGGTAAAGGCACTTGTTAGGAGATAATACTGCATGCTCCACCTCCAAAACTCAAACTTTTAGTGAAAACATTCATGGAAATTTTCTATAAACTTTTAGAGAAAATATTTAAGGAAATAGTAAATATCAATGCAGCACACTTTGCCAAAAGTACACTACTACACTACGTAGAAAATTTAATTATATTTCCTGAAGTAATATTCCCTGGGCCAAATATTCATACAAAACTAATCATAAAATTAGGTTTTTATATCAGTACCTGTATTCTTCAACAATCTGGAAATAAACCACAAGAGAAGACAGGCACAACCAACAAATCCCAGAAGTTTAAAGCTAAAGAATTTTGTAAAGTTTATTTAATTAAATCTTCAATCTGTAAGTTGAAGTCCTAGAATGTCAAGTAACTTTCTTTACCAAACCAAAACTAAGCAAACTGTAACACTTTACTAATATAGAGATAAAATATTTAAAATTTCCAATTAGTTTCTTTGGCTCATTCACAGAAATAAAACTCTCACTTTTCATGGCCAACAACTGCTGAAACAAGGACAGTGAATAATGTGTCAAAATTAACTTCTTACATTATCAACAGCATCTATGTGAATTTTTAACTGCATTCTCTTAAAGAACAAAAATTTAACAGTAAGACTTAAAGAGGGGATATAATACTCTTGTACCACTTTAAAAACTTGATGTATACCATGAAGATCAAACAGATCTCCAGGCTCTGTTGTTATTATATAGTCAATTTTTTTCCTCATAAAACATATACTTTATATTGAATCTCTGTCATTAGAGATTCGTTTTTTTGGCCAGTTTTGGATTCTATGTACCAAAACAAAGTGTCAAAATGAAAATAACAATAATAATAATGCAAACCATGTAAATTCTGCTAATGTAGAATTCATATAAACAAAATAGGGTATTTGTCCCATTGACCTACTGAGCCATAATGGTTATAGAATTTCCTTAGTGACCATAAATCCACATTGATTTTGTGTGCCAATGTTGGAAAACACATTGTAAAATTAACAAAATTACATCGAAAGTACCCAAGTCATCATTCCAAATAAAAAAGGGTCAACAAATACTAGATCCAAGCAAGGAATCTGAATTTGTAAACCACTTTGGTCACAGGTCAAAATCAGGGGCTGATTCGTTCCAAGAACTTTTAGAGCATCTACAAAGAAACGTACCTTTTTTAAGTGAAGATCCCAGCTTTCAAGTTGCAGTAATCCACATAGGTAAAGGTATTAGCAAAAATTCCAGCAATTTAACTTTTAATAATTCCAGCCCACAAAGTTTGATGGCTTTCCATCCAGGAATGACTGGATGCTGGCACTTGCATGCTGTTGCCTGATAGATCCAGTAAGAATGATACAGAACGTGGATGGTCAGTGGTAGGAAGTCCTCTGGCCCCTGCACCATGCTGCAAGATGCTCATAATAATCACACCTGCAAAACAGAAATTAGCGGAGATTGGCTTCCCAACCACCCTATATATTCCCTTTCTATCTAAAAGTAATCATCTAAGCATCTGTCCAGAAAGCGCAAGGTTCTGAGTTCGATTTCTGCTACAAATAAATAAATATAATCATCATCTCAAAGTATTTCAGGCTTTGCCTTGAAAATTCAAAACGATGTAGCTCTAACACCACAGAAAATCCTAACTTTTAGAAGTTAAAAGACACGATGCTCCCCCAAGTTAATAAGCAGTACAGTCGGTTTGATGCTTCATTTGTCTCGTCGAGGGTGAACAAGTCCAAGATTGTGAAGAAAGCCACTTGGAAATACAAAGGCGACTACGAAAGAGTTGAAACTTGAAAATGTGATAAATTCTCTTGGTATTTGGGCCTATCCCAGAAACCATACCTGAAAATAATGACCTAAATTTGTATTATAGAATCATGACACATTCATAATATTTATACACATCCTGACAACTATAGCCAACATTTGCCCACTTTCAACCAATGCCCGACTTAGGTCTCTAAGAAGTCTTTTCTATTAACCAAGTGACAGAGCAAGATAAACAACTTTTGGAGCAAAGAGAAAAAAACACTGAAAGGAATTCTTATATAAAGTGAAGACGCTGCCGAGCGGTCCAGTACTCCGTTCCAGTGGGCCAGAACCAACCTGGAAACACTGGGAAGTTAAGCGACTCAGGAAAAAAAGTTAGGGAGTCTCCCTGGCTCCCTCTCCGAAGCTGAAGCCAGAACAGCCATCCCTCTTTGGGCCGGGCGTGGCCTACAAACAAAAGGTTAAAACACAAAAGGCGGGGCGCAGGGCGAGGGCTGGGGAGCTCTGGGGGCTCTCGGCCCCCTTCCATTGGAGCCCACTCAAGCAGGAGTGGGTGTGTAAAGTGAGAGCGGTGAGACGGACCCCAAAGAAAACACAGGTCACCCCGGGTGGGTGGTGAAACTGAAAGGGTTCGAGAGGATGGCCGACCTAACTAGTGGTCCAGGCCCTATTCCTCCATCCCTGCATCCCTGACCGTCAGGAACCTGTGGCTTCCTCCACCTCACCCCAGCCCCCAAGGAAACTTTTCGCCACTCTTACCTGTTTGCTTTCACCTCCTTGACCACTAACGCACGAGCCCTGTCTCTACCACCCGGACCTCTTCTGCATGCTATTGTTGCAGGCTACTTGTGCATTGTGCGTCGGGTCTTCCGAGCGCGCTGCGCAGACAGTTAAGTTACAAAACGGGCGAGGAAACGACCCCCGCCTCTGCATCTTTTCCTTTCCTGTGGCCAAAGTCAGAGCTGGGTGGGGATGAGACTGGTCTTGTCCTCATCCATAGCTGCGTGTTTTCATCCACTTTGCGCGCGGCGGGGAGAAAGCGAATCCATGCGCCCCCCCCCCACCGTGCCCTCCTCCCATCCCCCAAGCCCTTTCTGTAAAGAAGCACATGAGAGCAATGCCTGCTTGGTTTCTGCCTATTTAAACAATAAATAAATAAGCAAATAAAACAATCTGTGCAAGTTCGTTAAAGAGCAAAAGCGAGGAGACCGGATTGGGGGGAAAAGGAGGTGGAATATACCAGCCAAACTTTGCCACTGCGCGATTACGCAGCCCTCCCCGGGGCGGGGAGCAGGGCGAGCCGAGCGAGACGGAGGTAAACAAGACAACAATCCCCACTCACCTTCTGCTCCACTTCGTCGCACTTTTAAGGGACATTAATTCCCTCTTTACAGTCCAGCGGGGTGCTCGAACACTTTTTGGTGGCCTGACAGCGGAGAAAGTCGCGTCGGCAAAGTTGCGAGAGGGAGATACCCGGGCGTCCGAGGAAGAGGGGAGGAAGGAGAGTTCATCAAGTTCCCCCTTTTGTTCCAAGTCCCGGAGCAGACAAAGAGGCGGCGAGCGGCGGCAGGTTTCTCCCTCTCACCCCTTCTTCCTCTCTCCCTCCCCGCCCTCCCCGCCCCTCCCTCGCTCTCCCGCATCTCCCGCCCCGACCCTCTCTTCCCTCTACCTCGCTGCAAACTTTACTCCGGGGACGCTGCGCCGGGTACCCTCCCCACCAAGCCTCCCTCCGCCACCCCTTCCCCCTTCCCAAGGCGCGCGAGTCGACGGGGGAGCGAAATCCCCAAAATCATTGTTTCCGGGAGATGCCCCTCTTTTGTTGGCACTTTCTTTGCCAGTCAGAGTGAACAATCCACTTTGGCATGGAGTTTCTGCCAGTTTTTCATCATCCCCACAGACGAAATGCTGAAAAGGGTCAACCCCAGAAGATAAAGGCGCTTACACAATCGGAGGTGGGGCGCGCGCCAGCCTCTCCATCCTGGATCCTCAAACTCGGATTCACCCTCCTCCACCCAACACGCCAAAACAAGCCACAGGGACTCAAGGGATAGGAACCCCCGCTCCAAGCAGCGGTCCCTTTGGTGAGCCTTCGAGGGCTCACGACAAAGGTCAGCTTGGGTTCCACGCACCCTTCGGGGATACCTGTTGCGGAAGCTCAGTGCAACTGTGTCGGGGGCTCTGAGGGCGGGTCCCCGCCCCAGCGTCGGGCCCACCTTCTAGACGCCCCCCACACACTCCTCACATCTCAAACTGCGAAGGCTGGACGCCCGGGACGCACGCGTTCCTCTCACCCTACGCCAACCAAGTTCTCCTCACGCCCTCCCTTCCCTACACCTCTACCCGGTGTCGTCCTGCAGACCCAACTCGGGGTCCCTGGCCGCACCCCAGGCCCTACCCCCTGGGGCTTGCAAGTTTCAGCCCCGCATCCTCTGGAAGCCACCCCTTTCCCCCGCCACCTAGTCTGGAGCCAACCAGGTGTCTCAGACCTGCAACAGCTCCCAACCCTTCCCCAGTGGGGAAGTGAGGGCCACAGTTATCCTTGAACCCCGCCCTCACCATCTCCCACCCTGAACCCTCATCCCAATTGTGGGCCACAGCGTTGGCTCACTGGGTGATTCTGAGCAGCGCTACTTTGCCTTCTAGATCCCACTGAAAAAGAAAAGAGCGAGGAGAGAAGAGAATTGGGGACCCCTATGGAGAGGAACTTTCTAGGGTAAAAGGGGAAAAACATTCCAAGACGAACCCCCACCGTCCAGCCGGTATCCGACCCTTCCCGCACCCCCGTCGTCTCCACCCTTTTTCCTTTCCCCAGCCCCAGATTCGGGAGCTTTGCGGGCTGCTGAAGTTTTGGGGTAGAGATCGGGGTGTTGGGACTTGGGAGCGGTATTCTGGCTAGGGTCAGAGGTGGGGGGTAGCGAGCCCCTGCTGGGTCTGGAATGCGGCGGGTTCTGGTCCCTGTACTCGCCCCGCGACTCCGTGCCAGGTCTTTACCCTGGAGCAGAACAAAGACGCCGCGAGGAGCGTCCTGTCCTCGCCTCCCTGTCCACGCCCGCCCCGGGCTCCCCTCGCCGGAGCCCACGCGCTCTCGCAACTTGGGAACCAACTTCCTTGCAGTTGGCGCGCGCGGCGCAAAGAAGGGCGGACCGGTGGGTGCCGGTGCCGTGCGCAATCCTCGCCCTCGGTGGGTGCTGGACCGCGTGCGGGGCGCCCGCTCCCTTGGAAGAGCAGCCCTCCTTCCAAGGGACGCGCGCGAGCAGGGCTGGGCAGACCGAGAGCAGCTACAAGGTGGCCAAGAGATAAATCAGGCCGCCGCCGGCCAGGGTGGCTGCGGGAAGCCGAGGGCGCTGAGGAGCGAGTCACGCCGCGCCCGTCGGGCCGAGTCACTGCGCGCTCCGAGCCCCGGAACCGCCCCAGGCCGCAGAGTCGGAACCGGCGACCCGCCCATCTGGCCAGCTGGCGAGAGCGCCTCACCTGCGGGACCCCGACACCTGCGCGGCCTGCTAGCCCAGCCTGGCACCTTTGGGGCCAGCCGCTTGCCTCCTGGAAGCTCTGAGCCTGGTTTTAGGTTGGGAATCTTGAACGCACCCCAACCAACCACGGAGAGAAAACAGCCCCCACCGACTCCTGTCTGGCACTTTTTCCTCTTTGTCTAATTATGATGACTTCCAGAATTCTCTCTTTTGGGAAAAGTCTACCCTCGCCCAGACAAACCTTCCCTTTCCTATCCTCAGGGATCTGCCTGAAAAATGAGAAGTCAGTACTCTGTCTGAGACGATTTGGTTGTGTCACCTCTTGAAAATATTTGAGTTTAGAGGGTAAATCAACCAGGACACAATTTGGAACTTCTAACTAGTATCTAGCACCCTTCTTGCGTTACTGTGTACTAGGTGAATGTGTTAAAATGTTAGCATTTCTTCTAAAATAATCACCACAAGTTTGTCTTTTTTCAAGGAAAAAGGCTTTTGCGGCTGTATGGCTTGATGGATTCTGCCCACTGCCTGTATACACAACTCTCCTGACTCAGTTGTCTGAGGCATCTTCTTTCCCAGCCTGCTCCTGAACAAAGTGAGTTCTTCCAACATTCTTGACCATCCTGTAACCGAGCCCACACCCAGGCTGAGCTGTGTCTGACCTGCTCTCTGCGACCTTTGAAAAAGACGCCATCTTTTCTCAGATGTCATAGTTTCAACACATTTTTAAAAAAAAAAAAACGTGACTGATGCAGCCTGAGAGCTGGCTACATCACTCTCAGCAGCCCAGGGCTTCACCCAGTACTGACAGTGTTGGCACGCATGCTAGGCCCTGGCTTCCTGCTGGAAGCAGGTGCCATCTTCCTGCATGTCCTCCTCTTCCGCGTCTCTGCTCCAGGGCTTCCTCTGGCTCTAGACTGCACTTGGCTGGTGCCAGATAGGCAGGCAGTGAATGCTGTCACAACAGCCCTCAACCAGTCCAGGACAGACAGTATAAAAATACTCTGTCTTCCCCACTGGGAGGCAGGACTATAGGAAAACTCTACTGTAGTGTCCCTGAGGTCCCCAACTTTGAGCCTTAGTTATGTAGAGCAGTAACCCTTCTCTAAGGAATGGCCCACTGGTTTAGTTCCACCTTCCCTCTTTCCTTCCTTGCTTTCCTCCCAATCTTTCTCCTCCTTCCCCCTTGACTTCCTTCCCCTATTCCCAACGACTTCCTTACTCTCTTTCCTGCTGGTGTTTCTGGAATCACACCCAGATAGATAAGAGGATTTAGCCTCAGATCCTACTCTCAGGGTTACTTTCTGGGAGAGCTCAACCTGAGAAATGTCTCATGCACGATCTTTCTAAAGAGAGGGGGGAAAAAATAAAGAGAGGGAGATATTCTATTTGGAGAATGAAGATGCAAGATTAGATCCTCCCCTTCAGTAATAACAAGTGTTTTTGAGTTATCCAGTCATTCTCTATATAAGACTTTAAGATCTTCATGAAACAGAAGTAGTGATAGGTAGAATCATATCTCATGTGTGAAAGTTTTATTCATGGGTTCAAAACAAAGAAATTCCCACAGTCTAATGCTGGCAGCTAGCAATGCAACAGGAAATACTATTAGATTTGCCATATTGAAAAAGAGAAGTTACTTAGAAGAGGGTTGGGGCACAGTTCAGTGGAGGGGTATAAGGCCCAGGGTTCAGTTCCCAGCACATTGGAAAATAATACCATTGGAAAATACCACATTTGTACTGAACATCAATGAAAGGAGAGGCTAATAAACATTTTATTCTACATGACCACAAGAAATGTGCAGTTTTAGCAAACTTTTCGCAGCATAGATTGACCAACTATTGCAACTTTTTCGTGTGTGAAATAATATATTAAATCTCACCTTCTTCTTAGCCACCATAGTGAACAAGTCATCAAACCTCCACGTGATTAGAGGCCTCTAATGCTGGCCTTAGCCCCGGAATGTCTGCACCCCAAGCAAGTTGCTTTTAGCTCTGCTTTCCTGGAGTTTCCACTGCGCTAGTCACAGTGCTGCTCAACTTTCTTCTCTTCTGCTGGCTCTGTTGTCCTAGGAAGGCAAGTCCCCAACCCCCCACAATCAGATGTGGTCTTGGGATTGTCCAGCCTTGTGTCTCTTCAAGGGGTGGGCTCTTAAGAGCAGTGTGTGGATTTTACACACTTCCTTTCCATCTGTTGCAGTGCTGGCTAAGGGTGCTGACTTGGCCTGTGTAACCCAGGGCACCCTCTCTCCCCACCAGCCAGGCCACTACGGTCATTTAAAGCATGGAAAATAACCTTTCTTGTCATAAGTCACTGAGATTATTTAGGGTTGTTGGCAATCACAAGCCTGGATAATTCTTACCTGTTCTGATATTCTCAGCCATTTACTTCTGGCTTCCTTAAGGGTTTTTGGATCTTCATATGGATCCCCCAGAAAGGCTGGGGATGTAGTTTAGTGTTAGAATGCTCGCCTAGCATGTACAAGGGCCTGGTTTCATCCTCACCACTGGAAAGGAAGAAAGAGAGGAAGAAAGAGAGAGAGAGAGAGAG
>PVLA01003652.1:0-204811 GCA_004027455.1 Hydrochoerus hydrochaeris | reverse complement strand
ACATTAGCTGTTCTTTCAATCAAATAGAGGAAAATGGAAGGAAATAATCGAACTTTTAAAAACAGAATATTGAATAAAGCAGTACCATTAATCAAAACTGAGCAAAACAGTGATAAAGATATTTGCCTTCAAACAGATTGTAGAAGGAAATCTTCCTTACTTGCCATGCTATATACATTCATCCTCCAAAAAGATACTCAGACCACCAGTGCCTACTTGGTAAGTGGGGGGAGGGATGGATCAATGTCTGATTCTTAGCCCGCACACTGGCAGGGCCCCAGCTGCTTACAGGCCGGCCAGCAGGCCACCTTATCTCCCAGCGCCCAAAGTTTCAACATGAGGCAGAGCTCAGGAGTCACTGATAGTTCTCGCCCTGGTGTGCCAGTGGTTTGCCAGGTCACCAGGTGCTCACCAGGGGGGAGAAAAGGCCACCTGTTGAGAGCATACTTTTGGAAGGATAAAGAACAATTACGGAAAGTCCAAGGGCTTTTGGGATCCACGAATCTCTACAAACTGGACACAATAGTGAGAACTCTGCTCCTTTTAGAAGACAGAAAAGCCAATCCATACTGATATTGTTTCATCTAGTAGAAACTGCATTAGCTCACATAATGGAAGAGCTTGAGTGTGGGGCTACCTACAGGTATCACCTCCTGCAGGACTTGCCTCTGCGTTCTGATGTGACTACGGCTCGCTCTGCTTCACTGGACTCCTCCTGAGATCTGGTCCCGGTCGTGCGGATCGTGTTTAAATTCACGTTGGTGATGTCACTGCAGCCCTAGGGCTGGTGGCAGGAGGTCAGTTCTGCCTCCCGGGAGTCGCACTGTCTTCTGGTTGGCACCAATGTTTTCCCTGCCCAGCTACGGTGTGCTGTGAGATGGGCCTTGTGGGCTGGACGGGGTCCATCAGAATCCACTGAGAAAAGCTACTCTGATTCTTATAGAAGGAGAAAGTGGAGAAGAGAGGATTATAGTTTACCAAAGTTGCACGACTGGTGAGAGGGAGGAATTTAAACTGGGGCGCTTGCTTATGGGACCCATGTTATTAACCACTTACCTTCTTAAAATTTCTTTCTCAACAGACTTTTTGTTTTTCCACAGTTTCTTTTTACTCGTAAAGGCAGCTTTCTCGTAATTCCAGCACACCTGTGGTCCCCTGACTTACCGTCACCATTTGGTACTTTGGTACCAGCAGCCAGCTCTCTTATGTTTTCTCTTTCCTGCTTCAGATCGACCTTGTGTAGACCAAGCTTACCTTGCCAGGCCTTGCCTGCACCCGCCTTTGTCAGGTGTCATCTCCTGTCCAGCGCTCTGTCAGCTGAAGCCTGTCACCGTGGCTGTCTCCGCTTCCTGGGCTTTGCTTCACCACCTGTCCCTGCATGCTCAGCTGGCTTTGCCTCATGGCTCTCCCCTGAGAAGTGGATGCTAGGGTGATCTCTGCCCTGGGACGTGCCCAGTGAAATGTGTAGTTTACACCTGACTCACCACAGCATGCGCTCTTCTGGCAGGACTTTCTAGAAGGGGGGCTTGAAGCTGAGCAGGGAGGATGCCTGTAGGGGGATGGAGGCTGAGAACTTGTTTACGGAAGGAGTTGCCGTCAGCCATCGCTTCACTCGGGGGACACGTATTTAACCACCACATACTCCCAGAGACCTGTCATAGCCTGGGACTTCCAAAACCTCACAGTGAAGAGGTTACCATGCAGACTGTGTCACCTTTCGTTAGGATGTTCCGCCCTCTGCTGGTCATTTTTTTGGATGCTTTGGAGTCCTTTAAAAAGCCCAGTGTCCACCTATTTACTTTAGGATGCTTGGTGCTAACTAATTTATTTTTATAAATCATACCTTATCATATGTATAGTTCACTTATAAATATGTAACTAATTCACAGTTACATGTGTGTGAATATATATGTGTGTGTGCTGTGTACACACGGGAATGTGTGTAAATTCACTCACAAAGTGATAAAACCAAACACACTGCCACATTGTCCAACAGTAGGCAATGCATACATATCACATGGATGAGTAACCAGAAACACACACAGGAGGCTAGAAAAAAGCAAAATGTTGCCTTGCATATAGAATCCAGGTGACAGAGAAGAGAACGGCAGAGTCACAGGAAGCCTTAATACTTACGCAGAGCAGTAAAAGGGAACTGCTGTTACTGCTATTGCGTTATCATTACAGGAACAAAGGTCTGTAGATTAAATAACTTCATCATGTGGTTACGAGTTACTCTGGCTCAGGCAGGTTCTAGTCTACCCGGGACCATTGTGCAGTCTTACAATTGAAGCAATCATTATTTCTGAATGGTTCCCAAACAGGACCACGCAGGCCTTCCCTAGGCTGGTAGCACCTTGACACACAGATGTTCGATGAGCAGCTGGGGTCATGGCAGCCCAGAGTGACTTAAGAGGAAGTGGGAGTTTGGGTTTTCTCAGGGATAACGCTTTGAAGCGTAGATGCGGTGAGGGGCTGTGAGAAACAGCTCTGCTGATTCATCGCTACCTTGAAGAGCTTGGTCATAGTCTATCAGCGCTATGGCAGCAGAATATCTGTGACTAGGTGATCAACAGAGATCTATTGCTTTAGAGGCTGGAAAATTCAAGCGGAAGAGTCCAGCATTTATGGAACAGTGAGATCCCACTCCCCACGGTGGAAGCAGAAAGGCCAGCGCACATGGGACTGAACCAAGCTTCGCTCTCACTAGTTTATTCCCAGGGTAACTGAGATGCTCCTGTGATAAAGTCATCAGTGCTTCACAAGGCCAAAGCCCTCAGGACCTACCAGTCTGTTCAGCGTCCTGCCCGCCAACACTGTTGGGTTGGAAGTTGTTTCTAATCCATGCTTCTTTTTGGAAATATATCAAAATGAAATTTATCAGTAATCTGTCACCCTGATAGACAGCTCACAAATACTGCTTCATGGAAGTCTTAGCAAAACTATAAAGAGTAAAGTGCTGCCTGATTATTTCCAGATGATGAAACCTTGTTAGGTTTCGATTGAGGCTTTGATCACCATTTTTCTTCTGGGAGCTGAGAAGAGGCGGGGTCATGTGGGAAGCCAAGTCCCAATCCATGAAAGCATATGAAAACAGTGGGTACTGCACCACTAAACGTCACACTTTTTCAATTCTAGGACTTTGGCTAAGACAGCCTTCTCACAGTTGAACGTGCATATGGAAATCGGGGCATTTGGAGAAAACGCAGTCTTGAATTACACAGGTGTGGGATTGGGCCTGAATTCTGCTCTTCTATTAAACACTTAGATGGTTTTATTTCTCCTGCATCAGGGGCAGCACTTTAGTAGCGAGAGTCTAAATATCTCTATGAATTAGGTTGCATCCGGCCTAGAGATGACGAATTAGGTTGCATCTTGAGTGAGTGAACGAATCAATTAATCCATCAAGCAGTCATCAACCAATGCTGACATTTCTGTGATTATAACACAATCATGACTTTTCAATGAGTCTGGTTTGGGGATGCTAACATTCGTTTAGTTAGCAAACGATTGCTTTTTCTGGGTCTGTCTTCTCTCTAGATGGTCACACTCAGCACATAAAAATAATCAGCATCATGAGACTAAGCATTGTTTTACCAGGCCAGGATATTTTTGAGAATTCACTTTTCAGTAATAATGTCTTAAGATATTATTATTAACATAATAAGATTGTGAAGGTAGAGTTTTAAATTGCCATAGAAAATAATGCTAGAATACTATTATGAGATTTAAAAATCAATGTTCTTTGTTCATGCTTTAAAATCACAAAAGAGAGCACAATAAGAAGATACTAGTTGACCTGGTGTTTAGCATACGGCATTCTACTTTCAACACTTTGCTTAATACTTTTCTTCAGTGTCTACAAAAAGTAGGCTTCTGTGTGTGTGTGTGTGGTGCTGAGGACTGAAAACGGGGATGTGTGCGTTCTGCATGCTGGACAAGTGCTCTAGTGCTGAGCCACCCCTGGACTGAAAGTGAGCATTAGAGACGCTGACGTAACTTACCTTAAAGCCTTCTGCTCTTTGCTGCACCAGAGAAAGTGCTGCTAGATCGTGAAAGTGCATAAGCAACCCGCGACACACCTGCGCACCCCTGGATGTTACTTTGCTAATATTCTGTGGTCTTACTCCTGGAAGAGCAGGAGAGCCATGGCCTCCTTCCCTCAGTGCAAGATAAGAGGGCCGTAAATGAAAAGAAAACTGCTTTCCATGTTGCCTGTCTCCTCTATGACAAGTTAGCAACACAACAAAGTGTGTCCAGCCAGAGAACAGAATGATAACAAGAACCGCAAGGCAGTAACAGCTGGTTAGGAAGCCACAGTGCAGGAGTGATACAATACTATCTGACCTCCTAGGAAACAGCAAGGTGGTTCCTATCTAATAACGCCTTATGCTCCAATCAAGCACAAAGTAGAAAAATGTGCACTTACATCTATCTTTTGCTAATGGCTTCTGAGCCTTCTCTGCCCCACCTGAACACTTCCTCCTGAAATCGGATTTAGAAGTTCCCACAAAATCAGCGTAGAGAAGCCTCCAGCCTTACTACCTACCTGATCAGGCTTGTCATCCTGTACCCGCCTCTGTGTGGGCTGTCTGGTCACCCTAGCTTGTCTTCAGCAGGAATCCTGTTAGGTCGGTTTGCTAAATCCCCCTAACCTCTGACGTTTCCTCTTGGTCAGTCTTCACAGCTTGACCCACCCTGTTCCTCGGCCACAGGTCCCCCACTTTTCCATTCTCTTCTCAGGGTTCAGGGCTGTCTTTCTCCCAAACAGCTCAATGGTCCCCAAAACATAACTATTTACCAGGCTTGAATAATGGCACTAAGTAATCAGCAATGTCAAAGGAAGAACAACTGGCTCTTACAAATATGGAGATCATGCTAATGGTTTGGAGCCAGTGAGGTATTTTGCCATTTCTTTCCATTTGTTCCCTTTCCACCTTACTCTGCCCAAGTTCACTGAGGACATTTATCTCATTAAGATCCTCAGTAAACTAAGTGTCTCATTAAATCAGGACTTGAACAAACTGAGAGACACCCGCTAGGTTCCTGGTGCGGAGTGAGGCTAGCGGCGCTGCCCTGTGCTCTCCTTGGTTCTTAGCCTTCTCCACATGACTGAGAACAAAAGTGATGGTTAAGGTGCAGCCTCCTCCATGCTCTGCTGTTCACACTGGAGCAACCTCAGGAACCAGGCAGTCCAGATGGAGATTCAAGATGCAAAGAAGGAACAGATAAAATAGAGGTGTTGAACTCACATCAAATTACGATGCAAATGAAAGTAACATTTGGATTGCAGTGAGCCCTGAGATTCTGGATCTTTTCTCCTGCTGTATGAGCATTAATTAAACTAACAGTGCTCTACAGGGAAGCAGGCTGAGTGCCCACAGGGTTCGGGCAGTAGCTCAAACATCACATTAGAGAACAGAGACTGTTGCACATCATTAAATTCACTGCTCAATTATTTTTCAGAAGATCATTTTTATAGCATGAATTTTCCACAGTGGCCTTAATTACCTCTTTTCCGCTTCTTAGGACGATCTCGATTTTAAGGAGGTCACCTTTGCTAGACTTAACCTGTGAGTAAATGACATTGTGTGATTAGTTTCTATCCCTGTCATGACCTAATAAAGTGCTCTGGGAACAGACAGTTGATGCTTAATATGCGCTTCTCAATGAAAGCATGAAGGAATGAATGAGTGGGTTCATTCATCTGGAACACCAGTCCTATTTCTGGGAATGCCAGTGTACCAATTCCTTTCCTTGTGAGGCAGAGTGAATTATCACCGAGTCTGTGACGTGCGGTAGGGAGAGAAAAGGCTGTGAAATCAGAAGTGCTGACCTAAATGTCACCTCTGGAGGACCTGCTCCAAGACTTTCGGCAATAGTCCTATTCCTTTTCAGCCTATTTTCTCTTTTATGGGGAGATATTTCATTAGATTATGACAATTAGATCAGTGAAAGGACTGAAAAGAACTGATATCTCATAAGACACAGCAAAGGATTTTTTCAATGAAAGTCATTTACCATTTCTACTCATGAGACCCACAACCTTATACCAAAGAAATCAAAACAAAACAAAACAAAACAACGAAAACCTGTCTCAGATGACTTATGACATATGACCACCAGGTGGTAGCATTGAGTCAATAGCGTTCATTTTCCCCAGGACAAGGGAGGAAAGGCGTGACTTCTTAGTCAAAGCATGTAGATGTCTCCATGGTAATCACAAAACACATACTGGCTGGAGCCTGTAAGATCTGACTGCTCTAATCTCAAGCTTTGTGCTGTATCTTCTTATTTCTTTTGCTAAAGCTTTCAAAATACCCACCATTGGTACATTGTTATTACTATCACTATGATAAAACAATGGAACAGGAGTTTTTGTTCTAGATGATTTTTCTGGAATGCACCTGAATTTTACCAAAGCTTAAAAAAGCTCTACCCATGAAGACTGACTCTGAGTGGGAACTGCTGACTCTCTGCTTCCAGAACGCTGAGGAATCTCAAAGGAGTGGAAGTAACGTCCATGGATGGCCATCCTTCCTGTCCAGTGTGTGGGGCTCCTCAAGAGGTGGCCTTCCCTCTGTCCTTCTGACACGCTCTCCCCTAGTGCTCTGTCTTTTTTCTGCATGCCTTCTGGTCTCCGAGCTCCTCAGCCCTATCTCCTGCAGTTAGCATCCCACCTTGTCACCTGGAGTGGCGCAGGGTGACAGTCCTTAGTTCTTACCACTTTCTGTCTGCATGGGAAAGGGAGGATGTGGGGGGAAGCTTCCTTCACTTCTTTGAAAACAAATTGAAATGCATAAACCATTTAGACAAAGTATGGAATACAACCTGGCCACTTAGAAAACGCTATCACTTCATCGTTTCTTTTAGCTTTTTTAAAATAAGCATCACCAACAGCACGTCTTCCCCATGGCCTGGTTTCCCATTTCTCTCCTCAGAGACTACTGTTACCTGGCATATCTGGTTTTGACTTTTTAAAATTCTTATTTATATTAATAAAGTTCAGATCATAGGAAAGAGACAGGCCTGTGTGGAGTTGGGAAGGGGATGCAGAGAAGAGGAGAGCTGAAATGACTGAGGTGAGACTCGCTTAGGTACCAACTGCCCAACATCAATGCATTTTTTATGCATCACTAACAAATACTAGTAAGAAAGGGAAACTGTCATTGTCATGAAGATAATTCTGAACCACGTCCCTACTTGCTCTCTCTGGAAATGTAGCGTATGAGCCAGGTGGACACAGAGTCGTAGGTTTCTCATTCACCCTTCTTTCCCTCGCATCAGACACCCTGGTCTCTATGCCTGGTGCGGTCTTTCTTCCACACACTTATTTCTCAGGATAGTGGCATAGAAAGTGGCGGCAACTTAACCTCGAAGTGTCTGGGCATGGGGTCTCAGCTCTGCTGCAGTGTACCAGAGAATCTTGAGCAAATCAAATCACCCCTCTGAGCTACCCCAGAGTATCCACATAAAATGTCTGGAATGACTGCATTTCCATTCCCACAGTCAATCGCCTGTCATAGGTTTTCACTGCAATTGAAAACAACACATTTCTAGTCCTTAGAAATGCAAGTCCAAGTAAGAATACAGTTCCTCTTCTTGAGAGGCATGGAAGAGAATTACTACCCAGTATCATCAATATTATAACTGAAGTGTTCATAAACTGCTGCGGCAGCTCAGGAGAGGAGAATGCTAGCTTTGCCTTTGGATTTCAGAGAGAACTTTGCTGGTTTTTATATGTTTTGCCTCTAATTTCTCTTTAAAGTGAAAATTTCGCTGGTACTACATAAATGAGATGAACAAGGAGGGGGAATGAACACCATTTTGATTTCCCCATTTCTAAGAGCTGGGCAGCAAATGCTCTTTCTTGTCTGCCCATCCGGTGCCCTTCTTTTCTTTGTATAGCATTGCTCATTTGCCTGATAATACAGAGACACCATTTGACACCTGTTTTCCAGACAGAGAAGTTGAGAGTCAGAGAGGAAGGACAAGGCTTCCAAGGTTTTGAGGCAAACACAACCTAGAAGCAAGGCCCCCACTTTCACTCATGGCATCTCAAGGCCAGAGTACCGGGGGACAGATGGAACCTGGGAGATGTGGCCAGAAAAACACTCATTCCCCGCTGAATCCAGCTATGTGGGTGTCGCTCTTCCAAGCCAAAAGTGGCCTCATTTCAAGGAGACGTCAGACAGGTCCCTATCCTCCCTCCTCCCTCCTCCCTCCTTGCCACCCGCGCTTCCAAGAGCCTGCTTCTCTGGACGTCTTGTGGCTCCCATTCTGTGCTTCCTTGGCTTCCTCAGAAGCTCACACACTGTAGGTGGCTACGTCCAGGGTCCATCTTTACTCTGTTAAGGCTGTCACACCACCTCCCTTCAAAGCTATTATCCCTTCCGATCTGAATCTGCAGCATCTTGTTGTACAATTTTCTCCATCAGAGCCAGGCTGAACTTCAGAGAGTCTCAGTATTCTATGGTCTTACCATTTTCCTTCCTAATACCACTTATGATTGTAAACACGAAATTATATGTGATCATTTGCTTGAGGTTTTTTTCTGCTTCCAAATGGAAGACAGAGGATGTCATAAAGCAGTACAGTCAAGGTCTGCCATCACAAAAGTGCTTAATCCTTTGTCATAAGTAGCACAAATGCACGCTCCCAGATCTTCATGTTTAATTTAAGCCATGTCACTTTGTGGACTCCAAACCCATATGTCTCTACCTCATTGTGCTGTGTCTGGTAGGCATGGCACACACAAGAGGGACCTTCGCAGCTGAAGCTGCTTTATCTCTGCATTCTCTAAATAGTTAAATGACTATGGGCCCTTGCTGTCTCTGTGGATGCCACCAGCCTGGATTCCTCATCCTTCCAAGCATTTTTTCTCTTATTTTCCCTACAATCAACCAACTAAGTCCTTGTGACTCTTACAAATATTTTTCACATCTCTCTCCTTCACTTAATTATGCATTTATTTCAAACCTCCATCTTCCCCCATCAACATTGCTTCCAACAGCCTTTATTTAAAGCCCCTGTGGAGTTTGGCTTTACTCACTTTGCGTATCTGCGAGCCAGCTTTAGAATTCTATTGGGTCTCCATAGAAACTCTGCTGTTATGTTTGTAATGAAAAAAATAGAGCCTTCAAACTTAGCTACCGTATTGGTGGGGGTCAATCTAAAGGAAAACATTGGATTCAGAGATAGTAAAATTCTATACTATGCAATACATAGTCGTTAACTTTAAGAGTCATAATTCAAATGCCACTTAAGATCACACCTTCTTAGCTCCCCCAGGGATTGTAGACCCTGTCCTATAAACACTAGCACTGCCCCTACTGCCCACTGCTCCTCCTGTAAGGGCTTCCAGCACCTGATCCAAGAGATCATCCAATGGCGTTTCTAACCAAGGCATCCCAGAAACTTCTGTGGTCAGCTTGACTGGGCTTTACAGAAAAAAAGGGCCTGGGGGTTAAAGAATCTAAGTAACAAACCCAACTAGTATACAAGAGACAGGTTTTGAAAAATCAGCTGTGGATGACAGACCCTTTCAGACAGAGCTGTGCTGTTAGCTCTGTTACCTTTAATCCTGGGAATCAGAATCTCTGATTTCCCAGCTTCCCTGGTGACTGTTTTGCACATGTCAAAATGTCAGAACTTAGCTGTGTTAAACAGTGTGTCAGATACATGGGCGCAGTCCCTTCCTTCCTGCTCTGCCTTCTTGTTCTTTGGGGCCTGCCCTGTGCTCTGGTTCAGAGAGATCTGACTGGCAGGCCAGTGAGCAAATTTCTTAGTTCTGTGGATGCTGCTGGCTGATGGGGACATTTTCCTTCTTGCTCTGCCTCTTCCTCTTGATTCTTAGCTCTTCTTCCTCTTTAACATGTATGCACTTCTCCCTGCTTTAGGGGACCATTCTGGAAAGTTCCCATCCTGTCCCCAGGGTGGGCTTCTCACTCCACTCTGCTCCACAGCCAGGAGACCTTGTGTTCATTTCCGGTCTCTGTACCCTAGGGTGAGTGAGCATTTCCTGTCTCTGCACCCCAGAGTAAGTGCGCATTTCAGGTCTACATAGCCCAGAATATGGCTGCATTTCCGGTATAGACCGCCTCAGCTTACACTACAACAACTGACTCTGTTTCCACCTACTCCCCAAAGGACAGTGACCTGTGCAGAAAGGACCTGTGTGTTATTTATTTCCAGCAAACCTGATCCAGAAACAGATTCAGTGTAGAAAAATGCACAAAAACTTCTAATGAAAAACCACATGAGAATAACTCAAATTCTTTGTGTATTTTCCAGGATGTATTTATGGAAATAAAGTATTTGAAATATATTGCACTTGTGATGTTGTCCTTGCCTCTTATCTTATCTAAAACTACATTATTTTCTTGAAACAATTAGTTTGGTTTCAGGAACAATAGTAAATTCTTTTTTAAATGATCAAGTGTCTTTTTGTGTGGCAGACAGGAGTTCTGTGAGCTTGTGCTGGTTTTTCCATAAAAAGCCTGAATGTTCAGCCTTCTGAGAGGCATGGTCCCCCTCCTGATGATGACAATGCTGTCAGGGTAGAGCACCCTCACAAATCCTGATGACTCAGCTCTCAGACTCCTGCCTGCACTCTGTAACTCTTTATAATTAGCCCCTTGGTAATCTTCCCTCTCTCCAAAAATATGATTTTTCTGTAGGGAGACAAGGGCAAGCTCTTTTCACCAAGAGATGATTCTGGAACGCCATTGCAAAGTCAGATAAAAGTTGTGACATATTTCAGGGCACACTTGCTGTTAAAGCGCACATTGCCTGTCTTGGCACAGGGAGTATCATACACTGGGGGCACTTGTGGGTGACATGATCCTGCTTTGGGTTCTTTATTTTGAGTCCGGATATTTTTGCAGTCATTTTGATCAATACTTAATCCCCTCTTCTTCTTTCTGTTAGATGCGTATTTTCTTTACTGGATGAGATGTTACCTAGACCTGGGGATTTAGCAAATACCAGTGCTAAAGACCTTGTTACTTCTCTGGAATGCAGATCAAAGGCATTATTTTGTTTCTGTGTCCATGAAAACCTTCTGGAATTGTGCTTGCTAAATGTTCACCTGCTAAGAAGCAAGCTGCTGCAAGACACAGGACATGGCTTTCTTCTCTTTGCCTTTTCATGTCTTGCCCGCACTGGGTGCTATTTATATGCTCAGATGAATGAGAGCAAAGTGGTCGGTCGGTCTCCCTGTCTCCAGCTTTTTCTATCTTCCTGACTTGACCGAGGTCTGACATCTGATATAGGGGTACACTATTTTTGTTTCCTTTCACCCTTTCCCTTGTGTCCAAATCCCTTGGAGCCCATTGGAGACTGCTTATGCCCTGCCTGTAAGGGGATCCTGACCAACTTTTGTAAGCCCCACCGTATGTTTTGAGCATGACTTGTGATTTTCATCTCCACTCAGTGGTAAGATCCTTGAGATGCAAGAAAGAATTGGACTCTCTTACTCAGCATTGTATTCTCAACATCTCAGATAGGATATGGCACAGAGTAGATGCTGAACCAATATTCACTGAGTGAATGAAGATTAAAATAAAAGGATCCATGAAGTCTCCCTGGAGGTCCCTCCTTGGTCCTACTATTTGATCTCTTCTTTCATCTTTCAAGTCAAATTTATGCTCTGCGATTTGATGTGGGCACACTTCTCATGGAAGGCTTCCGAGGTAATTCCCTTGGTGCTCAGCTGCAGTCTGCTTCTGTCAAACCACAGATATGTCTTTCATGCCACATTGGAATTCTCTCTTTATTGGCCTCTCATATTTTCCTGACTCTGAAGGCTCTACCTGTAGCAAACACTAACTATATATTTGCTGAATGAATTACCAAGCAAATATGCAATGTTTTAAAGTAGGGAGTCTGTCTCAATGACAAAGATCAATTGAAATATAACTTGTTGGATTTGGAGGTGCCACTGGGAAGAAGAAGGCAACCAAGACCAAAATACAGATTAACAAAGATCTGCTAGGACTTTGAGTCCAAAAAATGCCTTTGCATACTTTCCACTGATTCCTATAGACCTGATGAGATGCAGGTTATAATTAGCAGTGTTTAGAAAAAGTGAGTGGGGGAGACAAGGCATCTGCAAATACATTTAAACCCCCAAAATCTTAGGTAGGTGTGTTGGGCAAGCCATTTCCCAAGAGAGATGACTGTTACTGTTGAACAGCGTTTGTGTAAGGAAGTGAATGAAAGGGTTATGCATTCATGATGTCTGACTGCAAACAACAGTTCCTGAGAAAAGAGGCAGATGTAATACCTGGGCGTCAGGTAGGGCAAACACACGAATAAATATATTTGAAACACTTATATCATCTCTGTTTATCTATTATCTATCTATCTATCTATCTATCTATCTATCTATCTATCTATCTATCTAGGAGTTCTGAAAGGTAGTCCTTCATTCCCAATTTCCTCCACAAATGAGGGCTCCATGGAAATGCAGGAGAAAGATTATGCTCTTGGAACAAGACCTACATCAGCTCCAGTCTATTTCAGTTCAAAATTGCCTGTGTCACTTCAGTCAAATTACTTTGCCTGTTGGTTCCTCAAAATGAGATGCTTAATTATATCTACTTCACAGCGTTGGTGAGAGAAGCAAATATGCCAATGCAAATAAATCCAGCTAGAGTTAGGCATTCTTTGGATGGAAGCATTAGGGCTTGTAACTCTTTAAACTTGTCCTGAGACACCTAACAAGGACTCTTCAAGCTCCAACTGGAGAATTTGCCCAAACTGCTTTCCTGTGCAGAAGTGAGCGTGTTCATAATCTTTCTCAGTCACTCACATGGAAAAAAAACTCATGATTTTTCTGTTCTCATAATCCTGGACCCTTCCAGTGGCATCACTGATTCCCTGGCCACAATTTATAATTGATGAAACAATTTTGAAATAATTACATATGATCAGTGGGTTATTAGAACAATAGGGTGAGCAAACTGAATTTATTCTCATTCTTCCCCATATTACAGTTTTTCAAAATGTGTAGGGAAAATCCCAATTCTCAGTCACTAATTCAGCTCAGTGCCAAGTGTCTCATGCTGTTAATAATCAGATGTAAAGCTGAGTATAAACATCAGGGAAAAAGAATCCAACTTCAATATCTGTAAGGTTTCCTGCTTTGCATATTAGTCTTTAGGTTTACTCAGGAATATCATTGTGTGTTTCTGGGCACAAAATCAATTAATGCAATCATAGTGACTTAAATAACACCTACTATATGCCATTCATGGAACTTAGGGGTAATACCTCACCTTTGTCCTTCAGTTACGATCAGTAGAAACAGAAACTCATGTCAAAGGAACTACCATGAAATAGACAAGAAGTAGGAGTTTAGAGTAGGGAATTCCATGTGGGATCAAGTTTGCTTCTCATTTCCAGAAGCCAATGCATGATGGTGGGATTTACTGGCACAAATGTACTTAACCTTCTTCTGTAACACTCAGTTATCTTTGCCTTAGCACTGGAGACTAAAACCTGGTCTTACTCAACCACATCCTGACTTTTAAAATTTTATTCATATTTTACTTTGAGAGATGAACTTGTTAAATCTTTGAAGTACTCCAGCTGGGCTTGAAGTTGTGACTGTCCACACAGTGTTAGGAACACAGGCAGGTGTCTACGTGACAGGTTGGATTTTCTTCTACCCATAGTCAATGACTAGGCAGGTGAGAAAATGGTAATTTCACATACACAGAGTTCCAGGCATGCGGCTACTTTGCAATAGCTTATATTGTGAAAACCTTAAATTTGAAGTCTTAAAAACAAACCTCTTAGGTCATAAATTCACAAATGACCATTCTACAGGAACTGACTAAAGCCAAGCTTTGGTGATGTGCTGTTGGCAAACCTCAACTAGGCTCTGAGCTGTGAGATCTAGGAATGTTAAAAAGCTGAACATTTGTAAGTGGAAAGCTACTAACGGAAAGATTTATAAATACAAGGGCATCTTTGGTTGTCTTTAATCTTACATTTCAGAAGGTCTAGGAGCATGAAATACTAGACGTACATTTCCTGTTTTGCTATTCATCTGTGCCTACATGTTCTTGGATGTAGTGTTCTGAATCAAAAAATAAAATGTTTAAAAACCTAAATAATTATAATAATTTCCATCTGAAATGCACTGCAGATTTTCACAGCTGTGAGCCATTGATGATGATAATGAAATAAATCATAAAAGGAAGCAATAATAATTTTTGAGCAAACAATGCAAAGCCTTGGACTAAAGGACAGAGATACGCCATTTTTATTCTATCCTTTCAAAAACTCATCTGGCTTGCTGGGTTTGCAGATGAGGAAAAGAAAATTTTGTGTGTCCAACCATCTCTAAAAGCTGAGCATCAGCGCTGGGATCTGATAAGAGGTGCTTTTGGTTTAGTGTTGAGACCTGAATGACACACTTGATTACTGACTTTGTTCACAAATGATATCACTGAAATCAAAGTTGTATGTCTTGTGTTTGGAGTGAGTTAAGAAGTGGCAAGAAGGCAGCACTTCAAGTGTTCCATCTCTGGTTCCACTGTTTTTTTCCAATGGTTCAACAAACACCGTTTTACTACAGTTCTTGATAGAGAGGCTTTCTTTCACCTTCTATTCTTACCTCAGTAAACTTATTTCTATAGCTCATTCACATCCTTCAAATCTGCAATTATGTGTCTACCAGTCATGACAGGCCTTCTTGCAACGTACTTACGATCATTCTTAATGATTTAAATCAAGGACTATTTGCCTTTTCCTATACCACAGGCTCGCTGAAGGGCAGCTGAGGGCTGGGTTACCAAAGCACCCGTGATTTGAGAGTGTCTTGTTCCTCTGCAGAAAGCAGAGAGCTGAAAATTCCCCTCAAATCATCATGGCAGGGGTGGGGTTGGGGCACCTGGTGGCCACACACTCACAATCACAGCCCTTTAGCTGGAACTAAGGACACAGATAAGCCACACGGGTTCCTGAAGAGGCTCCTACAATTTTCCTGGGCTGCAGGAGGAATACGTGTTGCATTTCCTCTAAGACTTCTGCAGGACTTCCTTAGAAAAGAGGCAGAGCCTCACACACTCATTCTCAGGGGTGACTATACCCCCTTTTCTCAGAGTCACAGCCTCCGTGATTTAGACCGTTTGCCAGATTCTGGTGAAAACTCCTTCCATTCCTGTCTTCACTAGTCCTTGGGTGCTTTCTAGCTTTGCAGATAGGTCCTTCGTTAGGTTCTCAGTAGTTACCACTTCAAGTGCAATCTCTTTCTTCTTGGCCAATATTCTTCTCGAACCTGCAAACCCAGAGCTAACCTTGGATCTTTCTTATCATTAAGTTAGATAGCAATGTCTCCCTGCTGAAGCATCTGCTGTCTTTTTGATACTCTGCAACATGTTTTATTGCCTATTCTTCTATCCTCCAATAGTTTTGTCTAAAGTTACAAATGATCTCTGTATAATAGGGCAAATTATAACTCATTCCAGTTCTCTTTCCACCAGCACAGGTAGGAGCAGAGCAGACCAGCATGTCTGCTCCTTGCCCAGTGGGGTAATGAAGGGCACAGATACCTGTATCCTTGAGTATTTGGACCACTTGAGTTGAAGTAAGGTCGAGTCTGGTATCGTGAGGGAGCACAGGTACCACTGTATGCACAAAACAACCACTGGCCTTTTTCCATGTTGTATTAGTCAATTTTCCCATTGCTGGGGCCCAATACCTGACACCCACTACTTAAAGTACACCCACTACTTTAACTTGGCTGATGACCGTAGAGGATACTGAGTCCATGCTCAGCCAGCTCCAAGACAGGAATCTCCTGGTGGAGGGGCATGGAGGAGCGAAGTTGTGCAGCTCACAGTGGCGCTCTCTTCCTCACTGTTCTCTACAGCTGCTGGGATCATCTCGATTGTTTGTATCTGTAACTCGCCTTGGCCATAGATGAAGGGGCTGGGGTTTCCTCTCAGAGACCTTCGTGGCTGCTTTGTCCTGATTTCTGCTCATGGAAGACAGGTAATTGCAGAGTTATTTTGAATTTTGGACAAGCTCTCTCTTTTCTTCTATTATTATTATTAGTCTAGCTTCATGCTTTTGGCAAAAAAAATTTTTTTCTTACAAACTTCACTGCTAGATTATTTTCTTTCAGCCAGTCTCACATGCTACCCAAAGTTCCTCTCTGAGTCATAATCCTGCATTCTGATTTGTTTCCTTGCTTCTGTGCTGAGTGTCTTCTCTCTTTCTCTAGCAAAGGGTTACTAATCCCTGAATGCGTTCTGAAACTGCACATAGGAAGACACACCAGTCTGCTGCTCTTTGAAGAGCCAAGTCTTTTTGTTCAATGGAAAAATTGTCCTGGGTAGTTCACAGAAAGCCTTTTTAAAATTGCATCTTTTACATTCCTAAGACTAGGAACAGTTGGCTTTTCCAACCTAGCACAACTCTGAACTTCTGACGTTGGCATTCCCTCTCTTTTCTGTTTGCCAATTGCCCAATTCTTTCCTGAGTTATTTTTTTATTTTACTTAATTCTTGCCAAATATACTCAGTGATAAACTAATAAATCTGTTCATAGCCTCTGTTTTTGGATCATGAGGAACACAGTCTGACTCCTAACCATTGCGGTAATTTTCCCAAATGATGTGCCTCTCTGTGGAGGATCTCTAGCTCTCCAATGAGCCATACCTGCTTCCTGTCACCTGCCAATTGACTGCAAAAGAATGGGTATGTAAATTAAATTTATTTATTATTTTATGTTGTTTTGTCTTTATACTAATCTTCCACTGGAAGGTACTAATTCATGAGTAAGTCAGTGTTGGCCAATTTCTGTGACAATCACTAGTCCTCACTGGCTCATCTTACAAGGACTAGTCCTTACTTGCATTAGGGTCTCACATAAGCTGAGAGATTCTCTTCAGAGGCCCAGGTTGCTTCTATTTTGTGGCATCAAAACTCACCCAGAGTCTCCCCTGTTTGGCAGCTAAGAACAGAAAGGAAGGAGGTACAGCTGGGATAATTTAAGCATTGGAACTGAGCATAGCAAAACACTACTACTGCACCTGTTTCATGGATCAGAACTCAGTACCTACATCCACCATTCACTCTTCTAGGAAGAAAAATTAATGAATGGGTCCAGTGACTATACGGCATAGTCTCAGTCATGGTCTCCAAATGATTCCTTTCTATATTTCCTACTTATTTGAATAAAAGCAACACTACTTGGCCCCAGAGGCAAAGGGCAAGGAGTAGACACCCATATGTGTTCTTTCGCTGTGTCTTAACACACTTGCTATCTCTTTCCATAATGCTCATTTTACCTACCATGGAAACCACTGTCTTAGTCTCAGTTTCTCTCTCTCTTTAACTCTCTCTCTCTCTCCTCTCTCTCTCTCTCTCTCTGTCACAACCATCTACCATCTGTCAAGGCTTTGCACATCTGCAGTGCACTCAGCAAATAAATGTTTTCATAAAATGAAAGTATGATCAGCTTATCCGTGGCTTTCAATATTACATATTTGAAACACAAAGGCCCCTTAGTGACCTGCCCTTATTTGCCCCTCCAGAGTTACCCTTTGCCGCTTTCCCCATCCTCTCTGCTCCAGGAACCACATTTTCAATCACTTCCCTCCCACTTTTCAGTCCCGAGTGCACAGCAGCTCTGCCCCCCTGTCATCTCTCCAGAGAGACTTTCCCAACCGCCTCTCGTCGGCATTTTTGTCTTGGCCTCCACTGGGAGCTTTGCAGTCCCCCTTTAATGTGGGCCGTGCTCTTCTCGATGGCTCTGACCCTCCATTTGTCCCCTCTCACCCTCACACACGATCAGCACACGGACTTGTGGTCAGTCTACCAGCTATAGGCTGGAACAGTTTCTCTTTTCTTTTCCTGAAATGTCTATGCATTATTTTTGGTGGACTCTAGATTTAGAATAATTTAATTTTCTTCTGACATACTCCAAAGATAAAAATTTCTGGGTACAAAGAGTTAAACATTTAAAAATGTCTTAGCATTCAATGACAGATTGCTTCCCAAAATTTTGGTGCTTTTTTTTTTTCCTTTTTAAAACTAAATAAGGTCTCCATTTTCTAAAGCCCTTCAGGGCAAAGGCAAGAATTGACTTTTTTTTGGATCGAATATCTCAGAATAACAAATCATCCTAATGTGATCACAAATTTCCTGAGAACAAACTGAAAAAATAATTTGTCCTCTCCCTGGTTCTGAAAATGGAACTTCCACATTTGCACAGATGGCAATTAGGTGGACTCTCAATCCACACATTTCTGGGTAAGGAGAGAAATTCTTCTAATAAATGCATAAAGTGGAAAGAAATAACCTCTGCTGCCAAATCTACATCTATTAGAGAGGATTAAGGGGAAAGGAAAACATTTTTACATTTGGATCCATTGGAGGAATTAATTCATTAGGCAGCATTATGTTAATCTCCTTCCTTGCGGTGCCATAGTCTTGTCATTAATGTTTGCACAAATCTGAGGCAGGAAATGAATAGTTTTCTAGAGGTGAATTTTAATGCTGGCTTCTCCGCGTGTTTCACTATCATCATTGCATTTTCACCTTTCCTGTACACCTCTATAATTAAATGGAGGTGACAGGCCAAAGAACAGTTGGAGCAGTGGATTATGCTTCTATCCCTGTTGGAACTTTCCTAATGTTTCAGCTGCAACCCATCACTGTCACGGGGGAATAATGCACTGCAGCTGGTCAGGGAAACTGAAATGGACTGAGGTGACGGAATGACACCCTGGCCGTCTATGCATGCTCTGAACAGGTGAAGACCTTGCGGGCTCATTCCTCTGTCCCTTAGCTTCCTAGCAACAGAAAATACCTGAAGAAGGGAAACAGAAATCAGTCCTTTCAAGGGTGTTATATAGAAGCTGTGGCTGCCAGATAAATACATACGGGAACGGGAACTGGAGGTTCATCTATTTAACTCAGCAAACTTCCCACCCAATCTCTCTCTACACACTTCCATCTCCAGGGCATGTATCCGTGTGTCTTTAGAATCCTCCCATCTCTGGACAGCCAAGCTCTAAACACCCTGTGAACTTCGATGATGTCCGTGACTCCTGCTCTGTCATCCTGGAAATTCTAAGAGCTCAACACTCCTGGTCTTGTGTTACAGGGATTTCTGCACAAGAGCACTCACCCCCATACACCATGAAACTATTGCAAAGACTGATTTTGTTTGGTTTGCTTTCACACTATCAGCAGGGTGGCCCAAAGAACAGTGGTTAAAGAAAAGCATATCCTTGAATAGACAAGCATAATGGACATTTCGACAAATAAAAGTGATTGTAAAAATGTTCACCACACTAAGAAGACAAAATTTAGGGACATTTACTACTTCTTCAGTTAAAAAAAATGTATTTGAGAAATACCCATTTTGTCTTAGATTCAACTCAAATCTTCTGGAGCTGTTTCTAATAAGCTGTGTCATTTTGAGCACATAAATTAACTCCTTTGATTTGTAGTTTCTGCATCTGTAGAGAAGAGATAGTAATGTTTTAACTTACAAAGATTTAATGAGCAATTAAGTACAAAATGACAGAACTTCTCTCTCAGTGCAATATTTGCACCACAATGGATACTTTCCTTCTTCTCTGTCTCTTTACCTGAAAAAATAAAAACAAAACAAAGCAAAAAAAGAAATAAATTTAAAAGCACAATCTTTTGCGATGGTAATACCAGAGTATTGCCTGCTTTGGATAAAAGAAAGCTGGAACTAAAAACATTATTTCTCAAAAATAATCTTGTCTTGAGTTGCGGGCTACCCAAGGGATATTGCCAATACTAAACCACGTGGTGACACAACCTTGCATTTCTATGGCATTTCCTGTCCCAGAACCCTGTGTTATTTCTCCTAAAAGGGATACTGAGGCTCAAAGAAGTCAAATGAAATCCTCGTGGCTCTCCAGGCAGGAACCAACACAGCCAGAATGTGAACCCCCTTCTCCTGGCATCCAGGAGAACACTTGGCACTCTCTGACACCTCCATCCCTAGGAAGAACTGATGTCTAAACACACATTCCCCCAGAGACCTGTCTCAGCAGCCATCTACCCGTCATTTTCCCAGTGGTTTCCATTTCCAGGAAGCCTCTGTTTTTCCAGCTCCAAGCTTCTTGCTTCTGGAATCCAGCAAGCAAGACCTGGTAATTTTGTCATCAAAACTGTCTGTCATAAGTGCATCAGCCTCCCCGGCGCTGTCACGTTGCTGTCGGAACTCTGTGGGCCCAGCCCAGGTAGATGCTGGTGAGCTGTAATGGAAAACAAATGAGTCTGCTCTCAATGAGCTGGAACCTTCTGCCTGAATTAATGCTTTGGTGTATTTGTTTGCTTCCTGGAGCTGGCTAAGCAGTTTTGGTGGCTGTGACAACAGTTTCCATGGATCTGTTTTTGCCTCTCATCAGACTTGACATGCAGCCATTCTGTTCTACAGTTTCCACCTGGAATAGCCTGCTGAGGCGCTTCAGCAGGGAACCTGATGGGTCCATGCTGGCTCTGAGAATGAACTGAGGACCTCTCACAGAGCTGTGTGAGGGAAACAAACTCAGCAGCCCTTGGCCTTTTTCTGAATGGAGCAGTGAATTATCCAGCGCAGGTCCTATCGAGGCACGGGTAGACGGAAGAAGTTTAGCTTGAGTCCTGGGGCAACTGGGCTTTAGGGAATTTCTCATTTAAACTACAGGTTTACCTAACCATGAGACTCACTTGGAACAACTTTTTAAAAAATACAGGCTTCTGGGCTTCAATCAGATTATTGAGTCACTGAGAGACAAGTATGGATCCCTGCGCTTTTAACTATCTCTTCAGCTGCTGCCTCCCATAAGATGGAATTAGAAAATGAGGAATTCTCGGGTCTCTATGTCACCTGGCACCTCATATTTATAATCTAAGAAGCAGCTTCAGGACTAGTGGGCTGCATCTCACCTGCTTGTAGATGACCTGCAAAGGGAGCTGCAAATGCAGATTCCCAAGCTGAATCCAAATCCTTGGGAGTATCACTCATGCATTTTTATAACAAAGTATACAAAGTGACTTTTATCCACATCAAAATTTGGGAGCAACTAACTGCTTTCTTTTTCAAACTTATTATTTTTGGAGATTATAAACTTGTAAGGTAGGAAGGCAGATTGCAGGAGAGAGACAGATTTAGCATAATTTGTGCCATAAGTAAATGCTTGAACAGTGTTAGCTACAAACACAGTACTTCAGTGCTTTTCTTAGATAGGAATTGTGTCTTCTGCTTCTGATTTCCACACCAGACTGTGAGGGAGCATGTGGCCGGTCGATAGGTTCTTATTGATCAAGGCTACTCTTCTACTTCAAAAGTTTACGCTTTCTATGCTTTTTTCTCATGTCTATTTTTGAATTGGGAGAATCTCAGCAGAACGAGGACTGCACTTTGACCAGAGCTATTCTTGTCTTCATAAAATGTTACATCTGGAGTTGCTAAAGTAATGTCTTCTGAGATGTGCAGCCTGGTTATTATTAGTCTCATTTCATGTATGAAAAAAACAGTTCCAAAGAGGAAAGGTGACCTTGTGCAAGGTTATTATGTTGGCTGTTTTTTTTAAAGCCAGTATTAAAACTCTGATTGTCCATCTAATCTATCCCACTCCGCCATCCTGACTGTCACGCTGTGATTATAGGATCTTCACTATTATGCACTTTTCCCCCAAACCTTTTTATCCTCTTATTCTGTCTTTATTCTCTGCTTCCACCTTTCAGAAGTCTCACCTTCTTCAGTTGGCAAATTTTTCAGTTAATATATGATAAGTCACATGGAGGTACCAGGCACAAAGGAAGTTGGTCATTTGCTTTTGACAAAAGGATAATATACATAGAAGGAAATTTGATGGTGGCCATTCAGACACCAATGATATCTCAAAAGATAAAAGACAGCCAAGTGGAAATTCTTTTTCTCTGTGCACATCTACAAATGCTACTAACAACAGGGTTTTTGTTTTTGTTTTGTACCGGGGATTGAACTCATGACCATGCGCTTGCAAAGCAGGCACTTATGCTGCTGAGGTAAATCTCCAGCCCCTGACAACAGGGTTGTTAAGCCATCTTCTTCATTTTATTTTGGTGTCAGGAATTAAACTCACAGCCTGGCAGTTGCTGGGCAGGCACTGTGCCACTGAGCTACATCCTCAGCCCAAGTCATCTGCTTTGTAACAAGTTGTATCCATTGTCTTGGGCTTTGATGTTAGAGAAAAGCACAGACTCTACAGGACCATCGAGCACCTTGGGAGCCATTTTAAGCAAAGCAGATTTCCACATGCCAGTGGGGGGGTGTAGCCCAGAGCAGACACTGGGTCCCACCAAGAAAGGTCGTGCGAGTTGTCCCACCCAGCTCAGAGACTTCAGTCTTTCCATCAGTCCTGTCCTTCTTGCGTTGGGACTTTTATCACCTCAGCTGTACAAAGTGATACCCCAAAAATAAACTGAGTGTTAAATCCATTCAAATAGTTTTGAGTTGTAGTAACAGGGAATCTGCAGGTGGTAAGTGGCGGCTGATTTTTCGTCACCCACCTCCATCTTTATACACTCATATGTACTTTAAATTCAGTCATCTGGGGCTACCAGTACCATTTTTTTCCTCCCCCACTATACCCTTTTGACATTGCTAGGTCCACGCACAGACCTAGTCAAAAAGTTATATTTATTTTGTTGGAATTTCAAAGTCAGCGATAGCTACTTGAGGCCCGACTGCTATTCTGAAAGGGGTTGGAATATTTGAATGACAGAGATGCCCGAGTGCTGTCTTCACTCTGCCATGCAATATTATCAAAATTTCAGATAAAGCACATTTGCAGGTTTGGTGGGGTCTTGGAGAAGCCTCCAAAGAAGACAGCTGTGTCACAGCTGAGATATTCCAGGAGTCAGGCTGAGTCTGGAGATGAGGGATCAGTTTCAGAGAGGAGATTGCTTTGCATAGCATGGCTTTGGCACATGCTGGTTCTACATACAACCCTACATTTAATGAGGATTTCTGTGAAATTTCCAGTAGTGGTCATAAAATTCAGTATCTTATCTGTTCAGCTGCCAGTAACATAGACATTTAAACAACAGACCCTGATTTCACACAGTTCTGGGACTAAGAAGTTCAGCATGGAGGCATTTATGACATCAAAGGGCACAGGTGTGAAGACCTCTCTCCAGCATGCAGTGGCCTACTTGTGGTTTTGACTCTACCTGCTCTTTCCTGCGTGTGTGCTGTGAGCAGAGAGATTCCTCTCTCTTCCTAATCTTACAGGGCACTAATTTCCTCTTAAAAGTCTCATTCTTACAACTGAATCTAATCAGAATCATCTTCAAAATGCTTCATCTTTAAAAAGTTTGAATACTGGGGGCTTTGATAGATGAATTCAAAAAGATTCATGCAAAACAATCATTCATTTCATTTTGCTTTTCTGCAGTACAACACTAGAACATGTTAGTGAAGATCATGTAAATTAAAGGATTTCCTTAGAAATACTCTGCATTAAAAATAAATAAGACATTGTGTGAGACTGTTGTTTATTGACAGCATTGAAGGTTAATTTTGACTGGCTTTAGAGATATCTTGAAGATTAGTGGGCACTTCAGGGTCTGCCTGCATGCAGCATAAGGAACCATGAATGCCTGGACCTTCTGTAGGGAGCTCTTACACTTTGTTTCCTGGATGCAATAAAGTGAGCTACTTTGTTCCAACAGGATTTTCATCAGGGTGCCCACCTTGGAATCAGCCAGCCATGGACCAAACCTCTGACACTCTGAGCCCACATAAACTTCTTGCTTACGCTGTATTTGTCAGGTTGCTGCAGCAATGAGAAAGCTGACAAATATGATAGGCTATAAATGTGAAGGTGAATAATAATTTCATATAAAAAGAAATGATGTGCATATATTGAATATGCGATTCTCTAATGACAGTAAACACATGTTAATTTCTAATTTAAAATAAAATTTAAATAAATTTTTAGTTCAAGCCCAGTATTAACAATGATTATGTTGCTTTCATAGAGATCATTTCACCTAGACTTTGATATGAAATAAAGAATGAACAATATTAAAACTAAAGGCCTCACCTAATAAAAATAAGGAGTTATTCATAAAATCACCTTGTAAATAAGTAGAAGACAGGAAAGAATGTAGGTTCTATAAAAAACCAGAACGATTTACTCTAGCCATAAATTTTTCCTTATGGCAAGGGGGAAGGAGTTTTGTGGGATGTTATATTCCATGTATCTTTTATACTTTGTTTAGATTCTTGGCAGCAAGTGGATAAAAATTGAAAATCCTGTTTAAAACTCTTGGAAAATCTGAATAAAGTAATTCCTGTTTTGAATAAATTGTTTGTCATAATTTAATTCACTCTCAAGTTAAAAAATTATCATAATAGAAACTCCGTCACATAATTCTATAGAAAAAAAATATATATGTCACCATTATCTCTGGAGAATATATTATAAACCCCTTTGGCATTTCTTACATTTGCTTATGTTGCCGTTTTGTAGAATTAGCATCATACCTAATGAATACTGAAAATCTTAAAATATTCTGTACTCATTAGGAAAATGTAAATCTTTAAGCATCCTTTAGAAAGAAACTTCAACGCATATAATTACTGCAGCAACTTGGGAGCAATGCGTGTTTGTGTACATATGCAGAATTCAAAAGAATGCATCTAGAATAATCTTTTTAAAATCTAGGATACAACTTTAGACTAGGTTGATGTGGCAACTTTTGAAAGCAGAACCCTTCATTAAAGACGCAAATGTAACACGCGAAAAACTCCCAGTCAGCAGTAGTGATAGGGTCCCTGCCTGCTGTACTCAGTCAAAATCTTTGAGCGTTCTGAAAGCGTGTTAAAGAATGTCCTTGTGCAGTCTCTTCATTCTGTGGTAGAGGATTGCTGAAAAGTTAGACAGACCAAGTTGCCAAGGTCAGCATGGCTCCAAGAGAAACCTCTGGCAAGGCATCCACTGGGGATGAAATTCTCTAGGAGCCAAAGCTAGTCTACCTGGATGAAAAACAAAAGACATTGCCATTAATGGGATGATACAGAGGTGTTTACTATCGTGTACTTTATCTCACGGAAAGGCTGACATACTGGGTGAGACGGTGCGACCTTTACTCAAAAAATGTACCACACATTAGTGTCGAGGAAATTACTTTGCATCTGGCAAATGCTATGCTAGTCATTACGCTGGTTTCCGCTGCAAATGTCTCTAAGTCCTAGCTAGGAAGGATAAAGCGAGAATACTCATCTAGCCACAAAACCTTTTAGACCATTGGAAGCAAAAGGTATTGTTTCAGTGGCAACATAAAGAGTGGAGTAAGTGTCATAAGTGAAAATGAGTCAGGGCAAAAGTCTTCACTGGCCTGGACTGTGATGAGACCCAGATGATTTGAGGCAGACAAGATGGCAAAGATTGTCTCTGCATTTGGCAGCTACTACAAGGATTCCTTACAGCAATACAGGTGCACTGGGCTTCAGGGAGTAGGAGAGGCAAACTTGAGAGGCCCCTAAAGTGGTTAGGAAGAACTGATGGGCGAGTGAGGTTGGGAGTTCTTTGGTCTTTTAGGTTAAAAGAGAATAGTGAAAGATACATTCATCTCTCAGTTTCCTATATCCTTGGAAAAGGAACATCACACAATCTATTATTCCTACAGGGAGGAGCTGTGAAAGATACCTGTTTCTGTCCTCACAAGGACAGTGGGAGTAAATAGTTAGCTCTGCAGAGGTGCTTATTTTTCGCCCCGAGTAGAGCTGTTGAGGAGAGGTGGTCCTCCTGCACCGAGCTGCCCCATGATTCTGTGGGTGTCTGCATGGTCCTGCCCTACTGCTTTGCTTTTTATTGTCTTTCTCTGTTCATCATACTCATCTGGTCTGTTAAACTTTCCAAATCTTTGCAGCTTTGCAATACTTTGAGGGTAGAGACCTTATACAGTACCTGCATGAGGAATTAGTGATTTCAAAGCTAATCCCGAAAATAGCCTTTACTCTACCTGTTCAAAAGTTCTCCTCTGACAATGGGGAGCAAAAGTTATACACTTGAGAAGCATCAGATACTCCACACTCATTAGTCAGTCAGACCTTGGGATCCTCTAGTGATTCTTGTCTTTTGTTATTGGTTAGAATTTTAGAAGAGCTTAGGAATGAGCTGAGTCTGTTCCCATTCTACAGTGACAGTGTTTTTAAGATAGACTATAGAGTCTTCCTTCTTCATAAAGACCTCTTTTGGAATTCAACCTACATGAACATGGTAAATGGGCTGACCATAGAGAATGGACCACTAATATAAATGTAAATTTTTGGTAATTGAATAAGAACATGCAGTTTGACAAAGAGGTGCAAAACATACACTAGGGCAAAGATAGTCTCTTTAATTACTGGAAAAATTGAATATCCACATGCAGAAGACTGCGTCTATACCCATATATCTCACCATGTAGTAAATTAAAATGAATCAGTGACCTAAATGTTAAAATAGAAACACTTCATCTGCTGGAAGATGAAATGGGCACAGCTCTTAAAGACATAGGCACAGGAAAGGACTTTTTGGATAGAAATTCAGTGGCACAAAAACTAATACTGAAAATAAACAAATGGGCTGATATTGAATGAAAAAGCTTCTGAAAAGCAAAAAACAAAACAAACAAACAAGGGAACCAACAGAGTGAAGAGACAAGTGACATAATGGGAAAACATTTTGCCAACTAATAGCTATAATACATAAAGAAATCCCCCAAATTAGAATTGCCAAAATAAAAGACATAATAAAAATAGACAACCACAATGAATAGACACTCAAGAAGAACTACAAATGCTCAATGAATACAAAAACCAGTGTTCAAAAAACCTCATTGGTCATTCCACAAATACAAATTAAAACTACATTAAGATACTATTTTATATCCCAAATAATGGCTAACATAAAAATGTCAACAATGCCTATGGTGGAGAGCATGTGGGGTAAGAGAAAGCCTTCTGTACTGTTGGTGGGAATCCAAGTCAGTACAACCACTACTGGTGTGGAGATTACTCAAAAACGAAAAGTAGAAATTCCACTTGACCTGGCTATAGTCCTACTAGATATTTTACCAAAAGAGTTAAAATTATCATATTACAGGGATACAAGCATACCCATGTTTATAGAAGCACAGTTTATAATAGCTAGATCTTGGAAATAGCATGAATGCCCATCCACAGAGGAATGAATCAGGAAAATATGATATTTATGTATAAAGGAAAACTACTTTTCCATAAAGAAAGATAAACATGAAGAATTCCTAGGTAAATTGATGCAACTTGAAAACATAATGTTAAATAAAATAAGTGAGACAAAAGTTTAAATATTGCATGGTTTCTCTTAGATGAGAAACTTAAACATATATACAAATGAGGAGCAAAAGAGAAGATTGACAAGAAATGGGAAGAGGTTCAGATGGCTCCCCAAACCACCTATTTCATTGTTTCAAAAATATTTTAATATATATGCTAATCTGTTAATACAACTAGTTTCTTTTAGTTCTTTAAAAAGAAACTTTTGTGCTAATGTATATTCTTCTTTGTAAGACTTATTTTGTCTTATACTCTAAATAGCTACTTTAAGTGCAATGATACAGTGTATTACCTTCACTATTCTCTTATTATTTTGCTATAAAAATTTGCTTTATTTTTTCATAAACTAAAAAAGACTAAAAAGAACATACAGCTCTCAAAACCATACTTACAACACCACTTGTGGAACATGGATCATGGATGTAATCCAGCTGTCGGGAGCACTTACTGATTTGCCGATCTCAAATGGCATCTTCTGTGACTTGGTTCTTTCAAATACTTTTCAAAAAGGAGCTGACCTTTCCTACCTCGCTGGCCATCGTGGCTGCATCTGATGCACACAGGTCCACAAGGCATCTTCCCCACATTTTCTCACACTGTGGCTGCAGAGGAAGACACACGTCCTTTAATGTGATGACATCATGGAGGGGTGGACAAGGGTGCTGCCTAGGACTGTATTTGGCTGGGTCTGCGGTAGGAGAATGGAGGTCTCTAACCCTAAAGAAAGCAGTAGAGGCGTGATGAAAATGAGGATTCTGACTATTTCTTGTTCTATGGTCACCAGGCTCCTCAAGTATCTATTTTCGGGAATTTTGGTTGTTCAGTTCATTGAAGATTATATTATATGCTTCTAATAAATTCTCTGCAAGATGATTTGAATTGTTTTGCTGTCTACTACAATCTGAACTTCTGATTAATATACTGGATGCTCTAGGCTACTTTCTGCTACATTTGTGTCATCCTTGTAAGATAGATATAGATTCTACTCATAGATGGAGAAGTTAGGATATTATCCTGTCTTATTCCAAAGTGTACAGCTTTTTCCCCATTATGTTTCATTTCTAATAGATTTTTGAAAGCCATTTGACTGAAAGAAACATAAAAGACTTGTTCATTGCAGGCTTTCATGACTGATATTTCTGATGCCACCTTGTAGCAAGCCAGTGACTTACGTAAATGTATATATTCTACATAGTAATTCCTATCTGGAGTCCCATCTCTGCTCTGTATTCTTGTGGTCAGTGCCCCAATTTTGTTTCTCAAAATTTCTTAGCCATTATTTTCTGAAGTTATTTGTTTGTCTCCTGACTTCAATCATTTTTCACAGTTTTATTTCTATTGATTCTATCTTCTATTATGCCCAACATGCCATCGTGGTGAATACTCTTCACAGCAAATGTGATCAGATCAACTTCTCAAGTTGAGAGCCTTTAACAGCCTCTCCAGTAACTGAAAGCTAAGGTCAAAATTGTGCCGCTGCGTAGCGAGACGGCCACTAGAGGTCCTAACTCTTCACACTGAAATAAGAGCACCTGCATTTTGTGATATACTTAGATTCCTACTTGCTGATTCTTCTGTTAATTACCAAGGATAAGAAAGCCATTGTTTCCCATGACTTCCTTTTCCTTCTCCTTCTCTTCTGAGAAATCCCCAGTATCTCATACAAGAACTGTGTCAACTCATCCTAACCCTGATTTCCATAGATACAAACACGTAAGGGACGTCTATCATAAAAAACAAAAACAGAAAAACCTAACTTATGAGTGAAGTGAAGTACATGGATAGCAGAAGTTACACACACACACACACACACACACACATGCACACACACTACTCCAGGTCAAATAATTTAAAGACTAATAGTTCACTGAAGTTCTTTGGAAGCATCAACACCAATGGAGTGATTAAATGTGCACCCTGCCTGGTTTTGAATGAAGGTTCACCTGAACGCCAGCTGGAGAACGTTGACGAAGTTCCTTAGGATCTCAGGACATCCCTAAACTGGAGAACAGGCACAGGTAAAAACGCTTGTCTTTCAGAGGCAGTGTGAAGTGTGAAAGCCTTGTTGCGTGTGAAGTGTTGATCGATCATGGTGCCTGGACGGGCTCGATACTGAGTGAACATTCTCTTCTGATAGACAGCGGGCCTCGCTGTGGACAACAACGCTGTCCCTGTTATTTTGGGGCTGCTGTTTGTCACCCTCATCCGACCTTCACTGCTCCTCTTCTCATTGCCTCCACCTCCAGTGGAGACACAAACATACCCAGCCAGTTTTGGGGAGTGGGAACTGATTTTGGTTTTTCCTGAGTCCAGTCAAGTTCAGGGCTCAGCGTTTCATCCATGTTATTAATTTTTCCCTCTCAACAAGATCCCATCCTACGGGTAATTCGGCTCACAGGTTTTTTAAAGATCTCTTTTGTTCACCTGGCTAGCGAGGTTCTCAATGGCAACACTGAAGCTGACCTTTGCACTCTCAACTCTTACTATTACCCCTTAGGTGTGCGAACTCTAGACCCACAGAGTTGACTCTACTTAGATCTCCCATTCTCATGAATCTTTGCACGTATTGTTCTCCATTTCTGGAATGCTTCCCGTACTACCTCCCACACTCACACTCCACAGCCAGTGTGACATTCTTTCTGACCTTTGAAATTTGCAAAATGCTCCTCTTGGAGATTTAGGAGACTTGATAAAGAACATCCATTTTTTTCTTCAGAGTTTAAAATATAAATTTTAGTGTTCTCTTTATGGAGTTTGGAATACCAGGCAATGCTGCACTGCATTGTCTTACGGCCCCCAGTGAGAGCTGGCTGTGTGCATGTTACGCCAACATCATGCTTAGTTACCTCTGCCGGGAGGTTACTTGAAGCCAGCTGTGGTGGACGAATCCACACCAATGAAATCCTTAGATACTTGACAATAACATTTGACACATGAATGACGTAACTAAAAGTGACTTTGGTAAAGTAGCAGCTCTTTTACTAAAAGAAAATCTGAAGGAGAACTTTTCAATAATGGATCTTGTCTTCTGATACCATTTCTGGGTTTAGGTAGAGTAGTCACTTACTTCTGAGTAACTACCACCCTCCCCACAGTGATTCCAAATACACAAAGAAAATCACAACAAGCAGAACTAAGGGCCCAGTATGCGTGTTTCTCTGATAAAATCTTACCTGCTGTCTCTTCTCAGGCTCTGCAAGTGGTCTGACGTCTTGGAGACCAGAGAGGACCAGATACAGAGACCACAGGGCCCCAAATTCATGGATATTTCTTTTTGATGGAAACACTCAGAGTGAGGAAAAGACAGAAAAAGCAAATTTCCCTTACTTTCTGCCTCACAGATCAATTAAAAACATGATTGTACTTTCTGCAACTTTACTGCCCGTCTCTCCCATTAGACTGTAACCCTTTAGATGCTGGGATGTTTGCATTCTGGAATCACAGTTTCAGTAGCATAGTAGGGGCTTGGTAACTATTGAAAGGGTGACAGGGTTGGACAAAGACTGGGTAAGGAAAATGCTGAACCTTGTTACCCTAGAAATATCTATTGGGTAAAGAAATCTCTTTCACCCTTTGTGTTCCTTTCTCCCTCTCTTATATGAGTCATTTCTTACAATAAAGTTCCTACTTATGTAAATCTAAATTTATTTTTATTGGATGCCTGGAAAAAAGATAATTTTATATTTAATAATGAAGACTAGAAATATAAGGATTTTTAAATGCTGATGAAGAAGCCTGGAATTCGTGATGAGACTCTGAGGGGAGGAATATCCAAGCTATAAAGGTATCAGTAATCAGAGAGAAGGGCAGGAGGAAGGCAGTGAAGTATACAGTAATTTAATTTATAATTTTTATTCTTACCAACACCTGGGAACTTTTGTCACAAGACTCCTAGGCCAAGCTTCCTGAATCAAATTCCCTGGGATAGGGACCAGGAATCTGTATTTTCTAAAGAGCTTCCCAAGTCATTTATATGCAGGATCCATTGAAGCAAACTTTAAAAGTTTTACTCCTTCATTTGAATCCTCTTTATTGAATCTGCCAGTGTTTCAAATTATGCATTTCAGTATTAAGAGCTGTGCAATTTAGTTTTTAATCCCTAAACATTTAAAACCAGGCATTAATTTTCAGCTCTGCCCCCACCCGAATATGACCTTTATTTTAATAGTCGTGAAATTTATGAAGCACGCTTCATTTCCCTGATTTACTATAACATAGCTGAATTCATTTTGGAAATGATTGGTCTGTGGCTCCATATTAAATCCTTAATACACACACACACACACACACACACACACACACACACACACAAATGAAATTACTGTTGCTCTTCAGCCAGCCAGGTAAAACCACAGGTAATGGAAATGAAGATTTCTGTCAAATGTTTCCTTTTTATGGCTCAGCAGAGCTTGTTACCACCATTCAAAATCCAGGAATGGGCAAAGGAAAAATGGCAAAGAAATGAAGGCCAGGTCTTCTTTAAGTCAGGTTAATTATTAGATACCTGATGGCAAAATTTTTGGCCTGAGATATTTCCTGTCTGAGGACATTGGTTGTTTTGGCACATGACAGATGCAGCCTTAAGCTACCTAAAAGGAGTGACCAATTCCAGTGTGTACTTTGACCAAAGTTTATTTTTCCTTCTTCCATGACTTGCCAGCCAGGTAGGCAATGAAATGCAGTGGGGAAATGATGAAGCCAAATAATGCAACAAAATACCAGAGCATCTCATGGGGTCAATTTTGAGTTCATAAAGTAGTTGTTAATATTTTCCAGTTTTCACTCCAAAGAATGCTAGAGTTCATCAGGCTATTCCCTGTTCCTCTCTAGCATAGATAGAGATGGACACAGGTTAAAAATGGTGTAGAAGTATTTATTCTCTTATGGAAAGACGGATTCCAGGCATGCAGTTCCAATTATATGAAATAAATAGGCATTGGAAGGACTGCACAGTAACTTTATACCAGGAATTTATAATATTAAGTTTATTATTTCTCACAAAACAGTGCTAAGAAAGCACTGCAACTCCCACTTTATAGATGAGAAGAGTGAGGTTTAAAGACCTTAAGCAACTGAACAACTTACATATTTAGAATGTCATAGGGCTGTTTTCACAATTAGGATGCTATGGGCTTCTAATTATCCTCTCTACCTCCACACATGATGGAAGATAGCAGTTCATTTCTGCACTATGTCTATTTCTCTATCTATCTATCTATCTATCTATCTATCTATCTATCTATCTATCATCTACCTGTCTCCACTTAATGCCAATGCCATTTTGAAGGCAAAAAAGGTAATTATTGGGGGAAAAAGAGGAAAAATAATAACCTTTCTCTAGTCTATACTGCCTCACTGGATGAATAATTTTAACTTCTTTTCTGTTACCCTCAAGCTTACTAATGTCAATATTCAGTTTACACATGACATCTGAGCCGGATGTGAATCTCGGTTCTGTCCCCGGCTCTTTGTGGAACAGAGTTGCTCCTTGTGGCAGTTCATAGTCAGTAGAAAATGGCAGGAGCCCGTAAAATACACATTAACCTATAAGAAGATGACTTTGCTCAGGGTCAAACTAGCTATGTGCCAGAATGCTGTAGGGCTGGGATCCTGACTGACTCCTAATGCTGGTTGGGCAGCGGGGTACAGGGGACATGGGCTTAGCCCGGGGTGCCCCAGGAGTTGTGTCTCAGCAAGTGGTGTGGGTTCTGAGTTCTTTCCTCCCGGTGACATCTTCCTTTTATCACACCTTCCCCTGGCCCATGACAGAGCCCTCACTCAGCCCGACCTGGCTGCTCCATCCCTCACTGCTGCTGATGGAGCTGAAGCAGCTTCTGCTGACAGAAGGGACTCAGCACTGTGTTCTCCTTCAGACCCGGCTGAGGTTCCTGACCTTGGCGATCTCACCAAGCTCAGGAAAAGAAATAGAAAATTTGCTCAGATGTGCTCCGTCACCAGGGGCATATGTGAAAATGAATACTTAGTGCAGGAGAACTGGTAAGTTTAAGCAGTTAATTTGAGAAGAATTTCATCTAGAGCTTTGTAAGCAAAAGGTCATAGCTAGCTGTTTGCTTAGGGTGATATTCTAAAACTTACTTTTATTACCAGATGTAGACATGAAAAATGGATCTAATCATGTGCGTGTTAACCATTCTTTTCCAATAACTAATAGAATTAGTAGTATAATCATATTAACTATGTTATGTATATATAAACAAATTTGTATCTTTTTCCTTTTCCTTCTTTTTCCTTTCCCCATCCCAGTTACTTTTCCCTTTCAGCAGTTTCTTACCCTTCCACAATATCTATTGTAACTTTTGGATCTTATTTACTCTTTCAGTTTCTTACACTAGGGAGACAATACGGTATTTACACATGTGAGTCTGATTTATCTCTCTCATGAGTATAGTACTGTTTCATCCATTTATCTTGGTAAGCCTCTATGCGATCCTTCTTTAAAGCTAAATAGTACTCCATTATATAAAAATACCATTTCTTTTTTATCTGTCCCTTGGTTGGTGGGTCTTAGGGTTGTTTCCAAGATTTGCAACTCTTTTGAAAATAATAATAATATGCAGAATTACAACCATTGTTAAATTCCCCTCATCTTGTTTTGAAAGCTTATATTGTTATTGTTTTGGGTTTTTTGTTGTTCTTGTCGTGATTGTGTGTCTCTTATTTTCTTTCTTTTCTGTGTTTTTAAAAGAAAAAAATTCTTTCCATGTGTGCTGTTATATGCATTCCTATGTCAGTGAGAACAGTTATTGGATGCTAGAAGCCCATGGTTACGTGCCAAATACCGGCTTCAGATAGCACACTCACCTGCAGGGGTGCCGTGACAGAGCGCGACAGTCTGTGTGGCTCAAACAATAGAAATGTACTTCCTCGTGCTTCTGACATGAAGGAGTCACCGGGGATGGTTCCTTCTGAAAGTCTCCTTGGCTTCTAGCAGTCACCTTCTCCCGATGTCTCTGCATGGTGCTTCCTCTGTGTGTCTTCATTACACTCCTTCATAACAGACCAGTCGTATTAGATTAATGTGACTTTTAATCTCATTTTTCTATAATTAGATCTTTAAAGACTTTATCTTCATATCCTAAAGTTCTGGGGATTAGAAGTTTAGTGTGTAAATTTTGGACAAACACATTCACCTTACAATAAATGTTTATATGGCATATTTTAAGTAATTAATGATATAATTTATAATTATTTTTGTATTTACTTACAGTTCTTATTTTAGGAACATAGTTTAGCATTTCAGATGTAGAGTAGTCTTTTCAAGGTCAAAGAGCAGGCAAATGACAGGACCAGGGTTCAAAGCTCATGATACATTTCAGTGAGTTTCCACCCTCTTCAGATTTCCAGGTGCTCCCTCTGAAATACATTCACATTCATCTTTCTCTGCCTGCACCTATACTAACTGACTCTTTGTAGTTATTACTATAGTCTGAGAACATCTTGCCTAAGTGACAAGACATGTGGACACTTTCAAATCAAGCAGTAGTTGTCTTCACTAGTTTGATAGAATGTGATTCTGGTGGAGTTAAGGGTGTGTTTGGTTCAATTTCACAGAATTTTAAGACATTTAAAGTGATACACAAATTTCCTAGCTAAATGACTGTTGTAGTCAGTGTTTGCATGGAAAACAATTTAATATAGGACACAGAATTTATAGTACTATTTTATAATGCTCACTCAAAGAAAGCAGGAAATCTCCCTACACACTGAAGACTCCAAGAATCCAGCTAAGGTCCTGGATTGCACCGTGATGTCCTGCATGAGTCCAGCTAAAGACCTACAGCCCATGACGATGTCCTCCTACAAGTCCAACTGGAGGCCTAGAACTCATGACAATATCTCTTGTTTCATGGATCTGCACTGGGAAAGCCCAAAGGTCAGCACTAGAATTTAGAAAGCTTTTGCCAGCAAGATGAAGGATCTGTGCCAGCAGGATGAAGGATCTGCACTGGAGCCAAGAAGTGACACTCAAGGTAAGGACCAGAGCTCCCCAGAAAAGTACCACAGTCATCCTCAGTGACAGTGAAGTCATGAGCTCCTCTGACGATGAGAACAAGAGAGTTCGTACAAGGAAGCCAACATGACAAGCTTCTCCAGAGACTGAACAGTACAGCATCTGCAGCCAGGATATGAGGCTCAAAGTAAGGGTCAGGCCTCCCCCAAAGTGACTTGTGGCTACTCTCAGCAGCATCAAGGTCTCAAACTCCTCCAATGATGAGAACAGCCATGTTCATATCAGGAAAGAAGCTCAACAAGCTCCTCCAGGAGAGACAAGGGCAACAGGAGAACCCACAACAAATCTTCTTCCTCTCCCCTTCTCCTTTTTATGCTGGCAACAATCCCAAGGTGGACCATCCACACCCAGCACCACACTAATTCAGTTCATTTGGGTGTTTAAAGGTGACCACCAGGTGTCCATCCACCAGAGGATGTTGCATTATGGATGATCTTATGTCTTTGTGCTGCTGTGACAAAAATGCCATAGGCCAAGCAGCTTAAACAACAAAAATTAAATTCTCAGTTCTGGAGCCTGGAAAGTCCAAAGTTACAATGTCAGCTGGCTAGGTCCCTGGTAAGGGCTTTGTTGCTGGTTGGTACATAGCTGTGTTTTTGCTGTGTTGTGCAGAAGGAAAAGAGAGTGGAAGGTTTCATCTCGTAAACTCGTAAAGGCACAAACTTATGAAGCGGGCTTCTCCTCAAGACCCCGGGTCCCAGTGTCATTACATTGCCTTCAGAATTTCAGCATACATTTTAGGGAGGGCACAGAATTCATTCCCCATCAGCTTACAGAAAAGGGACAATGTGACAATGGCATCATACTTTCAAGTGCCAGATTTCTCTAATCTCATCCACAAGTGCTCTGCAAAAACACAGATTATAGCATTATGATTATCACTCATTGATTGTCCTTTTGTATGAGTAGCTCAGTGTGCAGTGTTTACCCTTCACAGCATCTCAATACCATGGTCACAGGAGGTTTACATGGGGTTAAAGCTGGACAGGAAGGAAAGTGGTGGCCATGCCAAGATTCAAACAAACAAACAAAGAAACAAAACAAAACAAACAAACCCACTAATAATGGTAAACCAGAGTAAGCTGAAGGAGTGGAAAGGAAAATCACAGAACAGCAACAAAGCGAGAGGGAGAATTGATGACCAAACACGGAAGAGGAGTTTTCAAAAGTCTTCCAAGCACCTCACTTGATTGGATTCTGTGGGTTGTAATGGAAACAATTATGAAAGATGTGGCTCTGTCCTGCAAGATGAAGCAGAGGTACAGAGGCTTACAGAACAGCTGGTATGCGATGGAGTGTAATGAACGTTTAATTTGCTTCCTGTAGAAGGTTTTCCTCCAGCTCTGCTTCTGTAGGAGAAGCAGGATCAGTTTTAATTGAAGTTATCAGTTGTAGCAAAGGGCAATTTGACTGAAAGTTAAAGGTAGAGGTGAGGATGAGTGAAGTGTGGACAGCCTGGTGGGCGTGACAGGAGTTAGAAGATGCAGAAAAAAAGAAAGATCAGGTGGGAATTAGTAAGTGATTGGAGGACTGGTCACAAATAGGGTTTCATTCCAGCTTATTATAGATGAAGGGGGAGACTTCCTAGGTAGTAAAAGGGATCATAGTTTCACTCAGAGAGCAGTGGGGGTGGACTTTTTCTTTCACAAGTGTTTCTTTTCTGAAAAATTCTAGACTTAACTCAGTGTCACTCATTTTCACCTCTCAAATATTCATAATGGAATTAGTTCACTTTATTTTAAAAGGGAAGCCAAGGTATTTTTAAATTATTAAAATGTCTTAGGGCCAGGGATTTAGCTAAGTAGTGCAAGCACCTGCCTGGAAAGTGTGAGGTTGTGAGTTTGATCCCCGGTACCAAAACAAAAACAAACAAACTATCTTACTATTAATAAACATGTCTAGAGAACTGAGCTGAAGAAAAATCAGAACACAAAAAGGACATCACAACAGTACCAGCTATAACAATGAAAATTTTAAAACAATTTAGCAGAGGAACGATGAAGTAAATCATACTTCTGCACCACAGTATGCAATGCACTTATTTAGTGAGCTGGGTGAGATGTCAAATTGGAAGGAAATGTGATAAAATATTGATGATTATCTTTAGCTACAGGATTCTGAGATAAATTTAAAATAAATTTAGGTAATTTTTAAGCTGAAAAATAGGTGATCCACACATGATCACATATCGACCTGTTAGATAGAACAACAGAATTCATCTGAGATCCATCCCTGGCAGTGCCTTCCATTCACGGAAGCACCTTTGGAATCGTTCACTTCAGTCCCTGCGCAGGTAACTTAAAAGCTGCACGGGTGCATTCTAGCAGCTTATCTTGCCTGCACACACCTGATCTGCATTTATGTTCTGAGTTCAGAGCTGTGCTAGGCATATTATAGGGACCAAGACATTTCTGCTCCTTTGGGTCAGATGCTCTGCAAATTCAGAGGCTGCACCATTTGGTTGATGGAGTACAAACTTTGACATGGAGACAGAAGATTCTGCGCCAATTCAGTGTCTTCATTTGTCAACAGGGATTGGCTACTTTTCCAAAAATAGGGAAAGAAAGTTAACTTACTTCCTCTCGTGTTAATTCCACGTACGCACACTCGGTCACAGGGTTTTATGTCTTCAAATCATAGACGAGAAACTGAGGTTTAGGGAGATGACACAGCTCGCCTGTCACTTGCATTTCAGAGGAAGAGAGGAATTTCCTGCCAGGTTTGGTGGGTCTTTCCACAAACAGAGCACACCACTTAGCTGCTAGCCTGGCTGGCGCATGGGTATCAGGTGTGAAGCAGGCCATGGCTCAGTCTCCAGAGCTGGATTTGGGGGTTAGGCTCCGATCCTCCCCAGCTGTGTGATGTGACGCTAACTCCTTTAATATTTGTAACCTCTGATCTTATCCGTCAATCAGCAGGTAATACTATACAATCTCAGCCATGTGAAGTGATTCGTAAGTTCCAAAGGTTCACTGGTGACCATCTCAATTTTTGGTACATAGTCCGTATCAAAGCCAATACAGATGCTACAGAAAAAGGCAGGTGTGAGGAATGGAATGGGAAGAAGAGTCAAAATTGTGTGTATAAATTTTCACTTTTTAATGGAAAATACCCACTTCTAACACTGCTTCTGCAAGAAAATCATTCTGATGTTGAAGTAATGACTTCTCCATATATGCTCACTGGTTATTTTACTCCCAAATGAGATAAATAACCACATTTCTTCCCATTACTGCATACCTGAAAGTACTCTGTGAAGATGTAGTATATGATGAGGGCCTTTGCTTTTACACTTTAGTGTGTTCACACTAGCAGCCACTGTCGCCCTTTATTCTTTTTTCCATGTCACAATGTTCCAGATTATTATTACTGATGAAACAAACAAGTGCCATAGATTCACGGTCCTCAAAAAGTGCTCTTGCAGACATTGCCCCTGACCAAAAATACAGGTGAATGTCAGAGTTTACCAGGACCAATTGTCCTACAATAGACAGTTTTTACAATAGATGAGGAAGAAAAGAGCTTGGAGTTCAATAGGAAGGGAAATACAGAACTGCCCTCAGTGATAATTCCCTAAGTTCAAATTCAAGGTCATCCTTTCATTGTGAGAATATAGAAAACTCCATAGTTTCTCTGTGCCTCAGTCTCTTCAGATATAAAATGGAATCAATAATAATGCCCATGGCCATAAGCCTTTAATGTGGTCATACAGGGAAAGTGCTTTGGACAGAACATAGTACCTACAAAATACCATGTGTGAGCTATTTTCTCCTTGGTGCCACCAGGGTCCCATTGGTGGCGTCTGTTATCCTGTATTCTGATTTCCTCTATTGTTGTTTTCTCTCCTGTTTCTTTCACAAAACTATGATTTGCTAAGACAGATCATTAGAATGTGATGCTCCCCGCCTTGGAAGTCTGTCCAACAGCCTATTCTTGTATAATCCATGAGCTCAGCATGGTATTTATTTTTTTACCCTTTTAGAGAATGTAAAATATGAGGAAAACTAGACTATGTAACAGAGCCCATATGTCGTCCATAAAGCCTAAAATAGTTAACATCTGTCTTCTAACAGAAAAATTTGCCAACTTTGGTTCTGTGGGACAGACAGCATATTTCAGTAATTTTATGGTCAATACATATTTGATAAAGGAGAGAAAGAGAAACCACTGAAAAGAAGGGATTCACAAGGAATATACCATGAAAACAGTGAAGAAAGACCCTTGAGTTCCTCAATGAGGAAAGAAGCTGGGAAATATATTTCATAGACAGTACTGAAATAAGGGGTGACAATTCTATGAATCTAGTGAATCAGATATGCCTGGGTTCTATAGGGTCAAATGCTGGGTAATACAAATATTCTTTGAGATGTCATAGCCCTGTGAAGGATGAAATAATTTTCCTTGTTTTTTGTAGGAACTGAGGTTCGAGAGTTTGAGTTTCTCAAGAACCCGTAGCTCTTAAATGACAATGTGTAGATCTGAAATGATATGCTGCCAACTAAGCTTGTTGAGTGCCTGCCTGTAAGAGAGGGGTCTCAGGACTCCACCTGGCCCAGCACCCTCCCTCTGCTGAGAACAACTATGAAACAGACTGGGCTCAGGCTTAAAGGGATGACATTTATGGGAATAATGAGTCCTAACAGTTCAGCACCGACCAATTTAGAAAACTTGTGTTCTTGCTCCAGCCACAGACCTTCCTTTCCACATTGCTCTGCTTCGCACGCACTCCCTACTGCCTGCCTTGAGGGATTCTCAAGACTCTTGGTCTTCCGCAGCTTGTGCAGAGTTTTCCCTGGCTATGCCTGCATCCGTCACACCAGCCGTAAGTCCACTGTCTCTGCCTGAGTTCCTCTTACTGCCTAGCGTCTTTTTGTTTATTTCGGGATCGTTGCCACCAGCCTGTTTTCTGTTTACCTTCATCTTACTCCTGACTGCACATGTTGCTAACACAGCGCTCTGAATGGCCTTCGTTCTGAAGGATTCCCTTTTATTTTACAGCTACTTGCTCTGGCTTGTAGGGCATGACTGTTATCCCATTCCTTTTTATACTGACTGCCTGATGGCATCTAAGCTTCACTGGAGACAGTGAAATCTAGGTTTAAACGCAAGACACGATGGCAACGGGTGATCTTTCCCAGTGTGGAAGTCATTGTTATATTTACGTAGCACTGTGTTTTCTAAGTGTATGTGTCTGTGTGTGTGTGATGGTTTAGATCCTTATGCATTCAAAGGTGGGACTTTTGGAAGATGATTAGATCATGGAAGAACTGTGGTCACCCGTGGGTTCATCCAGCAGCACCCCGGGGCAGGGCTGGAAGATGAGGACTGGCCAGAAGGTGTAGTTCTCTGAGGCTGTAACCTGGAAGGGTTATGCCTCTCCCCAGTGCCTCCTTTGTTCTCTGCTTTCTGGTTCCCAGATAGCGAGCAACTTTTGTCCTTAGTGGATCCCTTACACCATAGTCTTCCTGCCTCTGAGCTGGCTGACTGTGCAAGGACTGAGATCTCTGAACTTTTGAGCCAAAATAAATGTCTCCTTCTTTAAATTGTGTCAGGTATTGTGTCTCAGTCATGAAGAGAGAGAGAAAGAGAGAGAGACAGAGAGAGAATGCTCTGTGTTCTTTCAGATCTCTTAGTTCGTTACTGTCTCAGTAATGCTTTTCATGGCACCTCTGGGATAAACAAAACACCTAAATTTTCCATTTCTTAAGTGTTCACATCTAAACAGCTTAATCAGTATCTTCAAATTGTGCAACCATATGAAAAAAATACAGTCATACATCAGTGATGAGGTGTTCTTTGAGAAATGCATCGTTAGGTAAGGTGATTTTCTCATTGTATGAATATCACAGAGTTTCCTTACACATCCCTGAAGGTGTGGGCAAGGACACACCTAGAATACATGGTCTTTATTGTCATATTTGTGGCTCATCATTGACGGAATCTTCTTCATGGTGTGTACAATTGTATATATAAATAGAAATAACAATATATTAGTTTGACTTGAAATAATTATACCCATTCACTAAAAAGATAGGAGTACTTATTGAACACTGAATGGTTATTTAACACTTGAAATCAGAGTAGGTTTCATACCGATACTTTCAATTATAGCAACTGTTAAAAACATACTTTTTTACAGATGGCAAATAAATATATAAAAAATGTTCAACATTATTAGTCATTCAAGAGATGTAAATTCAAACAACATTGAAATTTTATTTCACTCCAGAAAGAATGGTTATCATCAAGAAATTAATCAATTAAAATTAATCAATTAATTAAAATTAATCATTAAGTAAAAACTGGAGGAGCTGTGGGGAAAATGGAACACTTCTCCACTGTTGCTGGGAGTTCAGACTGGTACAACCACTATGGAAATCATTGTGGAGATTCCTCAAAAGGTCCCATTTGACCCAATTATTCCCTTTCTGTGTATCTCTGCAGAAGAATTAAAAACATCATACCATAGCAATATATGTGCACCAGTGTTTGTAGCACCACAATTTGTAATAGCTGAATCCTGGAAACAACTCAAATGCCCAGCAACTGAGGAATGGTTAGAAAAAGATATGGTATTTTTACAAAATGGAGTACTACATAGCCATTAAGAGGAGAAACATGTGACTTTTAGAGGTGTATGTATGCAACTTGAGACCAAACTCAATAGTGAAATAAATCAGACTCATGTGTGTAAACACTGTATTTTCTCCCCAGCGTAAGAAATTAAAATAGTAAGTGAGGTCTAAAATGTGTAATAGATGCTGTGAAACAGGGAAGTTGTTAAAATGGAAAATGGAATTAGGATGGGAGAAAGGGGAATGGTATAAAGGAAAAAGGAAGAAAAAAATGCATGTTAGTTATACCATTAGTGTCTCTTCATTCATAGAAAAGGAAAGCTTGTGCTAATATCAAGTAGAGAATTTTTTATGCCCAGTTACTCAGATCTTATACTCTGAGTCACTACCTTGAAGATAATAATATGCAATGTATTAACTATTTTAATTCTCCCATCATCTTGCTATGAAATTTGGTTTTACCTTTTTGCATACAATTTTTAAAAAATGTATTTTTGAGGACACAATATCATCAAATGGGCTGTCAAAAATGTGAGCCACTTTGAGCTAGCAATTCACGTTCCATCCAACTGCTGTTGAGCAGCACTGTGTTCTTCTCAAAGATGTAACATGTATGGAAGCACTGTGTGCTGTCTCAGGTCACTTCCATGTGTAGTTGGGAGCCATGACAGTATAGTGTTTGCTTTTTGTTTTGTTTTGTTTGTACCAGAAATCAAACCCAGGACCTTGTGCTTGCCAAGCAGGTGCTGTACTGCTGAGTTATAAATCTGGCTGTTTAGAGTTTTGAAATTTGTTGTTTGAATTGTCATTGCTCGTAATGTTAAAAGTTTCCTCTGAAAATTGTTTCATAGTCTCATTTTAAAAGTGAAGCCTGTTTTGTAATGTAAAATTTGAGAGCACTGAAATTGTAAAGATGCCCTGCTGACCCTTAGCTGCCTAACCAGTGCCTATTTGTGTAGACTACCCCTGTGCTTGTGATCTCATGGCTTATGAATGTTTCTGCTTTTGCTCACTCACTTTTGAGTCACACTTCTGCTTCTGACTTCTGCCTAACAAGGAGCAAATCTGCATTCAGTCTAAAGCAGCTGAACAGTAAAGTATGGAGAGAATGGAAACCAGGCAGTCAAAAGGATGGTGACCCCTGGGAGCTGGGCTTTCCTACAAACCGAGCATTGGGAATTCCCCACATTCCTGGTCTTGGCAGAATCCCCAGGTGTAAGGATGGTGTAAGGAGGCAGAAATGAGGTGGGACTAAATCCAGGAAGGCAAAGGTGGGTAGAAGTTGTAGAATGTATATAAAAAAATAAAAAATGTTAGATGCCCCCAGATAAAAGTTCCAATAACTGAACTGAATATACATTTCTCAGAAGAAGTAAAAATGGTGAAAAAATGCATGAAGAAATACTGAACATTGCTGGCCTTTAGAGAAATGCAAATTAAAACAACCAACAGATTCCATCTCATTCCAGAAAGACTGAACTAATGACAAACGTGGGTAAGGATGTGGGGGAAAAGGAATTCTTCTAAGTTATTAGTGGAAATGTAAAGTAGTACAACCACCATGACAATTAGTATGGAGATTTCCTTAAAAAGAACCCTCCAAAAAACAAAAAACAAACTAGGAATTCCATTTGACTCGCCTACTCCCCATATATATATATATATATATATATATATATATATATATATTCCCTGGGGATTTAGAGTCACCATATTGCAGGGATACCTGCATACCCAAGAAACTTGTAAAAGGTCTATATGTCCATTGACAGATGAATAGATAAAGAAAATGTGCTATTTATAGACAAAGGAGCACTACTTTGCCATAAAGATAAACTTGAAGCATCATTGGGTAAACAGATGCACCTTTAAGACCACAACATTATTTAAAATAAGTCAGACATGTGAGTTTAAGTAATGCATGGTTCTCTTATATAAGAAAATCAACATATAATATAACATGACATTATGTTAAATATAGCATATATAAAAGCAAGATAGGAGATTGATAAGTAAGAAGTTGAGAGACATTTTCAAATAAAAAGAGGGATGGGGAGGGAGGGGAAGTAAAGCAAATGGGAAAAAACTTTGAAGATCAAGAATCAGAAGGAAGAGCTAGAGATGGAGAGGAGGGCAGGAGCGGTACGTATACCAACTGCCCATGACAAACTTGATCTTTATGTATTGCAAACATGAAGTAATAAAGGGGAAAAAAGAAAATATAGTATAGAAAATTAGACAGGAAAGCACTGCCCACTTCCTTCATGCAAACCAAGAAGCTCCACCCACAGAGGGTGGATGAGACTATGTGTATGACAGTGTGGTCAGGAGTGGGAGGAGTGTATGCAGCAGGGTAATTGTGGAGAAGGCTGGGTGCTAACATTAGGTAAAGAGACTAATGTCTGCTCTAACCTGTCAGGCAAGAAAATTTCTCAGTTCATGTGTAATCTTGGACTCAGTAAAGTCTTCCTCAGAGGGTAATGTATACAAAACTAGGCCATAGCTGATTAATATCACATAAAAGCAATTCCAGAAATATAAAATCCCAAGTAACATATTGTTATTACAATGCAAAGTTCAAGACTATGCATTGAATTAAAGTAGGGGTCCTGCTTCAAAAACTAAAATCCCAACATGATAGTCTCTGCCTTACGATGCAGGTATTTAAAGCATTTATAGTTAGTGTTATACTGGATGTGGCTCAGTTAAGTCTATCATGTTCCTGTTTTTCTCTTGGTCTCATTTTTTTCTTTGTTCCACTTTACTCTTTCTTTTTGTATTTCAAGATTAACTACTTTATGATTATCTTTTACATGTCTTGTTGGTGTATTAGTTGTAATACAGTGGTGCAGTTCATGAATATGTTCACTTACAAACAATTTGGTTTACACAGAGAAGCATTTGGAAAAATTTTGGATTTGTTTCTATATGCCGTGTCCAATAACAAACATGACTGTGGCTATCTTTCCCACTCAAACAGAAATATGATCATGTTTTCTAAAATTGTAGAATAAATCAAGTATGTGAACTGTAGCACCATGTGTAATTTGATGCACATTCTCATGAAGACTCACTTTGTGTGAGAACATTTATGTTTGCCTACACTGTGTTTGTTTGGAAAATGTGGCAAACACCCTTTGACATATCTATGTTCTATTGAGAACCAGGGATATTGAGAACCATCTCAATAGCATTCTTTTCTTCAGGTGATGATGTTTAATATACATGTGCAAATCTGAGACTGGAAGAATAATGAAGATCATATTCTTCAAAATTTCATCACAAAAATGAGATTATTCAGTATAGACAAGAGATTATCTGAAGCTTTGGGACAATTGAAGATGATGATGAGGATGATGGAAATTTTCTTTATGGATGTCCTGATATGTCCCCAAATGTATTAATTTGTCAAGAAAGATTAATTTTTAATACCATAATCCTCTAAGGCAACTACTGAAAACCTCATTTCATATATGCAGAATCTGGTTTGAACAGAAACAATTTAACCAAGGTTATAGTTCTAGGGCCTTAGGGTTCAGCAGGGCCTCATATATGGTAATAGGATGATTCTAGCTGCTACCAAGACTCAGATATGTTAAAGGTATAAATAATAAGGAAAATGATGTAGAATATTGAAAAAAGCAGTGACTTTGGATCTAGAAAGAATTGAGATTAGCCAAACAGTTACCTTGTTTACTGTTATGATCTTGAGAAAAGTATTTAATCTCTTTTGCCTTCAGTTGCATCATCTAATAAAGGGTGATAGTAAAGTTTCCTAAACTCAGCAGGCTGCTTAAATATCTAAGGATGATACGATGAATGTAAAGTGCTTCCTACTAAATCTGTTATGGCTGATACATTGTGTCAACTTGAAAAGTTTAAAAGTTTAACTGACAGACTCAGAAGGGAGACAGAATCTTTAATTTGTAAATATCCTCATCTTGTGGAAGAGGAGGAAAAGGAGATGTTGTGAGTGCTACATGTGCCCTGGGACAGGGGTGGCCTGCATGCAATCTAAGGGAGGAAAAGAGGCATACTCTTACCCCTTTTGCACTGGCTGCTGCCTTGAAGTGTTGCCCTACTTCCAACTCCACCCTGCCTTGCAATCAGCTGATTATGGACTGAAACTCCACAAACTGTAAGCTAAATAAACCTTTCCTTCTTTCATTTTGGCTGTTGAGTATTTTGTCCCAGCAATGAAAGAAAAGTAACCAAGACAGTGTCCCTACATATAAACTGCTAAAAGTTGATCACACATATGGTAAGTGTGCTATATTATCATTGTCATCACTTGATAGTTGAGCAGGTCTTTGCCTAAATGTTCCTATTCAATGAGGCCTTCCAATGTAATCATATTCACTGTGCAAGTTTATGATATCCTCGAGAATTAGATGTTTCCTTTCCTATTTGACTTTTTCTCCATAATATTTGTCAATACTCAACAAGCCACTTATGGGTTTACTATTTATGTCCCTGTTCTTTGCTTATCAGAGCCTACTCTGCTCTGCTTTGCTTCTTTCTCAGTCTCTGGAATTATAGTTTGGTCAACAAATTTATTGTATTAACTACTAACACTATTTTTATTTTTCTTAATCAAAGAATTAATCTCCTCTCCACATAGGTCACTGTTATAGGTTGAATTTTGCACCCTCAAATTCTTTTGCTGGGATCCAAACATCCTGTACCTTAGAATGTGACTTTATTTGTAGACAGATTCTTTAAATGAATAACAAATTTAAAATTAGGCATCTTCTTTTGTTTGATCTACCATAACATAAGTAGCATAGGTTAGATAACTCAAGTAAGACAAATCTATTTCTCACAAAGCAGAAAGCTAGGAAGTCTGAGGTGAACGTTACAGCAGATACTCTGTGTGTGCTGAGGGCCCTCTTCCTAGTTTATATGCGGTCATTTTCCCATTTTCCCGGAATAAATCAGAGAGAAACAGAAGAAGCTTTCATATTTCTTCATAGACAGGCACTAATTCCAATCATGAGGAATTCACCACCTTTTCTAAGATATGGCCCCAAACCCCACTTCTTAAAATCACATTAAAAGTTAATATTTTAAAATGTAAAATCTAAGAAGACACATACAGTCTACCCATGCAGTCATTGTAATGGGGCCTGGTCCAATATACCTGGTGTCCTTAAAAACTAGGGGGATTTGGACACACACACACACACACACACACACACACACACAGGAAGAAGATATCCATCTACGAGTAAAGGAGAGAGGAACCAACCCTACCCACAACTTGATCTTGGATTTCCAGTTCACAGAACTATGAAACAATTCTATGTCTATTTTATGAAAGCCTCAGCAAATGAAAAAAGTTTCATTTCTTCTCCTGGCTCAGAAAAATGAATCTTGTGCCCCATGTGCTCCTAAGTTGTGTGTTTTAAATCCTTCTCTCAAACTGTATCCTCGCTAGCGAATCACGCTCAATTCTGCAGCCTCTAGTTGTGCTGTGGCCCAGCAGCTGTACACCGCAGGAGTCCCCAGCAGTACTTGTTGACAGTGTCTGGTCCTTGTTTCATGGCTAACAGAAGGCCCTTTTATTGTCTAAAGTGCGCCATTTTTGCAATAAATGGATGACCGGCCTCTGCTCCTGGACCCGCCAGCGAGCTCCATACTTAAGACCTTCCATTTCCATCATCAATAGCTCCCAGCAAGCCATGCTGTGCGGAGCAGGAGTCCTCACTTTATCTTTGTTTGTTTCCTTGTCTATCTGTTCGTTCTCCATATCTTAAGGTTGGTTGTAGGTAAATAGTTGATTATTGTTGGATGCTTAGAGCAACAGAGAGCATTTATAACGCAGAGACAGGAATAAGCACACTGTGTTAGACAGGTTGCCCTGGTCTCTTCCTTATTTGTCCCCCAGAAAATATTCATCGTGAGCTTCCTCCTTCTCCACAGGCTTCGTGATGTCGACTTGATTCTCTTGAGCTATTCCTCTTTTTATATTTCACCTGTTGTCCTTTAACCTTTACTTGTCAGGTGGTTTTATGCAGCTCAGCTTGGCTTCCTTTTTGCTTGTTATGTCTTTCTTAATCTTGGCCTCTTTATTCCTTTGCTAAGAGGAGTTATGGTATCAGTAAGCTTAGCTCTTGTATTTGTCTTTCATTGTGTGCTTTATCCCACTAATTTATCATTAATGAGCCAGCAAGTCCCCTGCTGGAAACACTCAGTTCAAACCCCTCAAGTCTTACCTAATGTCTTAATTTCCTCTGGAGGGTAGACCAGCTTTACTCAGTGAAATTGGCCTGTCCTTGAAACTCCTAGAAAAGCAATTCACATTCCATTCCAAACCTACTGAACAAGACTCTTCAGAGATTGAGTTCAGTCCTCTATGTATTATAATCCAGTACTGTGATTACAATGGAAGGGAAAATTTGCCAAGTTCTGCCATAGGCTGGCAACAATCTATTTTGGAATCTTTTTTTTTTAAATGCACCTTGCTATGAACACTATAGAAGTGTAAGCACTACACATAGCACTCTTCATTACTACACAAAGGTAAATTTAGATTTTAAGGACACTAAGACCTGTGAAACATGAGGGATACTTCAAGAATACACGCAAAATTATGAGTACAAATTAAGAATAAAAATAAATATTTAAAATGACAGAAAGCCACACATGTCACATTAAAACCACAGGAAAATGCTGCCAATAATACAAAGTTGAGGAGTGTAATGACTAAGATCCTAGCTATGTTCATCCCATCCATAGCTTGGAACCAATCTCAAAATGGGAAATGGAATTTGGGGGAGATGATAAATCAGGGATAAGGAGCCTTCTCAGATTGTCTTTGTAGAAGAAGTTCTGTCTGGGAGAGCTCCCTACCCTCTTCAGCTGCCCAGGAATTTTGATGAATTTTATGGCATATTATCCTCATAAAAACTTCTTTAAAAGACACAGTAAATTCTTAATTAAATGTACTGCATCATTGAACATATCTCTGACATTATCAAATTCTTTTCTGATTGTGCATCAATAAAAATGTTACCTTCTGATTGCAAATTTATATTTCTGATGATTGAAACAATTTTCTACAGGCTAAATTCTGGCTACAAAAATTTCACCTACTTGTCTTACAATTTGCATGTACTCCTGGTTGAATATCATAAGAGACAGCATCATAATTTTAACCATTAACCTAGCAATGTCACCTCATCTGCTGAATAACTGGCACTAGGGCAAGCGGAGGACTCTCCAATGCCATTACTATACAGAAGAATTGGTGAACAGTGGCTCATGGATCCAACTAACTTAAAAATAAATAAATCCCCAATAATCTTTCTGCTTTATATGCAACCCCAAAATGTCTAAAGCTACTTATACTTACCAAACAGGCCGAAAAGTTAGACACGATGAAAGTTACACATTTGTCTAAATCCAGTGCAATTAAAACATTTATTATGAAGCGATGTATAGCATATACAAGATTTAATCAAAATACAGAGTTCTTGTTTAACTTTTAAAATTACAGCAAAAGACATATTGTCATTAATCCTCCAGAAAACACCCTGTCTTGCTTCAAACAGACTTACTCTCTATCTTAACACTTTCTGAAGGGGTTGTGAAAGTCCTCTCTTGTGTTCTTCAAAGGTGTGATCAAAAATACAGCAGTGCCCCAAGTCCTATTCAAGAGTAAAGCAGAATTGTAAAAACATGACAATATGAGCCAGAGATTTAGCTCAGTGGCTTAAGCGCCTGCCTAGCAGTGCGAGGTTATGAGTTCGATCACCGGTACCAAAAACAAAAAAACAAAAAACAAACAACCCCCCCAAAATAAAAAACTACTGATGACTTCAACAACAACAACAACAACAAAACATATATTTAAAAAAAGGGGGGAGACTAAGGATTTAGCTCAGTGGCTTAAGCGCCTGCCTGGCAAGTACAAGGTCGTGAGTTCGATCCCCAGTACAAAAACAAACAAACAAACAAACAAACAAATGACAATATGTCCCCATCTTCCCCATTCCCTGTATGCAGTACCTTTTCACTCTGGTCCTTCCCCAAAGTAAAATGATGATAAATAACAAACATTTTGAATATTTTAAAAAATTTATTTATTAGTATAGATTTTTAGTACCTAATGATCATGTTTATTCTGGGATGTTGATGCTCGTGCATAACACACTTTAGTACTTCTTTCCCTCTACTCTCTCCACCTCTTGATCTGTTTCCCGTTTGCAAAGGACCCATCTCAATAATTTTATCCCATCTTTCACTTTGCTCTTTAAATAATTTGTACTTTGTGTTTCTCATATAAGGAAGACCATATAATATTTGAATTGATTCAGGAAATTGTACAATTAAATACTGACAAAATAGTACAACTAAAAATATAGACAAAAGAGGACTTCCAGAACTGCTTTAGAGCATGGCCAGAAAGATGCAACAAGTGTGTTTGGATCTAGAGGAGATATATTGTTTTTATTTAAACAAAAAAAGCAAAACAGTAAAAAGAGTAAGAATACAGGATTTCAAAAAAAAGTTAGAAATCACTAGTTGATAAACTACATATTGTATCTCAGAAGTAGTTGTTCAAGTTACAAAATCAAAGCATAAAAGTAAACAGACAATCAAACAATGAAAGCACAAATTATTGTTTGATGAATTAACAAAAACTTGGTAGTATGGTTATCTTGTACACTTAAACATACATAAAATTATATCCTTTAGAGCACTGTCTCTTCCTTTCATTATCACAATATCTATTATACATTTTGATCTTATTACTTTTTGTTTTTTATTATTTTTTATACTAGGTAGACAATTCAATATTTGCAAATGTGAGTTTGACCTACTTCACTTATGAGGATAGTCTCAAGTTGCTTCCATTTATCTATAAAAGCCTTAGGAGATATTTTGAAGGGGTTTAATGGTGATGTGTCTTTTACTGCAAAAAATTTTAAAAATTTAAATGTACTCTGTATTTTTGGGTCATACCTCATACTTCTGTACAAAGTGCTTTCCAGATTCTTAAGAAATACAAGCTTAATTTTTCATAAAAAAGAAACCTGTGCAAGTAAGTGTCCCTGACCATCATCTTGGTCACCTATGTGATGTATCTGCTACTTTCTACCAAAAACTTACCTCGCTGAGGCCATTTTGTCATAGGAACAATGTATACAGGCTTTTCTTATCTCATAACTGAGTTAGGGTCCTGTGGCTAGGCCGTTAGGATCTGTCGCTATGAGGAATTACATATATTATATACATTACAATATTCACGACCAAGAAACAATTGAAGAAACTATGATTTTTCTCTCATTTGCATAATTCTTACATGTGGTACTGTAACCAATAACAAGAAGTTAAACTACAGTACTATGTTGCACAATGCAATGAGCAAAAACCACAGCCATGTGCTGTAGAAGAAGGCACCACACAGCCTTACTGCAGTTCTCCTTCCTCTGTTGTAAATGCAAACACAGGTAGTAAATCCGAGAGACAGTTCCTAAGCCCAAACAGCTGTTAAACAGGTAGGTTGTTAAACAAAGAATATGTGTGTGTTAAACCCATTTAATGCTGTGACTTTTGAAAAACCTTGCTTTATCAATTAGTTTTTGTTGTTATAATGAATCATTTGATGCAGCTTATACTTATGAGGAAACAGAAGCTCATTTAACTCACCATGTGCACCTTAAATGCCTAATGGCACGGGGACTCTCCCTCAGGGGCCTCCATTGATGGCATCATCTCATGCCAACGGAAATGGCAGGAACGTGTTAGAAAGTGAGTGATCACATCCTCAATGAGAGACTCAGGGTTCAAGCTCAGGTTTTTGTAATGATTTGTTCTTGCAAAAACTCAGGAGTCATCTGAGAGCTGTCTTAATCAGAAGCAGAACCTCTGATTATCTAAGGATAATTGGACTGGGTCCTACCTCTTCAAAACTCCATACAGCCTGCAAATACTGTTCCCCAGAAAGCAAATTTCCAATACAGGAATCTTTGGGTGAACAAACAACATACAAATCATAACTAATAATAACCTAAGGAGGGAAAATTTATGCTGTACCTCACAGACATAAAAAGTCATATTGACACCATATGTACCATCCTGTATTCAATATCTTTCCAACATGTTCATTTAAATAATTTTCACATAACTCATAATAAAAATAAAGTGAGCATGATTTCTTCATTTGCAAGGCTGTTTAGTCATTTCTTAGTTTGAGTTACATTTTACTCTTGGTCACTAGCAGTATAGTAGGGAAGGAGTTAGCCTATTAAATCAGTCTTTCTGAATAATCTAGACATGTTTGCTCTCAGGCATACATTTTTTGGTGAGATCTTGTTTTTTTAAATTTTATCTTCTGCACCTGCATATGATCGCAAGAGTTTCTGAGCTCTGCTCAGAAATTCAACTAAAAATTAATACTTAACTCTCACATCCAGGATCCATAGATCAAATAATTCCTGAATTACATGCATCACAGATTTCAATTAGGAGAAAAGAGAAGGCAGGATTTTCTCAGACAAATGAAGGTCAGTTTATAACTGTAGGGCCTTATTTAATGTGGAGCTCTGACATTGTATCAAAGTCCAGTGGGAGGAATAATTACATAGAGGGGAAGTGATTTCACATGCTGACGTTTAAAAGCGAAGAGCAGGAAAACTCACTTGATGCTGATGGAAATGACAGAGAACTAGGGAAGGCGTGCTGGGAAGGGTCCTGAACCGAAAGTGAGAAGTGGTGCCTTCTTTCTGATGCAGGTCACATTGAGAAACACACAGTCTTCTGCAAGCTTCAAGATTCTCAAAACCAAAAATAAGTTCTACCTGGATAAATTTCAAGGAGATAAGAAATGTGAACGTTAAAATTGAAAACAAGAGCACTAGGATCACATGGGCATAGAAAAGTATGTAGCAATAGATGAGGAAACTATTTTAAAGTCCCAAGTGTCCCAACGAATTGAAATTGTGTCACACAAATGCATTTTATCTAAAAAACATGAAACATCTAGAGTAGCCTCATATTCTAATGCTGATAAAGTCCCAAAGGAATTAAGCCTTAATCTTAATCTGCTGCTGTGCTTTTGGCAGTGGTTTACACGTTATAACATCTATTGGGGGTTCAGTGTTGCTCTCTGCGAAATCAAAGTTTTAGACTTGCTGAACCACAAATTACACCTTAAGAATCAGCCAGAGAATAAGACCACTAAAGTCTGTATTTCTACACTTTTCACTTAGACGTCAGCATATTGTTGTACGCTGATGTCTGAAATCTAAAGTGTCTGTAACTTCATGAAGAAAGGGAAATAGATGGTGTGTAATTGGTACTTTTCCTGGATTCTGCCCCATGTTTTTTTCTTTTGGCTGACTTTAATATGCATCTTTTCCTATAATAAACTGTAATTGTGAATAGAAAAGCTTTCAGCAAATTCTGTGAGTTACTGTGGTACAATAATAGAAGCAGAGGATGGTTTGGAGAGCCATGGGAACTTACAATCAGTGTCAGAAGTGAGACACTGCTGCCTCTAAGTTTGCAGTTGGCTAAAATTCTTGCACAGCCTCACAGTTCTGCCTTAAGGGGACTCATTTAATTTAGAACACAGCTTGGAGAACTTCATGCCTGAGGACACTGTCAAAAACAATGGAGAGTTTGGTAAGAACAATTAGGAGGAGGCTGTTAACTCTGTGACCCAAGAAAAGCAGCCAATCAGCCAAAATTTTACTAAATATAAGCAAGAAAGGAAATAGCCAGGAAAGATCTTCCTTGGTTTAGAATCAACATGGCGATTTAGAAAATGTGGGCACATAAACTGAGCTACAGAATTCAAGAATGATCATTGCATAACATGGGTGCAAAATCAAATGCATCTACAAGCCATAATAATACAAGCTTATAACAACCTCTGACCAAATATTGAATCAGTAATGAGATACTTTTCCCCAAGGATGACTCATAGGGACCCATACAAAAATTTTAAATCTCCCTGATTGCTGGGAACCTGGGAGATGGTATACGTATAACCTTCACTGTGTCAGAAATGATTAACGAAGAAAATGCCAAGGTACTGCTCTTTAGCCTATGATTGGAAAATAAGTTAAGCCATGAAATACAACAGCAGTCACATAGAGCTAATGTAAATGGTAAAAGTCTAACTTTACAAGTGGGCTAAACACAAACCATAATCATTAGGTGGCTCCTGTTAACCTATCACTTAGCCCTCAGGATTTGGGATGAAATATAAAATCAAGGGAAAACAATTGAGTAGAGTTATCTGCTACTAAAATGGAGGAAGTGTAGCAGAATTAGTTCATGCAGTGTAATTAGAATCAGTTCACTAATATTGTTGGAAATAAACTTCCAGACTCAAATTGTCAGCACCAGAAAGAATTCACTCAAGACAGCAAGTAAGTGGACTTGACAAGGCAAAGTTAGTTTATTCTTCAGCAAAGCATGAGTACATTCAGATAGGAGCCAGCAGGCATGGCTAGCAGCAGGGAGGCAGGGTTTTGAGCCCTAATTCTTTGGAAGTGGTTATCCTTTAAACTAACAGATTGAATTTAAAGGCTTACAATTTATGAGCAGCCAGCCCTGTCCCAGTGCACACTGTAGCAGCCATCTGAAGACACTGCCTGTGGGTAACCAGCTTGGTGGGGAGGCAGCAGTTGGCCCTGCCCCTATACACACTCTAGCAGCCCAGGTAGCCTGCATGCGCTGGGAAAAATTGCAGCCAGCCCTACACCAGCATAACCAGTGGTCACCATTGGATACCTGTAGCCAGCACTGCCCAAGAGAACCCAGGAGAACCAAACAGTCAACCTCTGGAGAAACTGTAGCCAATGCAGGAAATGCCTGGGACCCCACTACCCATTTGTCTGGAAGAACCCAAGAAAATGTCAAGAAGAATCAAAAGACAGTGCCTGGTCTCCAACCCAAACAGAGCAAGTCCTACAGATGAAAACATGGAAGACATTGGGAGTCAAACTCCTGAAGCTTCTGAAGAGATTGCAACTGAAGTAAAGAGACAACTCTATGAGGCTATAAAAGAAATTAGAAGAGAAATACTGTCTCAGGTAAAAGAAGAAGTGAAAAGCATAGTAAAAGATTTGCTATACAACTCTAAAATAGACATAGACTAAAACAAATAGAAGAGCATAAGAAAATGAGGGAAACTGTGAATGAACACTATAAGAAAGATTTAGAATGCATGAACCAGATTCACAAAGATAGCTAGGAAATTAAAAACTCCAACAGAAGCTGGCAAAACTGCTTGAAAGAAACTGAAGGTAGACTATCATACTTTGAAGACAGGTTTGCAGCTTGCAATCATGAAAGGAAAGAAGTCTTAAAAATAATAAGGAACTAGTAAATAACAATTCAACAACTGCAAGATGATGCAAAGCAAAATAACTTAAGAACAATTGGTGTCAGTGAAAAGGTAGAAGTCAACACAAATCACATTAGAATTCTATTTACAGAAGTAATAAGAGAAAACTTCCCAAACATGGGAAAAGGAAGTGATATGCAGATGAGGGAGGCATATAAAACTCCAGCTAGCCATAACCAAAATAAATCTACACCCAGACATATAATAATCAAGATTCCAGAAATTTAGTACAAGAACAGAATATTAAAAACTGTTAGGGAAAAAAAAATCACCTTAAAGGAAAACCCATTGGAATCATGACAGATTTCTTAACACAAACCATCAATCAAGTCAAGAAGAGCTTGGAGTGAAGTATTTCAAGTCCTGAAAGACAACAACTTCCAACCCAGATTGTTGTACCCTGAAAAATGGTCTTTCAAAATTAATGGAGAAACAAGACACTTCCATGACAAAGAACAACTGAAGGAATTCATGACTACCAAACCAACCCTTCTAAAAATACTGAAGCACATTCTAGAGAGAGATAAAGAAGACTATTGTTTAGAACAGTGGTAGAGGGGGATCACCAAGCAGGGCAGACAACTGAATGGAGGGAAGAGTAGGGAGGCAATGGCAGGAAAATAGCACAGCAGAGATGAGCCAGTGCGTGTTGGCCCTATCCATCAATGTAGATGGTCTCAATTCACCAATAAGAAGGACAGGCAGAGTGGTCAGGAGACAAGATCCATCAATATGCTGTATACAGTAAACACATTTAACTCAAAAGGAAATTTATAGACTAAATGTCAAAAGAAAGAATACAATGTTACATGTGACAGAATCAGAAAAAAATATGGTAACTTGCCCACCAACTCCAGAATGGATATAAAAGATATAGCATTTCTATACAATGGAAAGCTACTCAAATATAAAGAACGCTAACCTCAAGGCTCTTGAGATTGTAAATGGGTACAACTTGAGATCATGCTCATGGGTGAAATGGTTCAGAGTCACATGGATAAATATCACATTGTCTCCCTAAAAGCATGAAAAACTAAAGGTGTTTATTGTGATCGAAAATGCACAATAGATACTGTGAAAGTGAAAGTGAAAGGGGAGGGAGTGTCTAAAAAGGGAAAGCAGTGACCATTGTTAATCTGTTATCACATTTTGAAACCCTGTGTTGATTTCATTGTTTTGTTTTGATTGGTTTTATTCTGTTCTGTTTTGTTTGATTTTATTACACCTGATGGTGTGAGCAGTTATTTTGAAGATAACAAGAGGCATTATGGTACCCATTATTGATTTTCCTTTATCTTGTTTTGAAGACTGTATCACATTCGTTGTTTTGTTTTGATTGACTATTCTATTTTGTTTTGTTTGATTTTATTATGTCTGATGGTATAAACAGCTACTCTGAAGGTAGCAAGAGGCATCATGGTACTCACTGTTGTATTTTACTGTCTTGTTTTGAAGTCCAGCATTGCTTTCATTGTTTTGGTTTTCATTGGTTTTATTTTGTTCTCTTTTGATTTTATTGTGCCTGTTTATTGTGTCTGAAGATACGAGAGGCATCATGGTACCCAATGTTGATTTCCTAATACCTTGTTTTGAAGTCTTGCATCACACTCATTGTCTTGTTTTGATTGTCCCTCTTCTCTTTTATTTCTTTAAGTTTAATATTCTTCAAAATAAAAAAAGGCCTACAATTTGTCATAGTTGGCTAGTTTAAACTGTGTGAGGGGAGGATCCAACAGATAGCTAAGGGGAAGGAAGAGTGGGAGGGGAAGAAAGTCCTTGGTGATTGATAGGTTATTTTTGGTCGGTAGCTATGTTTTCAGAATTTAAATAGAGCTGACATTTATTGTAATTCCAGTGTGTTTGTGATAGACCACCTAGTATGGGTTAGCATCTAAGAGAGTGGTATGCTTGTTTATGTTCTTTGATAAAAAAAGGCCACAATTTCTCCCAAGATCAGTAAGCAAATACATGACCATTAAGTCTATTGGTAGAAGTGAAATTAATATTCAGAGTGTCTATAGTATATAATCTACCATGCACTGTTTAAAAAAAAAACAATAAAACCAGAAAAATGTCACCAATACAAGATTTTTATTACAAAATATATTGAAATTAAAATGATTACATTACAGGATACATAATCCCTCACAAAATATTCCTGTTTGCTTTGGACAATCTTATATCATTGTTGTTGCCTTTTAAAAAGGCAGCTTAGGAAATTGTCTTTTGTGAGTGGCTTTATTGTGATTACATGGTTGCCTCATTGTTCTGAATGGATTGAAAACATCTTTTTTTCATGGTTACTTTGATTTGGGGGAAAATCCAAAAGTCACAAGAGGCCAGATACAATAAATACAATGGATGAATATGAGCCATACTATTTTTATGAGCTACCTTCCCATCAAATGGCACTCAGCTAAAGCTTTCACAGTCATTTTGATCACTCTTCATAAAGATAGTCACAGAAGGGAATTTTCATAATTGTTTCAAAACCTGACAAGATCAAAAGGACATATGTGTTTTGAAATGGGGAAGAGTATTCTGAATGGGATTAATGACAAAGAATCTTTTACTAGAATAAATATTTTATTATGAATATACATCATATTTTTAATCACTCCTATATACAAGAACATAAGCAGCAAGCAAAAAAGGAAAAAGAAAGTAAAAGTCTAGAAATAAACCTGTGCCAGGGTTCAAGATGGCTGTATTAGTAGACAAGAGCTTCCATAGTTTAAATATAAGTGTACTAAAGAGCTAAAGAACATGATAATAATTAAAATAATAATCATGAAATAAAAATGGTAATGAGATATAAATTGAAACAAAGTATCAAGCAAATACCCTAAAATTGAAAATAATATTGTCCAAATGAAAAAGAAAAAATTTACTAAGAAGATCTGCAAGTCATGTGAACTTGTAGAAGAAAAAAGAATATATAACTTGAAAATGCAGCAATATTAGCAAATCTGGACATTAGAGGTGAAACATGAAGAAAAATGAAGAGACCATCCAGAGGAATGTGGAATGCTATCACATATGCTAACATAAGCATAATGAGAATCCCAAAAGGAGAAGAGAGAAGACACAGAAAAGATACACAGAAATATAACAGCTGAAAAACTTTACTGTTTTTCTGAAATACATTGATCATATCCTCGCAGGCTATCAGTCTTTATAAGTGGGAAAACAAAAAAAAATTACACTAATTCATAACATAATTAAAATGTTAAGAGAAAAAAGAAAATGCTGTCTTAAAAGCAGGAAGTGAAAAATGTTGGCTTACAATGGGCAAAAGAGCATTAGTAAGATTAACATGTGATTCCCAAGGAAAATAATTAAGACTGAAAGACAATGGAATAGCAGTCAAGATACCAAAGGAAAAAAAATTCTGTAATACTTCTCAAACACGAAGATTACATCTTTGAAAATATCTTTCAAAAATAAAAGTGAGACAAATAAATTACCAAATACAAAAATATAATTGACTACTAGAAGACATGTCTTATAAAAATAATTCAAGAAATTCCTTCACTGTGAAAACAGTTGATTCCAGAGACTAATTCAAATTCCTGCTGTGCCAGTAAATCTTGATTTTTTTATTTGCTGCATGAATAGACTCTGGGAGAGGTAACTGTATTATGAGGATGCTGGTCTCTTGGGTTAGCATATTAATGTGCTCATGGACAAAGGACTATTCAGATGTAATTTGAGGAAGTAAACCTTTCCTGCTCCTGGGCCATTAGTCTCTGACTCTTTCTCTTCTCTCTGTTTCCAAAATAGTTTGAGGTAAATAGCTTAATTCTGCATCTCTTTCTCCCATCATGAAGTTTCTGTCTTGGAAACAGCCAACTATAAACTGAATCATCTGAAACTGTAAATCAGAATAAACCACTTTTGCACATCCAGTGCACTTCAAGCAGCTAGCAGGAATCAGAATTCAGTCCCGGGGCCTGAACGTGCATGGGTTGAATCCCAGAGCACAGGGAAGCCACGGAACATTGCTCCCAGGAAGTAAGACCACACCCCGTGTATAAAATCACAGAAAGACACATGGGAGTCCCCACTGGCCTAACTGGGCCACACCTAGTAAGCTCTAAGCAGCTAGTAGGGGCTGGAATTCAGTCATGGGCCTTGAACACGAATGGGTGGAATCCCAGCACACAGGGAAGCCTTGGAATGTCACTCCCAGGCAGTAAGACCATGCCCTGCATCTCAAATCACAGGAAGACACACAGGAGTCCTTGTGGGCATAATTGGCACATGCTCAGCAAACTCCAAGAGACTAGCAGTTGCCTGCTATCTGCCCTGGTAGCCAAAGTGGGCCAGGTGATTCTCAGAGCACAGGGGAAGTTTTGAAACATTGCTCGAAACTCTGAAATACAGGAAAATGACAAAAGAGCAAAATGCAATCTCAAACTTCCAGCCCAACCCAAGCAAGCCTAGGAGACATCAACACAGAAGAAAATACAAGCCATACCCCTGAAATTGCTGAAATAATAACAACTGTAGTAAAGAAACAACTCTGGCATACTATGAAAGAACTCAAAACAGAACTAGTCTCCCAGGTAAAAGAAGAAATGATAAAAGTAATGAAAGAAATACTGGGGCAACCCGCTCGGGACCCCCTTCTGTCTCCCTTCAGACGAAGCTTTCTCTCAATAAATATATTGTACTCTTCACTTTTGTTGTTCCTAAAAATAGAGAACATGAACTTGCGGACATAGTAGGTTGGGCGTTTCCTTCACCTATATCATTGGGAAGTCATCCACCGAGATCACAGAACAGAGGTGAGAGTTTGCTTTTATTTCATAGACTCTGGACTGGGACTTATTGAGGTAACAAATTTTTATGCTTCAAATTTTGCTTTGTCTTTGCCAGTTGTTTATAACTCATTGTGATAATTGCTTGCTATTTGCCCATTGCTTTTAATTGCTTTGTCTCATATAATTTATTAAAATATTGTAAACTAAGTTAAAGCATGTGAAATTTACAAGTTATGATATTTCTTTAATGGTATATTATTATTTTGTTCTTGTACAAGTTAAATTCAAATTGGTTGTTAAAGTTACTTGTACTCCTTGCTTGACTGTATTTAGACCATTGCACTAGAGAAAAAAATATTAGAATACCTCTGACAGGCTTTAATGTAAACTTCTGTAAAGTGATTCTCTTAAATGGAAATCTAGCTCAGACTTAAAATCTACATGTCTAAAATAAAGAAAACCGGAACTCCTTCCACCATTTAAGCAGCACTAAGCTGGTAGCAGGTCTTAAGACCTGGAGGACAGGTTTAACTGAGACAGACTGGCTCTGATTCTCCTCTGTACTCTAGAGGAAATGTCAGGCCTTTTCTGCTTCAGTTTCCCACCTTTGACTTTACTTCTACTGATTTCGTACTTTCTCCTTTCCTTATAGAGGCACGTAAAGTCAGAAAAAACTCTAGACTATCTTAGTTAAATCCATAGAAAATGAACATTTTCCAGCACCAAAGACAGGGAAGTCATCTTAGATAAAGGACACATATCCTGTCTCTGGGTCAGATGAGACATTGGTCCAAATTGTGCCCGTCCAGGGGAACACACATAAGAGCCATGTCCCAGCTCAGTGTTCTGGGCAAATCTCCTTTGGAGATTAAACCTGAGACACAGTGGGGAGAACCCGCTTCCATGTGACAGTGGAAGAAGCTCTCCCTAGAAGCAGCACCCATAGGGGACCTAAACACATTAGAGTAAGGAGGCTCTCCAATCTCTCAAGTTGTGGACTTTAAAACCTTTATCATAAAGTCATAGAGCAGTAGGTAATGATCTTGCTCAGGTTTTTTAACTATCCCTTACAGAATTTTGATGAACAGTGGTTTCTCTGCCAGCTAATTAATTGTTGTTATAGCAGCTGCCACCCTCAAAAGCAGAGGACAGGTTTCCCTAGCATCTGGTGAATCCTCATCGAAGCCAGTGGCCAATGGAGTGGATGCTGGATTCCTTTCTGGAGACTGATCTCTGGTTATCTGAGCTGATAGAAACTGAGAACTGAGGCTTCCTGGCCAGAGCAACTCTCTGGTAGACACCTGAAAGTTCCTCAGTGAACATTGCTCATGATCACTGAAAATCTCCATTTTTCTATCTTCCTTATTTCTAAACTTTTCAGTGGATTTTCAAAACCACTTGGACTACCTTCCCCCACCTTCAGAGATAAGGCTGAGGTAACTTTCAACAGCTGTTCATACTACCTGCTGTGTAATAAGAAAGGATTTGCATTCGTGTCTTAATGTCTTACATATGTTAATTAAGAGTAAATACACTTTCCTTTGTGCCTAAAAAATTGATATGCTTTTTCTTGACAAAAATGTGATTGCTAGATAATTTGTAAATTTAACTTGTGAGCTTCAAATATATAAAACCTTAAATAAAGTTACCAGAAAAGGCTACCTAGTAATTAGGTAGGAGACAAGTGCCTGGAGACTCCTTTGCCCAGTGCATGGGGCAAGGCTCCTCCAGTCAATTGTTCTACTAATCTCTAGAAAAAAGGAAAAAAAAATCCTACTTCCAACTCACCTTTTAAAAAAGCAAAATAGTTTATTACAAAGTTATACTTCCTTCTGTAAGCATTCCTTATGGAGACAAGGTTTGTGAGCTATGGGGGAAGATAGGATTGCACATCAGTCTGAGGGTAAATAGCTGACAGAGTCTATCTTCCATTCTCTCCAGCCAGCATCCATCCACCTGCTCTGGAGCAGTGTCAACCCAGGGATACCTCAGGGCTATTTAGCAAATAGGAATAAAAAGGGACCCTTGTTTATCTCCCTTATTTGCATAATAGATAGCTCAATGTCAAAGTTTTGAGCACTACTGTGCTAAAAATCTCAGCGGAGTTTCCTGAATTCAATTCCTGTTACAAAAGGATTCATAGTCTTATGTATTGCTTTTACTTTACAGACATGGGCAACTCAATGCCAAAGCCCCTAACTCCTTTGGAATGTATTCTTAAGCACTGGAAGATGTTCGACCCTTCCATGTTAAAAAAGAGTCTATTGGTATTTCTCTGCAAGAGTGTGTGGCCTACCTATCCCCTAGAGCCAAACTGGAACACAGAGGGAAGTATTATGATGTTCCTTTGCAACAAAAATCATACTGTAAAAAAGAGAAAAATGGTTAGAACTACAGCATTTTAAAGTTTTCTTTGCATTAAAATATAATTCTTATCTATGCTCTGGGTATAATTATAATCCTTATGAGACCACTCCCACTCATAGGTCTCTTTCTCTCAGCGACTTAAAGCAAATTAAGCTAAAACTAGGAACATTTTCAGATGACCCTGGTAAGTACATTGATGTCTTTAGATGACTTACGCAGATATAGAAACTAGATTGGAAAGATGTAATGTTACTCTTAAATCAGACATTGACTTCTAGTGAGAGACAGGCTGCATTACAAGCTTCTATTGCCTTTGGAGATGAATATCATATTGTTACTTTTAGAAGGCCAGAAGATAGACAGCCAAGGGAACCACCGGTTCCCACTGGGATACAAGCAGTTCCTATCCAAGACCCCAAGTGGCCAGCCAATAATACAGGAGATTGGAACAGGAGACATTTTCAAGTGTGTATTCTTGAGGGTCTAAAACGGACAAAAGCCAAGCCTTCTAGTTATTTAAATTGCCAGCTATTTCTCAAAAAAAAAAAAAAGGTGAAAACATCTCTGACTTCTTAGATCATTTATAAGAGGCAATAACAAAACGTATGTCTATAGATCTTGATTTGATAGAAGGACAGATTTTGCTTAAAAGACATGTTTATTACTCAGTCAACTCCAGACATTAAAGAAACGCTAAAAAAGATAGCCTTTGCTCCAGATAGTTTACTTGATACTTTAGTAAAAATTACCTCCTCAGTACTTTTTAACTGTGATAAAAAGGAGATAAAGGAGAAAAAAACAGAGACCAAGAACAAGCAGCTACCTTAATTGCAGCATTAATAAAAACAGACCCTAGGTCTGATTCTCAGGGATCCAAAAAGAATTCAAAGACAATGCAGACCTGCTATCACTGCCACAAGCCAGGTCACTTTAAGAGGGACTATACTCAAAAGCCCCCTGGGTCATGCTAAAAACTGCAAATTTGACCACTGGAAGTTGGATTGCCCTCTGAGGCCAAGGCCCTAGGGTTCAGATTCATCCTATCAGTTGGTCCTGCAGGACTAAAGGGCCCCAGGACAGTTGTTGCCCTCTCCTTCTGACCAGACTCCACAGAGGAGCCCCAGGTAATTATGACTATAGAAGAGGGGGGAATGCTACAGGCAGCTGAGTTAATCAGAAATATTATAGGCAGTGAGTTAGGGCTAGGTCCTCCCTACAGCCAGTGCAGGCACCTGGCAACTAGGGGGAGACAGACACCTCCTGCTGTGGGCCAGGCCTCAAGACAGAGGATCAAACAAATAAATCCACATCCTAAAGACTGATATTCTAATTAGTTTCCTCTCACCCCAGAACCACTATCACATCCTTCTAGAGTAAAGGTCACAGCTCCAAGAATGCTCGCTTTCTAAGTGACTTGCTTTCCCATTTGTCCCTAATGCAATTGATTTCACCTGAACTATTGATCTTATTGGCTGACTATACTTATGTCCCACCTTATGCCCATCTGCTTTGTGAGTTCCCAGTCTTCCTCCATCTTAAACCCATGGTCTTACTCTATAAAAATCCTTGGAAAAGACAGTCTTGGGCAACCTCCTTGGGACCCCCTTCTCTCTTGCTTCAGACAGAAGCTTTCTTTCTCTCAATAAATATATTTTACTCTTAAAAAAAAAGAAATGCTGAACACATCTAAAGAAGACATAGTTAAAAAGATAGAGGAATAATGCAAAAAGATCGAAACACTGAATGAACAATATGAGAGACAAACAGAATTCATGAAGCAGATTTAAAGAGATATACAGGAAATCAAAAATTCTATTGAAAGTTGGCAAAACTGCCTCAATGAAAGTGAAGATAGAATTTCAGAACTCAAAGACAAGATTGCAGCTATTGAACAGGAAAGGAAAAATCTTTTAAAAATAACAAGGAACCAGGAAATTACAATTCAACAATTGCAAGATAATGCAAAGAAAAACAATGTAAGATTAACAAGGATAAACAAAAAGAAGGGTGACAACACATACAATATCAAGGGGCTATTTACAGAAGTGATAGCTGAAATTTTCCCAAACATGAGAATAGAAAGTAACATGTAGACCAGTGAAACATATAGAACTCCAAATAACCATAACCAAAATAAAACTACACCCAGACATATAATAATCAACATCCCAGAATTCCAACATAAGAACAGAATATTAAAAGCTGCTAGAGAGAAGAGACAGAACACCTATAAAGGAAAGCCTGTCAGAATCGCAGCAGACCTCTCAACATAAACAATGAAGTCAAGAAGAGCATGGAGTGAAGTATTTCAGATCCTAAAGGAAAACAACTTCCAACCCAGACTGATGTACCCTGCAGAACTGTCCTTCAAAATGGATGGAGAAATAAGATACTTCCATGAAAAAGAACAGCTGAAAAACTTCATGACCACCAAACCAACCCTTCAAAGAATACCAAAAAACATTCTAGACAAATATAGGAAAAAAACACTAAGCAAGGCAAAGAATTAAACAGAATGGAAAGGTAAAGAATCAACAACAGAAAGATAATATGTCAAAAGTAAGACAATATATGTCAGTTATAACCATTAATGTAAGTGGCCTCAATTCACCAATAAAAAGAAACAGACTGGCAGAATGGATAAAGAAACAACATCCAACCATATGCTGTATACAGGAACCCATCTAACACTAAAGGAAACTCATAGACTGAAAGTCAAAGAATGGAAAACAATACCCCATGCTACAGGATCCCCCCCAAAAAGCCGGGGTAGCTATTCTGTTCACAGACAATGTGAACTTCAAACCAAGAATGATCCAAAGAGATAAAGGAGGCAACTACATACTAGTTAAGGGAAAACTTCAAGGGGAAGAGATAACCATCTTAAATATCTATTCACCAAATTTGGGAGCACCCAGCTATACAAAACAAATATTAACAGAAATGAAAAATCAAATCAGCAATAACACAATTATAACAGGAGACCTTAACACACCATTGACACAAAGGGACAGATAAACTAGACAGAAAATCAGCAAAGAAATAACAGAACTGAACCACACCTGTGAACAAATATACTTAGTAGATGTATACAGTGTTCCAGCCAACAACATCAGAATATACATTCTTCTTAGCAGCACATGGGACATTCTCTAAAATAGACCATACACTAGCCCACAGAACATGTTTAAGTAAATGCAAAAGAACTGAAATTATCCCATGCATGTTATAGGATCATACTACATGAAACTAGAAGTTAATGACAAAAGAAACTGCAGAAACTCAACAAACACATGGAAATTGAATAATACACTCCTGAGCAACCAGTGGGTCACAGAGGAAATTAAAGAAATTAAATAATATTTACAGGCAAACGAAAATACAAATACATATTATTGAAACCTGTGGGATGAAATGAAAGTAGTCCTCAGAGGAAAAGTTATTGTGGTGAACTCCCACATCAGGAAAAAAGAATGAACACAAATAAACAACCTGATGCTACATCTCAAACATCTAGAAAAAGAAGAGCAAGTCAAGCCCAAAGCCAAAAGAAAGGAGGAAATTATAAGGTCAGAGCAGATATCAATGCAATAGAGACTAAGAAAACAATACAAAGAATCAATGAATCAAAGAGTTGCTTCTTTAAAAAAATAAAATTGACAGCCCTCTAGCCAACCTTATTTAAAAATGGAAAGAAAAAACTCAAACTCATACAATAAAGAATGAAAAGGGTGAAATTACTACTGACCCTGTGGAAATACAGAAGATCATCAATATCTATTTTGAAAACCTCTACTCTCATAGGCTTGATAACACAGAAGAAATGGACAGATTCCTAGAAACATATGAATTACTAAAGCTGGGTCAATAAGATGTGAAACTGTTGAATAACCCAATTTTAATTAATGAAATTGAAAATGTAATTAATTCCTTACCAAAAAGAAAAGCTCAGGTCCAGATAGATTCACTATGGAATTCTACAAGAAATTCAAAGAACATTTAATGCCAACACTCCTGAAACTCTTCAATTAAATTGAAAGGGAAACAATTCTCTCTAACTCATTCTTGGAAGCATACATTACTCTAATATCAAAAGCTGAGAAAGACCAAACCAAAAAAGAGAACTACAAGCCAATCTCCCTAATGAACATAGATGAAAAAATTCTCAATATAATTTTGGCAAACAGAATGCAGCAAACCACCAAGAAGATTATACACCATGATCAAGTGGGATTCATCCCAGGAATGCAGGGATAGTTCAACATATGCAAATCAATAAATGTAATCCACAATATCAATACAGCCAAAAATAAGAAACACATGATCATTTCTATAGATGCAAAAAAGCTTTTGATAAGGCCTAACACTCATTCATGATAAAAACCTTACAGAAAACTGGAATAGATAGTCTTTACCTCAATATGATAAAAGCCATCTATGAAAACACAACAACCAGCATCATATTAAATAATGAAAACCTGAAAGCCTTTACCCTAAAATCAGGAACAAGACAAAGATGTCCCTTATCACCACTCTTATTCAATATTGTGCTGGAAATACTAGCCAGAGAAATTAGACAAGAGAGAGAAATAAAAGGAATAAGGATAGGAACAAGAAGAAGTTAAATTATCATCACTTGCAGATGACATGGAAATACTCCTAGGTATAATAAATAAATTCAGTAATGTAGCTGGATACAAAGTCAATACTCAGAAATCAATAGCATTCCTATACACTGACACCAAAACCACTGAGAAAGAAATAAGAGAAGCCACACCCTTTACAATAGGATCTAACAAAATAAAATTCTTAGGAATTAATCTGACAAAAGAAGCAAACAATCTATTCAGGGAAAATTATAATACTCTGAAAAAGAAATCAAAAAGGCCTTCAGAAAATGGAAAGACATCCTTTGTTCATGGATAAGAAGAACAGACATTGTGAAATTCTCCAAAAATTGTTATACAGATTTAATGCAATCCCAATCAAAATGTCACTAGCATACCTCATAGATCTAGAGAAATCACACCTAAATTTCAGCTGGAGCCAGAAGAAACCTAGAATAGCAAAGGCAATTCTAAGCAACAAAGTCAAGGCAGGAGGTATCACAATCCCTGACTTGAAGTTATACTACAAAGCTACTGTAATAAAATCAGCATGGTACTAGAGTAAAAACAGACCTGAAGATCAATGAAATAGATTAGAAGATACAATTATAACTACAAACACACTCAGTCACCTTATCTTTGATAAAGGGGCCAAACATATTCATTGGAAAAAAGATAATTTTTTCAATAAATGATGCTGGAAAAGTTGACTCTCCATATGCTGAAAACTAAAACTAGACCCATACCTATCACTGGGTCCTAAACTAAAGTCTAAATGGATCAAAGACCTAAATATTAAAACAGAAACACTAAATCTGTTAAAGATAAAGTAGATAGAAATCTTGAAGACATAGGGGTAGGTAGAGAATTCATGAACAAGAATCAAACTACATACAAAATACTTCCCAGAATCAATAATGGGGATCACATCTTATTAAAGAGTTTCTACATGTCAAAAGAAATCTCCAGCATAGTGAAAAGATGGGAAAAAAATCTTAGTGAAAGGTACCTTAGACAAAGGACTTCTGCTCAGAACATATAAAGAATTAAAAAAATCAGATCTCCAAAATTCAAAGACCCATTCCATAAATGGGCAGCTGAGATGAATACACAGTTCTCAGATGAAGAAATACAAATGGAAAATAAATACATGAAAAAATTTTCAGCATCATTGGTCATTAGAGAAATGCAAATCAAAACAACACTGAAGTTGCATCTCACTCCAGAAAGAATGGCCAGGATCAACGAAACTACCAACAACAAATGCTGGAAAGGCTGTGAGGAAAAATAACTCTTCTGCACTGTTGGTGGGAGTGTGGACTGGTGCAACCACTGTGGAGGTCAATCTGGAGATTCCTCAAAAAGCTGAGCTTGGAAGTCCCATTTGACCCAGCTATCCCACTTCTGGGCATATTCCTCAAAACATGAAAACGTTATATTACAGTGATACATGTGCACCCATGTTTATAGCAGCATAATTTGTAATAGCCAGATTTTGGAAACAACCTAAATGCCCATCAACTGAGGAATGGATAAAAAAGATGTGGTATTTTTATACAATGGAGTACTACTCTGCTATAAAGAATGATCACATTGAGATATTTATAACTAAATGGATGCAACTTGATACCATACTCATAAGTGAAATAAATCAAACTCACATGTGTAAATACCATATGGTCTCCTTTGTGTAAGAAATGGTAAGAGTACATAAGATACAAAAACTCAATAAATACAGTGAAATGACAGAATCTGCTTAAAGGGGAAATATAATATCTCAGGGAAAATTAGGAAAAAGAAAAAGGAAGGGAAAAGAAAAAAATATCTAAAATTATATAAACACACAGGACAGCTAAGATGATTGTGCTACAAATTCTATAAGTTTTTGGAACAAAATAGTTAACATTCATAGGATTGGAACAATTGTGCATATTATTGCATGGTGATCTAAGGAACTCTTGAAGATCATTATGTAAAATAATAACCCTAGTTATGCTTACACCACCTTGCTTTGAAGGCCTATATTGTCAGTGTTCTGGGCTCTTTGCTATTGTTATTTATTTGTCTTTTTTGCTTCATGTTTTTCTAGGAATTTGTTTTGTTTTGTCTTGTTTTGTTTTGTTCTTCCCTCTAATACAGAAAGGATAGGTATACATGTAGAGACTCATGCATGCATAGAATTTTATGAGAATTGATTATACAATGCATGATGAATTGAACAGCTACTTTGAAGAAAAAGAGACATTAAGGTACTCAGTGCTGATTCCATAGCATCATGATGTGAAATCCAGCAATACTATTATTCATTTTCAGAGTGATTTTACTCTGTTTTGTTTAATTTCAGTATATGTGAAGGTATGGACAGTTATTTTGAAGAGAATGAGAGACATTGTGGCAGCCATTGTTGACTTCCCTATTGTCTGGTCTTGGAAGACCTAAAATGTCTTCATCATTGTGCTCTGATCAGTTTTATACTATTTTGTTTTGTAAGAACTCATTTTACGTGAAGATATGGACAACTATTTGGAAAAAAACAAGAGATAATATGATAGACAGTGAAGATCTCTGGTTGTCTTGCTTTTAAATCTGTGTCTCTTACATTGTTTTCTTATGATCTGTTTTGTTATGTTTATTTTTACTCTCTTTAAAGTTAAATTTTTTAAAAAGAATAAATCACTCTTCCCTTAAGCTTCAGGTATCAGGTGTTCTGTCCTATTGATGAAAAGGTTGACCACTATACTTACCATAATAGAAGATAATAATGTTAACTATGTAGGCAATTACACAGGCCAACAGAGCTACAATATACATGTCAAAAACATTGATAGATTAAAAAAACTGATAATACAACAGCTATGGAAATAGTCTACTCTCAGTAATATTTGTAAGAAAAACAGAAGAAAGAAAATGAAAAAGCTGAATGACACAGTCAATCAAATGTATCTACTGAGCATCTACAGAGCCGTCTATTCAGTGAAGTATACTATACAATCAAAAAGTTCTCCAGATAGATCATAAAATCTCACACAGTTTAAAAGCACTAAAATCATATAAAGACAGAAATTACACAAAGTGTTTTCTTTGACTGTAATGCAATACATTTAGAAATAAATGATGAGGAAATTTTGAAAATTTATGACTTTTGAAAATTACTATGACTCTAAATTATCAATTATTTAGATAAAAAACCTCAAGGAAAATTTAGAAGTACATTGTGGTGGGTGAAGAAAATACCAGACATTATGGGATATAGCTCAGGCAGTGCTCAGAAAGCAATTTGTGACAATAACTATAGTTTTTACTATAGTAAAAACTAGATAGATTTGAAATCAATAATTGAACATTTTGCTTCAGAAAACCAAACTAGGAGAAACAAAGCATAAGATTAATGTTTCTTGATTTCACAATATACAACAAGGCAAGTCTAATCAATATTATATGGTTCTAGTATAAAAAAGAATATAATATTAAAACAGAATTGAGAATATAAAATTAGAATCCAAGCAATGAATGTTTATTAATTTTCAATGACAGAGTCAAGACAGTCCAATAAAAAGAATAGTCTTTAAATCAATGCTGTGAGAGTAACTGGTCGTGAATATAACTATTTCAGATGCAAACTTCTTAAAAGAAACATGGGAGGAAATCTTTGTAAACTTTGCTTAGTAGTTAGATATTAAAACCAGAAGTATAAATCTCAAAAAGAGATAAATTGGATTACATTAAGTTTAAACCTTTTGATCTAAAAACAATAACATTGTAAAGCAAAATACAAATCATAAAATAGGATACAATATTTGCAAGTCATATATCTGTTGAAGGTCTTACACAGAAAACATAAAATAATAACTTTTACACCTCCAAAATAGAAAGGCAAATGAATTAGGTGATGGCCAACTTATTTTAATCACAGTTTCTCCAAATATAATGCAAATGGATAATAAAGACATGAAAAGATGATTTGCACCAGAAATCACAAAGAAAATACAAACAACAATTCCAATAAGATTCTATTTTATAAACATTAAGATGTTAAAAGACAGACAAATGTTGATTTTATGCACTGCTGATGGGAACATAAAACTTTTATTTCAATTTGAAAAAACATTACCTTCCCTACTTTCCCAAGGGAAGTAAATTGTATGCAGCAGTAGTCAGTTTTCCAGTACTGTGGAAAAATATCTGAGATAATCAACTTATGAGAAAGAAAAGATTAGTTTGACTCATGGCTTCAGAGGTTTCAGTACATGGCTCATTGGCTCCATTCTTTTGAACCTGAGAGGAGGCAATATGTTATGACAGGAAGTACATGATGGAAAGGTTGCTTCATTCTCGGCAGCTGGGAAGCAAAGCAACATAGAAGGAAAGGGAAAGAGACTGTTGTTCCCAATGCCCTTCAAAGACATGCCCCCGCTACCTGACTTTGTTTCACTAGGACCTAGTTCATGAAGGAGTCATTGCATACTAATAAGGTCACAGACTGGAAGACAAATCTTTAGCATCTGTATTTTTTCAGGACATTAAGACCCAAATCGTAGCCTTACGCCCCTTGTGTCTAAAGACTTATGTCCTTCTCAAAGGGCAGAATGCCTTCACTGGGTCAACAAGAGGCTGAGCCATCTTAGCAATGTCGGCATTGCTCATGTCTACAGTTTCCTCTAGAGATTCAAGGAAAACTTAGCTGTGACCCACTGTAATAACTTAAAGGACCATATCTAGAAGATACAATAACAAAGTACAACAATTTCCATCAAATAGGACAATAACAAGCAGGAATCAGACCAAAGCAAGACCAAAACTCAACAGGACAAATATTAAATTCTATAGATCCACACTCAGCATCTTAGGGCAACATACAGCATGATGTGTGCTCCAAAGGGATTGGGCAGTCCCTCCTCTACTGCCTTGCTGACTGCAGGTCTCATGGCCTTGGGTCAGCTCAGACCACTAAGTTCAGTCTTCTTCAGCAGGCAGTCTTCATTTTTGTCAACTCTAATTACCTGAAGTCCTCACTGCAGATTTGGTTCACTCTCACAGCTACATGTATCACCTTGTAGAGGTCTGTTTGTAGGGACTGCAATATTGTCAAACACTCCTTGGCCACCAAATCTGTCCTTTGAAAACTTAATGGAAACCTCTCTGACCCCTTAAATGTCATTCTGCATGTCTCCCAAACCATTATCACATATTATATTAAGATCTGCTACCAGAATAAGTTTTATGGTATTCCCCTTGAGCCATGGCTGCAGCAGCTTCTAAAAGCCTTCATGCAGGGACAGGAGGACTCTTAGCTCAGGGAAATAATTCCTTAGGCAGTCTCTTCAGGCAAGGTGCCCTGGCTCTCTCTTCTTGAAAGAAATTCCTTAAACTACTCGTTTTCTAAATTGTTCTGCTCTGATTTTCTTCCCAATTTTCACTTCAGACATGGCTATAAGTATTCAGTAAAACCTATGTTTTTGCTTTAATTTTATATTTGGCTTTAGAGAAGGTGTCAGTCTCAACAAAAGGTGAACAAATTCTTTGGAATAACATAACATGAGTGTCCTCCAGTCCAATTCCCCAAACAGTCTCCTCAATCCTATCTGAAAACTCCTTAGTACAACTTCTACTATACATTTCTATCATATTCTGCTCTTGAGTCATCACCAAATTCATCTTTTAAACTCCACTTACAGCATTGTAGATTTTCTCCATCCTGCACCTCCGAACTTTCCCCAGTTCCTCCGATAAACCAATCACAAAGGCTTCTGGCAATATCATCACTTAGTGCCAAGAACAACCTTGCTTATCAGTATCAATTTCCTGGCAGTCAGCTTCCTATCAGTGGAGTAAAATACCCGAAACCATCAAGTTATAAGGAGCAAAGATTCATTTTGTTTCATGGTTTCAGAGTTTCGGTCCATTGTCCCTTCACCCTGTAGCTCTGAGCCAGTGACAGCACAGAGCATAAAGGCAGGAGCACACACTGAAGGAAGTCTTGTCACTTCATGGGGAATTGGAAAAAGAGAGAGAGAGAGAGAGAGAGAGAGAGAGAGAGAGAGAGAGAGAGAGAGAGAGAGAGAGAATGTTCCAGTATGTCCTTCAAGGGCACACCCACAATGACTTAACTTCCTTCTAGTCAGTGTCACCTCTCAAAAGTGTCACCACCTCCCAGCATCACTACAGGCTTGTGACCAAGCCTTCACCATATTTACCAGTGGGGGACATTTAAGATCTAAATCATAACGTGATTTTGATCATTATTTTCCTTCAGTTTGATGATCTGTGATCTAAATACTATTAGGGAGGTGGGAAAAAAATGGTCCTTGGTTTAATGAATAGTTCTTATTAAGAAAAAATTCTTTTGGGATACGCTTCATAAAAACAACCTGAGGACTGGGCACTGCCACACTGTATTTAGCTGTTGCTGGTGCTGAGGCTCTGGGGTAGCTTAGATGTATTCACCCCCAGGTTTTGGAACCTCGGCACACTCTGCCATTATCATTAAATGAAAGCACCAGTCTGTGCTGGCCCCCAGTTGGAGAAAGCTGGTTTTATTTGTAATGTGCAATGCTTGTCTTCCTGGGGAACTGGAATGAATACCATTTGCTAAGAATTTCAACCATTTAGGCTTCATAAGAAAATGAACATCTTAAAAGCAGGAGTTTGCCGTCCTATGAATCCCAGGTGTCAGAAACACTTAGACAACCCATTAAACTCCCTGATGAGGTTTCCCTGCCTTGGCCTCACAGGTAGTTCAGTTTCTGTTTATGTGAATGAGAAAACAAATCAGTAGTTAACAGGAACACCACTGTGCCAGTGCATTAGCACTTACTTTATAACCAGAGGGTGCCAGTGAGCACAGGTTACCACAGTGGGGATTCTGCCAGGCAGGGATGGTGTGTGCGTGCTGTACCCTTCCTGCTGGAGAGACAAAAATAGATCTGTTTTTGTCAATCTAAATCAACAATTTGTTGCTTTACTTTTTCCTCTAGTACAGAAAGGATAGATGTACATGTACATGCTTATATATACCTAAAATTTCACCTAAAGTGTTTATAAGAATTGATTTTAGTATGTATGATAGTATGAACAACTACACTGAAGAAAAAGAGACACCATGGTAGCCATTGATAATTTCCTTTCATTTTGATTCAAAAGCCAATAATGCTTTTATTCTTGGTTCTGATTGGTTGTAGTCTGTTTTCAATTATTTGATCCCAATAAATATGAAGCTATGGACAGCTATTTTGAAGAAAACATTATGGTAGCCATTATTGATTTCCTAGTGTCTGGTCTTGAAAGCCCTTAAGGCTCTCATTCTTGTGTTTTGATTGCATTTGTACTATTTGCATGTGTATTAACTTATTATGTGTGAAGGTATGAACAACTGTTTTGAAGAAAACAAGAGACATTATGGTAGCCACTGTTGATTTTCTGCTTTTTCTGAAATCCTGTGTTATTTGCATTGCTTTACTCTACTCTACTTTGTTCTGTTTTGTTTTGGTTGTTTTGTTTTATTCTCTTTAAAATAAAATTTAAAAAATCAATAAAATTGCAATCATTAGGTACATGTGGATGGATATAATGTATCACACATATATGGATGATTAGGTATAGAATTATGAATAAGTAAAAAGATCCTGGCCTTAGCCTATCCTATGCATTCATTCTCCAAGGCTATTGTACCAAAATGCAATTAAGGGACTAGCTTAAAACAACAGATATTTGTTACATTACAGTATAAAAGGTTACTAGTCTGAAATTAGGTAGAGCTGGTTTTTTCTGGGGGACCCATGGAGAGGAACCATTTCTTCTATTTTCTGGTGGTCTGCAGGCATCTTTGGCTTGCGATGGAATAGCTCCAATTTCTGCTTCTGCTTACCCCACTATGAGCTTCTATTATTTTGATCTATGATTAAATTTCCCCATTTTTTTCAAACTACAATAATTAATTACTGAAGCAGGGCCCACTTTAATTCAACTTGACCTCATTTTGATTTTATTGCATAGATCTTGTTTTAAGATAAGGTCACATTCTAAGATACTTGGGATGTGATTCCTACTTAGTATTCTGAGATCCACAGTTCAGTCAGTGTGTGTTTGTTTCAGGAAGTGATTTACCTGAGCATATCTGAGGATGGAGAAGGGGGAGCCCGTGTACTTCTGTCTTGGGAAGTAACGTGGAGAGGTAGGGTTTGGGGCAGGCAGCACGCACGGGGGAGTGCTTGGAGGAACTCAGGAAAGATGTTCCCTTAGCAGCAGAAGGCTGGCCCGAGACTGTGAAGGCTGTGCTATCAGTCAATAAATTTGTATTAAATTTTACCACAGTCAGACTCTGTGCTTCATACTCGTGATGTGATAGTGGGAAAAGCAGGTCCATCGTGCTTTTCCCCGAGTCGCAGAGAACGAGAGAAGTGCGCGATATGTGTGATCTGCACTTTGTTATACTGATTCTCTCTGGTTCATTTCCCCATAGGTTTGTGATTGAAACCTGGAGACAGTGGTGAGGGGTGAATTTGGAAAGTGCGGGGTGCTGACGTGCACAGTTTTTGAAATACTGCGAGCAAAAAGCAATAGTTTTCTAGGCCACAAAAGGCCAGAAATGAGTTGGGACATTCTAGAATAGACCAAAATATAAATGAAGCACACTGCAGCTAGAGTTCTGTTGATTTTGGAGCTCTGGTCAAGCAGGAAACAGTGCTGAATTAGTTTCCCATTGGTGTTATAACTCATCACCATACGTGGAAGAATAAAACAACAGAAAATTATCAGCCCATGACTTTGGAGGCCAGGAGTCTGAAATAAGGGTTAAAAGCAGAACTGTGTCTTCTGGACATTCTAGGGAAAATTGTGTTGCTTGACCTTCCTTCCTTCAAGGAGCTGCTCCTATTCGTTCACTGGACCCTTTACTTAAATTGTCACAGCTCCTTACCTGAGTCTTCTGTCTCCGATTTTCACCCCATTGTCACTTACAAAGACTTCTTTGGTTAATCTAATTTAATCCTGAAGAGTCCGTGCTGTAGTTACTGAATCCGTGATGTGGTTGTGAGCACAAAGTTCAGCAAAAGAGAAACAATCTCTAACTTTTGGTTCAAGATTAGAGCGTGTAGGTCACCCTAAGCTTTGTGTCAGTCACCCTAAGCTTTGGCCTGCTCACAGCTGCCTCCCCATCCTATGCAGCCCTCGGTGGTGAGAAGATGAAGTTGTGCTGAGAAGTCCTCTGTGGTACCAAGCTCTTAGTTTGCACAGAGATGTGCCCTGGAAGTGAGAAACCAGGCAGATGCATTTTCAGAACTTTCTAATGCAAAATAATCATTGAAGTAAACCCTGTCACACTGCCTTGGCTACACGTCTAACAATCTGAGGTTATCTCCTTTAGGAAGTGCACTGAAGCTTCTTAGCATGCTGACAGTGGTTTCAGGCAGAGTAGGAAGCATTTAAAAGAGAAGAAGGATCTTTGAGGGCCGTTGGGCAAGCTCTGAATTCTCCAGAAGGATTTGCTTGGCATTCTGTTGTGAACTTCTGCACATACAGAAACCTCCTGCAAGGCACCATGCCTTTTCCTCTCAGCAACAGTGCAGTGACGTGTGCTCACCATCCGGACACTCCCTGGGTGTGTAGGTGATGGAGTCAGATCTTCCACCTTTGTAACATCAAAGGCAGCTTACTAAATTTTCAAGTTGTTTTTTCAAATTGAGGAAAAATGTGTGAATTTTGCACAAATATCTGCCAAGAATCCACCTGCCACAATAGTTTAGATCTTAAATATCTCCCAAAGTATACCTGTTGGAGGCTTATTGGCCATGATATTGGAAGATGGTGGATCACTTAAAGGTGAGCCCTAGTGGAAGGACCTTTAGGTGAGTGGCAGTGTCCCTGTGAAGGTGATATTGGGACCTCACCACCTTCTTCCTTCCCACTTTGCTTCCTGGTCACCATGGAGATGGGGTGAGCACCTTGTGTTTCTATATGCTCCCTGCCCTGATATTCTGCCTTGCTGCAGTCCCAAAGGATGGGCCCAAGTGACCATGAACTGAAATCTCTGAAACATAAGACAAAATAAACTTTTTCACTTTTTAAATTTATTTTCTTGGGTATTTTGTCACAGTACCAAAAAACTGTCCAATACCAAAATAATATTTTCTGGTATAGAATTAGATCTTTCAGTCATCTCTCCACTCAGGTGCAACACTTATTCATGCTGTAAAAGTTATTCTGAGGTTTCTTCTTTCAGCAAATCTGTTCAAATTACTTTTGCTCTTAGTCTGATTTAGGTAATATCCATTGTTTAGTTGGATTCTGGTTCTATTCAACATTATTTTCCTCTGAGTCTATGTATATTATTTAGTCCCTCCATTCATTCCAAATCATACCTGATCAGATTACTTTTATTAATGAAATACACAAGATGGACAAACAAAATTAAGATGTGACCTGAGATTCTCTGTACTGCTTTTTTCAATGACTTGGAACTAGGCTATCTCCCAGATTGGAGAAATTATAACCAACTGAGAAACTGAAAGTGTAAATAAGGACCAAAAAATATAATAGGTATTGTGAAATAGGAAGAAATTGTTCAAAAGGGGAACTAGGGAGGGGGAGGGGGAAAGGAAGGGAAAACATGGAAATAGCTTTGTAAATGAGGGAGGAGAGGGTTAGAGAGAGACGAAGGGAATGGAGAAAAAGAAGAATCAAGATAAATCCTGCACATATCCCAATTCCCTATGATGAATGCGATCATTATCTATATCTAAACTGTACCAATAAACTTAGTTAAAAATATTTAAAGGCTGGATATTGATTATGACTGTGGTCAATATGTGACTTTTGTTTTTTGGACAAAGAATCTTTAATTAGGAGTCTTTCCTACAGCAGAGAAAAGGAGAGATGGCAATAATGAATGATAAATCTTAAAGACTGTGCTCATTTCAGCTTCCTGTTGCCCTGGTCAAGTGACTAACACTACCCAACTCAGATCCGCGTGGTGGGCATTTTTCCTGTCCTGCAGGAAGGGCCCCAAGAGGGTCTGGTACTGTTTGACAACCCAGAGTTGGCTGAATATTTTGAACAAATAAAATAATCTCCCACTCAGTAGCCAAACTTCCCCTCAACCTCAAAACACTTACTTCCAATCACAGTGAGTTTCTGGCTCCAGCTGAGAAGCAACCTTTTGACAATGATCACCGTCATAAACAATTAGTCTTGTGGAGCAAAAAGTACTGCTTTATCTTTTCTGCATTGAGATGTTTGTGTATTTCCCACATCTCAACGCAGAAACTGAATCTTAACACAAAGACCATTATTATCCTTGAACAAATATATGTCAACCATAGTAGGTAGATGCTGAAATCTATGCTGATCTGTTCGCTAGAGGTTTTCTTTTTCTTTTTCAGATACACCCTTGAGAAGTGTTAGTTTCAAAATTTCTCTGATCCCCATAGTAATGAATTTTTAACGGTTTACTCAAACAGGAAACCAGACTCAATCTCACTTCCTGTCACTTAAGATTTCTCCCTCGGGGGATGGCCTAACTAAGGTACCTCAGGCAGTCCCCCTTTCTCAGCCCTTCTGACATGTGCTATTTGCATAAGCCTGCTATTGACTTAGCACTTAGCCCTTCTTATCCAGTTTGAACAGGACAAAATTCTTAAGAGAAAACCGAGGGATATTTTCCCAGCCTTTTAATCATTATTCTATTTCTCCGTGGGAGTTTTGCCAAATCTTAGCTTTGGGCCTGGGCCTCAATATCTGCAGGCATTTTCACATTCTAGTCCCTCTGTGGTCTCTTGCTGGATTTATCCCAGCTTCCTCAAGGCAACTGAAAGATGTAAAGAGAGAAAAACTAACTTATTTTATGCATTGTACTCATTCCTCTTTTTCAGATTTTTTGTATATGCACAGATTACTGTCGGATCTTTCTCACCTCATTACTTGCTCAAGCCTCGAAGTACCTTTGAAATTCATCACTTTTACACTTTTCCATTACAGGTCAGTCTTTCCGTTCACCTGAACTTTTATTCTTGGAGATATTTGCTGAGTTATTTCAATGTACAGAGTTTAATACACTGTTGCAGGCATGTAGCTTTCCAAGGTCAAAAAGGAAAGAACATGATCAGATGTAGAGTGAGCCTTTGGTTCAAAGAAAAGAGATGGAAAACAATAATCCTTAGTACTTGTATTAGTTAAGGTTCTCCAGAGAAACAGAATCAACAGAGAACATTAACTGAAGGTATACATAAGTAGACAGGTAGGTAGATGGAAAGATAGATAGATGGATAGATAGATAGATAGAGAGATGACATATATGCAATATGGACTTTGCTGTGGTGATAGACTGACAGGGTAATGAGGGCTGTTACACCCATGATACACCATCTCTAATGTAAAGAACTAGGACAATCAGTGGTGCAATTCTGCAAAAGTCTGAAAATTTGAATCTCTGATATCTAAGGGCAGAAGAAGCTGGAAGACACTGCAATTCCACAAGAGAAAGCAAATTTTCCTTTGTTATCTCTGGTTCTTCAAGAGATTGGTGAATGCGACCTGTCACAGGTAGAGTGGAGCAGGTCTTCACTCAGCCTACGGATTCAGAGTCTAACATCTTTCAGAAACACCCTCACTGACATGCACAGAAATGATGCTCAGCCCGTATCTGGGTAGCCCCCATGCACTCCACCAACACATCAGATCACTAGTACGGGGCCTGAATTAACAGAGGTGGCCCATTGCTTGTGACTCTTTTCTTTCCCTTTCACTCTTGCATTTCTTCTCTGCTCACTGATTATGAGGTGGCGATATGCAGTGAATGGTGCAGGCTTCACCTGCTTGAATTTCTTGCTGATGCTACATTATGGGGCCACTCCAATCCTCAGTTTCCATTTCTGTATGAAAAGGCATAGCCCAATACTTACAATCTGTAGTTGTCTTTGTTAAACAAGACAAGGAAGAATACACATTTTGTGACTATTTGCCTAGAACATAATGCATTTTTATTAAATGTTAGTTGTCATTGATTGAAACTTACATTAGAATGCAAAGCTTCCCTTTCCTCCCTGATCTGTTATAGCCCATTAATACCATAAATTCACTATTTTTATTTTTCAGTGGTTTTATTTATCTATTTTGCCACAAATCATGTTTGGCAAATTATATGGATCATTCCATGTTATGTCCTCAAAATTCCTGTAAGGGAGTAGATAGAATTTCCTCTAGAGATATAGAACCTATACTCAGGTCACACAGCTTGGTAATTATCCAAGTGGTAATTATGAATTGACTCTGGTTCTCTTTTACTTTACAGCCTTCACAGCTGCTCTCCACTGTACCTCTTTATCTCTCAAAAAACATCAGCACAATAATAGTCTTTTAATAGGGAACTTCCTTCCCCAGGCTTCGTATTTCCGTGTGTGTGTGCATACTTTCCACCGACTTTCCTGTCCTCTAACAACTTCTACACGCTGCCCTTACTTTTTCTCACTTACAGAAGGAACTTGGAGGAGTTTTGTCTGAGTGAACCTCTCTTTTCTCCTTTTGGAATCTGCTCATCAGTGCATAGTAGGTACACGGTCCGCTGTCTCAGAACCCCCGTAGTAAATCAGGTTGCAAGAACCTCACTCTAGGGTAAGAACTCCTGATAATCATCTGAATAAGCTGCCTATTCTAGGCAGGCTTTGAGAAAACCCATTGCTTTCAATGAAATTAGCTGTACCCAGTTATATAACTTTTACAATAAAGGAAAACATTTTCATGACCTCGGACCCTTATTTGGAACTCCATCTCTGTTGTTTTCAAACTGAGTCAGCAAAACACAATTTATTAAATCTTCTCCAAAGTGATTATCAAGAACGATGTTTTTAAATAATGCCCACCTAGTGGTGGAATAGAGTTTTAGAAAAATCTGGTTATCAGCATCATGTTCACAATTGTTCAAATACTTTCCTTTTAATGTTCTGTGCCAGGGCGTTACAGGGAGGTCTGCATTCACAAACATCTCTTCTACTCATGAAGAGCACTTAGTGAACACTTTTGAGACAAGTGATTATAGAAGTATCTGATTAATTTTAAAGTAAGTGATTGGCAAAGTGGAGACAAATATTTATTTTAAAGTCATACATCTTTCATCCTTCAAGTTATGACAAGCACGTGCTAGGAAAATATTGCATTTGGTTGATGTAACTTTAACGTATTATTTTATTTATTTACCTGGTTTTTTTGCTACTTATCAAACTCCTATTGTATGACTAGGATTGTACTAGTACAGCACTGTGTAAGAGTAAAGAATTCTTATGCCTCGAGAGCTCAGAAAGCCTGCTTAGTGTATCTGTATGTAAGTCACTTTCTATTAAGTGTAAATTTCAGCCCTGGTTACCTTTAGGAAAGAAGAAAAGGATTTGAAACTGTCTTCAACTCTTTGCTATAATACCAGAACATTAAAAATCCGGAAAGAAAAGATAACCAGGAGATCCAAGGACCTGAAAGAACTGAAAAATGTGGGTCTTCTGCCCTGGGCGCCATCACAGTGGTTCAGGCTGATGGTTTTCAGCCTCTCTGCCTTTTTCTCCCTTGGTTGGATGAGTAAATGGACAAGGAGCTTATCCTTGATTTATTAGCTATGACCATGGAGTTTTGGTCTGGTAAATAATGACTTGTCCACTGCAAGAGACAGTGAAATTGTGAACTGAATAGCAGGTCCAAGACATTATGAAATAAAAAATAATTTATGAAATAAAAAAATAATGACTATTTCTGAAGCCCCAAATGGTAAAACAAACCATATTTTTCATAATGTACAACTTCAAAATCGATTTGACTTCCTGCCCCTTAGAACATACATATTCACTTCTTTACTCATAAATCCAAGGATGTTACAATTTTAACAGCTCTACATATAACCTGTGGGTGTCCACTTGGATACCGGGTGTTCTGTGTTCTGCAGGAAGCTCATTCCCATTTGTTAGGGTGAGAAGAGGCGTTCCCAGGATGACTGGCTTCAGATGCTGAGTGCAGCATTTATGTAGACTTCTTGGTGCAAAGTAATGGCTTAACAAACTTTTGTTGAGCAGCGGAGACTTTGTCCACTGTACGCTGGAATACCTGGTGTAAAGTTGGAGAGCACTGGACAGGCTGGGGTGGCTCGGACACCTAATGCTTAAGCCAGAAATGTATGTGTTACTCCACAAGGCGATCTGGGGGTGGAGAATGGCTACTGAAAGTGAAACTGCATTGCACATCAAGGATCCACAAGGCTGCCTGATGCCTACTTATGTTCATTAGGTGAGATTCGTCATATAATCAATATACCCTTCAATGGTATATGGTGTTACACCATATACCGTGTTGAGTGTAGCAAACAAATCATTTCAGATTATATGTCCTTCACCCCTCCTGTTACCAAGAATTTAACTTAATGTCATAGATGAAGATGATGAAATTGACTAAAGGTTGTGAAGATTCCTTTGAGAGAGAGACACAGAGACAGAGACAAGACAGAGAAAGAGAGAGAGATGGGAAGAAAGAGAGACAGAGACAGAGACAGAGACAGGAACAAACTACCCTAGCATCATGCAGCTTATACATTTTGGCACTGGGATATTAATTTAATTTGTTTTGACCTGACATGGTTAATCTTACTAGCAACTTAACTGACTTGAGAGAAGCCTAGGAAAGTAGTACAGCAACTCTGGCAGTGTCTGGGCAGGTCAGAGGGTATAACTTCAGGGACTGCATTACACTCCTGGCCCCTTCTTCTGAGGGTCTTCTTTTCTCAGCTTCCTGGATGCCGTGAGTTGAGCATCTTCCCTCTGCCATGCCGCTCTGCTTGTTGTTTGGGCCATGGTGTGAGTGACCATGACTGACCCTCTAAATTATGAGCCCTAAACAAAGCTCCCATCTTATAATTTCTGATTGTCAGCATTTTGTCCCACAATGGGAAGCTGAGTGATGACTGAATGAATGTGCCAAACTTTATCTTTCCTACAGATGCCTTCTGCATCTTGAACTCTTGGAATTTTGATTGGAATCCTTTGGTTTATTCTTAAATTTGACTCTTTTGTAAAGTTTTTACTCTTTCTGTGGCTTTCGTATTTTTACACATTCATGATTTCTTAGCATTCAGTTTCACTGTCCTTATAAACCTGAGTGTGAACTGTACTTAGTCACTAATATTCGTCGTATATTGTTTAGTTATTTTAACAGTCTGTAATGTGACTAATTTTTAAATAATTCATGTTATAAAGGCTAAGTAACCTGACCTCTGTACTCTTAAAGTAGGAGGACATTCATACATGATAGTAGAATTTTACTGTCCAGTGGGATACAAAGAACTCACATTGAGTTTTTTCTTTCCTTTTCTTTCTTTTATATTTTGTAGAAAACAAACACTTCTTGTCCATTCCATTAATAGAGAACCATGATGCTCTCCAAATAATCAATAATAAATTGGACATAGGTACCTAAAATCCAATAATGAATGAAAATATAAGAACTATGATCTGGAAAAATGATCACAGAGGAAAGAAAAGTCATCATGCCACCTCTGGTTTTATCTTCATTTTCACTGAGAGCTAAGACTGTGGGCTATCACATCTTTTCAGTGCTGTTAACAGCAACCTCTGAAAATAAATTGTCACCTTAGATTTCTTGTGGCTAAATGGGACCACAGAAAGCAAACCCTAGTGAAAAGTATTGCTCTCAGAGGCAAGATGTTAGAAAACAAAGCACGATTTTGGAAGACTTCAGTATTTAGCCATCAGTGTCAGAGAGAACAAAACCTTGGTTTACTCTACCAGTAATTTTTCTTCTAATTCTTAAAATGTTTTCCAAATATCAGATATACAGAGCTATATATTTTTGAATCACCTAATGATATTTATTGATGTGAGTGTTTCAGAAGGTCAGAATGGGGTGAGGATGACTTTCTCTGTGTTTAACTCCTGAAACTCTAGGTATAATTCAGATTTCCTAGACTCAGTGTAGTTTGTGTTTAGGGAGGTCAATTTGATGGCAAAGCTTATTCACAAGTTTGGAACTCGCAGGCCAAAAAATGGTGACTATATTTGCTGTACTAAGCAGGACACTTAGCTCAGAATTAAGTTGAATCTGGTGGAGGTGACAGACATGCAAGAGGTAGAGGGACTTCACAGCTTCCTGAGGACCAAGTTCTCATCTCACATTCCATGAGAGATGTGGGGTCCTCTGGGTGAGGGCAACATTGGAATTCTCTCTCTAGCTGTACAGAAGCATGTCTGCCTCTAATTGGGCTCAGGGATTCACAGGTGTGGAACAAAGAAGGGATTTGTCTCTGAATTGACTGGTGTAGCCAGCTATGACAGAAGGAAAACTCGGGCATAAAGAAGTCAGATGCCGTGCCAGAGACAGAGACAGAAGTGTGGCTAGGGGGAGGGAGGAAGCTGCTTCTTTCAAGCCAGGAGGATGGGTATCGCTAAGTGCTCCAATGGCTTGTCTTTCCATTTACTTAGACTCACAAAACTAAAAGAGAAAACCAGACACCTGGAGTGGGTAAAATTAAACAGGACAGGACCAAGACTGTTCTGCACAAGTCTCTGCCCTGGGCAATGCGCCTTCAGTTCCTTCATGGTCCAGATGGTTTACACGGCGGCAGCGATAGAAACATTGGTACAGACACAGAGAAGAGGTCACCCAGAAATGAAGCTGGGAGGTCTCAGTCTGGGCCAAGTTGCAAAGGCTCTGGTGCCAGTCACTTGTTGCTGGGTGGAGACATGCTTATTGGATTATATGGGGGTAGTTTTGGGGGGGGGGCTACCATCTTGTTAAACAGTTTAAACAAGAAGCCTTCCCTGGAGAGAGAAATCTCAGCTTTCTTTTCCTTGATGAACTGTTATTGGGAAGACCAGCCCATAACTTAGCAGTGTCTACACCAGAAGGATTTTTAGAGGAGAAATCTATATCATACTGTTTCTTGGGAAAAATTAGACCAAAAGTTTCTAAAATAACCTGCAGACAGCCATGGTCCAGGAAAAGATAAAGTAGGGAAGGGGCTGCTGTTGAATTAGCTCTTTGGTGTTGTTAGGAAAGAAGCTTTTCCCACAGTCTCTTCCTCCCAGGAAGCCTGGGCCTTCTCCAGCACTGGGTGTGGCCAAGACCAAGACTTTCATAGCCCCCTGCCCTTGAAGAGCACCATGGTTGGATCTGGGATGTTCACCCAGGCACAGGTGTTAAAGGCTCTGTCCTCACCTTGATGCTGTTGCTGTGGGTGCAACCTTTACTAGGTTGGGCTTGGTGATGGGTCTAAGGTTGTTAGGGTGACTGTGGAAACCCATCCTCTTTCTCTGTTGGCGTCCTGAGTGCTAGGAAGCAAGCAGTTTACCTCATCATGTGCTTCTCCCTATGACATGCTGCCTCCCAGCAGACTCAAAGGCAAAGGGATCTAGTGATCATGGAACAAAACCCCAGACATACGGCAAAACCAACCCTTCCTCTTAATAAGCTGCTTGTCTCAGGAATCTTCCTATGGTAACAGAAAGCCAAAGGAAGACAGATTTGGCCCAAACCTGTCTAGAAAGTTGAATCCTTTCTAGAATTCAAGGACTGAGAGACTGGGAGTGTGTTTCTCTTGATACCAATATTGGTTCTTTGTCAGAAACATATTTTTTGGTGCCATTGCTATGTCTACAATCACGTGGAACTCTAGACCAGAGAAGAGTTGAAATATGAACACTACAAAAATTTATTGGTCAAAGGCTAGACACAGTGATACACGGCAAAACTGATAACCGTGCACTGCAAAATGATGTCCCCATCAATAACAGAGCACAGTCATTACAGCCCACACTTCCTAAGGGCTGCCTGCATCTTAAGACAAAGCACGCAGGTTTGTCTGAGTGCGCCGCGATGCTTACACCCCGATGGAACTGGAAAGCATAGTGCCACCCCGAGTGACGCATGGACCCGAGGGGAGCGAGGTCCCCTCACCGCATTTCACACAGAAGCATCCTGAGCACTGTCTTTGCCCAGCCCGGGGGCATAAATTCAGACTTCTCTTGTGTGGGGCTGAATTCACGGAGGTTGGACAGTTGTAGGTCTTTTTCTCCTGGGGTGGTTAATTCCATGAAATTCACGTTATGCTAGATGAGTGTACCTAGCATTTAAAATAGCTTCCTGTAACCTCATGAGGACCTCGCCAGGAGCTTAGGGGCGCTGCTTTCATCGTGTTTTCTACAGGATGGCGCCCAGACAGAGAAAGAGTAAACGGCCCTCTTGAATGAGGGCCTCAGCTTACCTGAATGAAACTGAATAGTTGGGGATTCTTCCCCACACCTTCCTTTACTTAGTTTTGACTCTGTCCCGCTCTTCTGCATTCATTACAAGGCAGTTGGCCGATACTGGCTTTTCCAACATCTCCCAAGTCACAACGAACAAAGGCAAAGTCCACAAGCAGTTGAGGTGAAACTGTGGGTAACCAATTTTTGTGGAGCCTAGCACCTCTATTTGTAGGTTGTGTGAGTTTATAAAATACTGACTCATTTTGGTTTCCAGTTGGTCCCAAGCCCATGAGAAAGTCTGACGGAGCTTCTCCCACGAAGTCCCTCTGAGGATGAGATCTCACAAGCCCGTGACACATGGCACACAGCAGCACACAGCAAACAGGAACCCCACTCTCTTCACTGCCTCTGGGAAGGTAGGGTGTTGCTTTCAGCTTTGAACCAGTAAAACACCTAACGCTTAGTGAAAACTTTGGTCTACAAAATAACACTCCACCACGTACTGAAAATGGAAAATACACTGAGCTTACAATACATTATAGTTTCACATTCTTTTCAAAGGACTCTGTGTAGAGCTGGGTGTGGTGGCACACTCCTGTAATGCCAGCACTCTGGAGGCTGAGGCAGGAGGATTATTACAAGTTCCAGAGCAGCCTGGGCTACACAGTGAGCTCAAGAGCAGCCTGAACTGCATAGCGAGACCCTGTCTCAAAATGACAAAACAACAGCAATAATGAAAAGACTCCGTGTAACCCCATAAATGCACACTTTTGAAATTAAGAAAAATTTTCTGGATAGTATGTCATGTGACACTATGGCCAGACAGAAGAAATCTGCAGAATTTTGGGGGAAGCTTCGAACAGAAAGCACAGGAGTGAGCACACAGGGGGAAACTGAGTCATGACTGACTGAGAGAAACTGCCCACTCCTGACAAGCCTGAGAGCGGCAAGGGGACAGAAAATCAGCTTGCCTGGTAACCGGCTGCCCTCTGTTAAAGAGGTTTTCTGTGCTTCCTTTCACCTTCCTTATTTATTTTATTTGTTTCCTCCTGGTTGCAGATGGGGCCACTTTATCACCACAAAGTGATGGGAATGGAGTTTCAGATGGGGACATTTTCGTCACAGAGCTCAGAGGCACAGGGCTTCCAGCAAGCGACAAAGGTAACCAGGGAATCTCAAAGCTGTTTAGACCACTGTTTGCCTTTTGCCTTTATTTGCAAATTCAGCACAACTTCATGAAATCTGCCAAAATATGACAGGAGTCTAGCAAAATTACTTTATAACTCCAAGGATGGGGTCAAACCAAAGTGTCACTGTCTTTTTCTGTGGCAGTTTGAGAGGGCCAATGAGACAGGGAGTGGTGAGCCCTTCACATGGTCAGGGGAGCAGCTGCTTGGCGTTGACAATTCCCCAGTAATTCTGCCTCTGAGACTGCTCTCCTGGATTCCACAGAAGTGACTGAAAATCCCTGTTGCCTAGAAATTTGCCTCTACGTGTCACCTTGTGAAGGCAGGCTTGAAAAACAGGGTCTTAGCTAGAGTCAAGATTAGAGCCAAACTTCAAAAATAGGTCAAAATGAGCCTGAACTTCTATTTTTATTACATATGTAGTAAATTAAAATGGGAAGGAAGGAAGGGAGAAGGGAAAGGGGAAAGGAGGGATGAAAGAAAAGGAGGAGGAAGATGGAGAAAAGGAAGTGGGAGGAAAGAAAGGAAGACAAGGAGGAAGTGAAGACAGCAGAAGGAACGAGGATGGGAACAGGACCCAAGACCTGGTATCAGTGACCTGCAGAGATTCCACCTTCCAGCGGGGGAGGGAAAGGAGCAGGATCAGTGACTCTGCAGGGCTTCCAGCTGCCCTTCACTTTCCTTCTGTTAGCTCCAGGAATGGGATTTTCCCTTTCTCTACTCCCATGCTCGGCTTCTGGAAGAACATCATAGCCTGTGGGTTCCTGGGCTCCTGATGGCCAACAGGCTTGAGAGGAGAATGCTATGGAGGCAGTGAAAGAGAAAGAGGGAGAAAGGGAGGGAGGGAGGAGGAGCCCACCCTTCCTCTTTCCTGTTCTCTGTTCTCTTGCGTAGACATGGATGGAGTGGAAAGAGAATTACAAAAGAAGCCAGGCGCGTGATTGGTAAAATCTGGGAAGAAGGTGGAAGAGAGAGCTCACAGCAGTGGCTGCTTACAGAGCTAGAAGCAGGAATGGGAGATGGAGACTTGGGGGGATTTAGAGAGCTGTTGCTAAGTGGCTGCTTGAGAGACATAAGGAATAACCAGAATACTTCAGTTCATCATTGTAAATGCCTTGCTTTTGAAAAAGATGTGACTATATAAAAACTTAGACATAAGTGGTCCTGACATTTCCAGGTGATGTCTCGTTTTCTCTTTCCGACCCACTGAAACAGATTCTTTATCCAACTCTTGCTTTTCTCTTCCAGTGTGATAAGGGATAAGGCCAGAGGAGAATGCTGGGCAGCTAAGGAAGGGCTTTGTCTCCTTGGCTGTTTGGGCACTGGGTTAAGTGGGGTAAACACAAGACTGCTAACCACAAAATGTCACCAGGTCACTCTAAATTTAGGACCATTACCAAATTTGTAAAGAAAGGAATATAGTGATAATATCATCCCAAAGAGACCATCTTCTCCAGGGACTTCTAATTCAATTCCTGGCCCTCCAGGGTCTCCTAAACTGTAAAGAGATCACAATAAAGAGATTGATCTCAAACTGGAAATCCCAAAAAAAGTCAAGTTTCTCACTGGAGACCAGGGACATTTCATGGTCTTTCCCTGATTCTGCAATAGAGACAGACTCCTGAGAGAAAGAGGGTTTCTGAGTTCTGATGAAAGCAACAAAAACTTGTTCCTAAAGCGTGTGAATGCGTGATCTTTCACAGACCACCGGCAGATTCCAAATCCATGTCTTACCTAAGTCAAGCAGTCAAGAACTAAAGCAGAAGATTCAGGACAGAATATTTTGGGGGTACTTTAAAAACTACATCTTCAAAATGACAGCTCCCAATCAATTTTTTCACCAAAGAAGTAAGTGTGAGACTTAAAAATTAAGTAAAGTCTGGAGTTTTTCAGGAGGGGCCACAGGATAGAAGGATTTAGTAGACTAATTTTTCTATGTGAAAATTAGACCCTGGACAGAAAACATACAAGAAGGCCTGCACACTTTCCTTTGCTTTTAGGATAAAGTGCCAGTTCCATGAAGGGCCATCAGGCTTGGCAGGACTGGGCCATTCCCGCTCCTATCTCTGGTCCCCTGGTGACTTAGCGTGGCCCACCCTTCACCGTTTGCTGAACCCTGAACACTTCCGTATTGCAGTGATCTCAGTTCCACTTCACATTCCTTATGCTAGAAACGTCTTCATCCTGCTCTGCCAAGGGGGAAAGCTTCACCTCCTCCTTCCGGTCCCTTCAAGGGGATGTCACTGACGCCTAATCTAAGCTGCGCTGCAGTCTGTCCTCAGGCTCATCTCAGTCAGGTGTGTCCCTTCACAGCTTTCACTGCAAGTTGCAATTGAGTTGTTTCTTTAAAAGTAGTAACTAAAACAGGTGTGGTGATGCACACTTGTAATCCCAGCGATCTGTGAGGCTGAGGCAGGAGGATCACAATTTCAAATCCGGCATGGTCACTTTAGGAATTTAGGGACTGTCAGATTTTAACTAAGAAAAAGGAAGGAAGGAAGGAAGGAAGGAAGGAAGGAAGGAAGGAAGGAAGGAAGGAAAGAAAGCAGGAAAGAAGGAAAGAAAAGGAAAGAAGGAAGGAGAAGGAAAGAAAGAAAGAAAGAAAGAAAGAAAGGGAGGGAGGAAGGGGAAGCCAAGGGAAGACGGAGAGAAGTATGATGGTATCCAGGGTTCAAACACCAACACTGCAAAGAAAAGAAAGGAATGGGAAAGGAAGGGAAGGGAAGGGGAAGACGAAAGGAAAGGTAGAAGATACAGGGAAAGAGAGAGGGAGGAAAACAGTGAGGAGAGAAGGAAGGGATGAAGGAAAGCAGGAGAAAAAGGAAGGAAAAGTGAAAAAGTGGCACCTAAAGGCTGGGGAGGTAGCTCAGTAGTGCAGCCCTTGCCCAGCGGGATGTATGTGCTGGGTCTAACACACACACACACACACACACACACACACACACACACACACACACACACGGTTAACCTGCACTGAGCGCTCACTAAGCACCAGGCACTGTTTAATACTGTACCATTCAATCCTTTCAGTTTTAAGGTGCGGAAGCCACTGCCTCCTCCCTTGAAGATGTCCCGTGACACTGAAGCAGAGCGTGGTTAGGCACAGAGGCAGGGCCAGGTGGACTCGGAATTCAGGCCAAAGCCCTTGCTGGGCCCCAGCTGTCTGTCTTGGTCTCTGTGCTTCTGTTCTCCTCCCTGTACAGAAGGGCAGCTCGGGGGCAGGGGGCCCTGCTGACCTCCAACTGCCTCCCAGCCTCTGTGCGGAGCTGTGTGCGGGCCACGTGGACAGGGAGTGGCTGGGGTCTCGCTCACCTTTCACTAAAGGAGCAGGAGGGTCTGGGTCCTGGGAGAAACCAGAAGACTGGAAAGTACACACGGATGCTGTCCAGATTCCAAGCTCCACTTCCAGGGCCCATCCTTAGCGTTTCTTGGTTTTGTCCAAATCCTTTACTTTGTCCATGTCATCAACATTGTCATTTATGTCAAACACTGGGCACAGGGTGGGGGTTCAGGACCAAGCAGCGACTGGAGAGAAGACAGGAGCAGAGGACCACGGGAGGAAACGGGAGAGGGACGGATGGCTCTCAGCTGTTATCAGTCGCTGTGTAAATCGTAAATGGACTATTGGGATCTACTGAAACACCTTGCCTTTTGGAATCAAATGCTCTAAAACTTCTGTGAGCCCTGCATAGCCAGTGTGCCAGCGCGTGTGTGTGCTTAGCAGCAGGCGACAGATGCAGCTGCTTGGGCTGACTCAGGAGAATTTCTCATCTTCATGCTGCAAATCTTTCTTCTGTGACTGAGTTCAGGCACCAAGGTGCTGTCACTGCATGTGGAACCGGTTCTTCCTGGTGGTGTCGGCCTCAGGTGCCTCCTGCAGGGGGACTTGGCAGAAACAGGATCTTGGGACTCAGGATTCGTGGGCGATCAGTAAATGACTCCGGGGCTGGGGCTGCGGGCTGCTCAGGTGTGAGAATTCACGATAAGCACAAGGCCTGGTCCGTGATGAATCTGTCCCCTCCCTTTGAAAGATAATTACATTTAGAGCCCAAAAAGTTTCCCCAAGATTGTGAAGAGTAGAACTAGACAGAGAATCCAGGTCACTTAGGAGAAAGGACATGAATTTTAATTCTCCACGTTCCTTTTCTTCTCTCCCCATATGGCTGTCATCTAAGCATTTCTCCTCCCTTCTTATTTCATCTGGATAGAGCTAGCCTGTCCGTCACAGAAAGCACAGAATAAATGGGAAGTAATAAGGACAGCCGTGGGGTCATGTTTACTCTATCAGGAAGATGTATCTTCCAGAACGCTTTGAAAAAGTGACATAACCAAGACCCTAAAGCTAAATTCGCAAGACTTTAATATGTGGATGTAAGGATTCTAATAAAAAAGTGTTGATACCTGATTTATTAGAGAAGTTGAAAAACCACTGACTGTATAAACACTCATATCCACGTATGTAAACATACATTTCACACACACATTAATATATATGTGCATATATACAGGTATATTTGACTCCAATTTTTGAATTCAGGCCTTTACAAGTAATTTTGAAGAATAAGACCTAAAATAGCTTATTGCTCTATTTCCTTGTTCATTTATTAACTCTCTTAATCATTCATGTATCAATTTTTGTGGAATATCCCCCTCCCCCCATTTCTTGTAATGGATGTGGAAGAGAAAGTGATTTTCAACGGGACTGAAGTTTAGATGTCACAGGATACAAGGGCAACTGTAGAATTTAATCAGTCCCTCGGGGACACAGGCATAAACACAGATAATTACGAAGTGAAAAGTACAAAAAAAAAGATAAAAATAAAAGGGGAAGACATTAAAAGACGACCAGCTCCAGTTCTGATAACATTTTACAGATTGCAGTGTAAACCTAGGTGCTCGGGGTCAGGCAATGCCGCTTATTTGCTTGTGCGCTTACCCTGCCTGGTGACTCGCGGGGCAAAGTCTTTGAAACCCCGAGGTGCCGGCTGCAGGGCTGCAATACAAAGCGCGGCCGGTAGATGGCAGGCGTGCCCCGCCATGCGGATGGTTGTTCCCCACCCGGGCTGGAAGCAGGGCCACGCACGGGGCAGCCGCAGCCGGTCGGCCTGTGGGCACTCGACAAATCCAGGGCTACGTGTTTATTTTCTTAGTCCATCCTAAACCCTTGCGATGCAACACATTTTTCATGTCAATGATTTTTAATGCTCCTGAACATTTCGTGCGCACAGCTCATAAAGGGGTGTAGGAAGGGCTTCGAGTTGAATGACTTTTGGTCTTCAAATGTAAATAAGGAATTATTTAAAGCCAAAAAAAAAAAAGGAAAGAAAAATCGATACTATAGAAAAGTCAGGTAAATTAAAAGTAGAGGTCACTAACCCTAAGCATAAACGTGCCTGCACGGCATGGACCTTCCGCAGCGGCTCCTGGCTCCCCCTCCTGGAGATGCCGGTGCAGGAGACCCAGAGCTGGAATTCTCTCAGCTAAGAGAGAGCATTTACTCTCTACTGGATTCCAGATACTGCACTGAGAATACACAGTTGAATAAGCATAAACCTGACCTTGGAAACGTTAATTTTCAGAACAAAACTCACGATAATGCAGGCAGAATGTTACATGAGAAATTCCACCTTGATTGGGGGTGTTAGATATTATGGCACCTAACGGGCGGGCTGTTCCTCTCGGTGATGTCAGTGCACTTGGCTGTGGGCTCGGACGGAGAAAATGTATGGAGGGTAAAAAGCTCCAAAGCTTTGGATTCGTTTACGCAGAACTATATTCTGCATGCTTCCTGGAGTCAAAAATTGCACACCATTTTTTCTTTTTTTCCTCATTTCTTGTAACACATATGGAAGGGTATGTGATTTTCAGTGAAATTGAATTTTAGATTTCACAGCCAAAAACCAAATCCATATAATCCTAAAATAAATGAAACTATATCCTCTATGCAACTTTCTCTGTATCTTGAAATAATTGGCTATTTATAACCACATTAAAATGTTTGGGCACTTCACACTTGGTTATATATGCTCCTGGAAAAAGCAAACCCAGAAAAGTGACTAGTAATGAAAATAATGTTTAGTCTTATTTTCCTTATAAAGTTATTTGCAATATTTCAAAGTTAAATGAAATCCTGATAATTAAATGAACAGTCCAATAACTTTATGTCACTACTTATTAAAAACTGCTCAGATTGGGCTAAAATTATTGACGTATAAAGCTAGTGCCGAGCACAATGACATTTTCCTGCCTTGTTAAAAAATATGAACAATCAATGAAAATGATTTCCATTTTGAAGCTAAAAAAAAAAACCCTACAATTTTCATCTATGAGCCCTGTAACCAAGAGATTTGGGTTAACGTCATGGCTGAGATGTGTTGTTTATTGGGTACCTACTTTCCTTTCTAAGTCTTTATTCCCTTTTCTGTAAATGGCGCTACAATATCTACTCTCGTCTGTGAAGTTTAAGAGAAATCGCATGCTGGACGTGGTACATGCAGAGAGCTTAGTAAGTGTAACCTCCCCAACCCTTAGTGTCCATTGAGTCTTTTTTATCCCTCCCACTGAGAATCTCCTGGATGACTGTAAGCATCACCTTCTTGCAGGATTTCTTGTCTGCAGAGATATCGACATTTGTGGGTGGAGATGACATCTGTGTGCTGTAGGAGGCTGTACTGTAGGTTGTTATCAACATCACTCTCTCCTAGGGATACATCGGTGGCAATTTCCCCAGTTGTAGCAACTAAACTTGTCTTCAAACATTGTCATTTTGTGAGGCAAAAGCAACCTGATGGAAAACTACTGCCCTGGGTCCTTGAAGAGTGTCTCTTCAATTTAGTTATGGGTATTGCCTTGTTTACTTTTCCCATCGCTGGCACAGAATACCCAACACTCACAAGTTAAAGGAGGAAAGGATTATTTCAGCTTACAATTTGTAAAGGTTTCAGTCCATAGGTGGCTGGCTCCAAGGCAGGGAGGCATGGCAGAGGAACACTGCAGAGAGGGAACAGTCCATGGCAGGGCAGACAGAAGGCAGTGAGTAGCAAGGATCAAACAGCAGCAGCAGCAGCAGCAGCTCTGGAGCAAGCATCCCATTCCCTTTTATCCCATTTAGGCTGTAGGCCTTTGGGGTGGAGCCTCCAACACCCAGGGTGGGCCTTCTCAGAACTATGCAAAACTAACCAGTCCCACACTCCTGTAACCCCAGTATCGTTCACCCTAATCTCAGCCACCCCTCAAAAGCCCCACCTATGAGTGCATGAGATTTGGGGGGGTGTCTAGATACAAACTGTAACAGTCATGGTCTCTCTAATGTACTCATACTGGGCACTTGGGATGCAACTCTACTTGAGAACTCTTCCAGCCCTGCCTTCCCCAGTTTTTTTAAGTGAAGATGCCACATTCCTTTACTATTCTTGCTAGAAATCACCTAGGTCTTGGGTACCACAGTTTGTGCCTTGGAATTTTGTATCCAGAAAGCTCATGGGATCCGTGGCCATGTACATCACCACCAGCCCATTTATGGTTTACCATGCGTGACTCCACAACTCCTGCACCGGTCTTCCCAATGTCAAAGCTTCCCGTCTGCCCACATGGACTTCTGCTTTGATGCCTGCCTTCCCATTGGCACTGCCCTCAACCACAGGGTGTTTGGCAGAGGTGCTGGCACTTTTCCTAGTTTGGAATCATCTCACTCCCCAAGCACCTGATCCATATGTCTCCACATCCTCACTGACACAGAAGCTGTATATGTAAAACTCAAGTGAGTACATATATATATATATATATATATATATATCTAAAATCTCCAATTAAACAATATATATATATGTATATAGACTTGCTTTAAAGTAACGTACAGTCTAGTGTTTCCCTTCACAGATTTCTGTTGGATTCCATATACCAAACTGTTACTTTTTACTTTAGTGCTCCTGTTTTTATGTTTCAGTGCTTAGTAAGTACACTGATCTTGGGAAAGTGATCCCCATACACTGCATCCTAGTTATTTTTTTCCTCCCCTTCTCCTGCTGGTCCTCTTAACTTTCCACACCCCAGGTCCCTTTTTGTCTTTGTGCAGCCATTAGCACCATTCTTCCTTCCTTCATGACAGTGTTATGATTATCCTGCTTGACTGGGCTTTAATTGAACATAATCTAACCTCCAAATTATAAGAACTCTCTATTTCAGTATTTCGTTGCACCCCAGTGCTATTAGATCATCCTGGATATTAAATTCAGTTTGAATGAAAACAAACATTTTTGTACTTTATGTGGAAAGTGACCACCATCCCACGTCTTCTCTTTTTAGCCATATCAAAAACCTTTCTCCAGATTTTTCTAGATTCTATCTTTACTTTTTCTCCCATAACTTCTAAATCTGAGCTTAGCACAGATTTCTCAAACTATAGAGTCCAGGCAAAGGTTTGCATCATATCAGCTTAATTTGGAAGGAATTCCAAAAAACAGGATGGAGTTTGGGGGAAAAGTAAATCCAGGGAACCAGGAAAGTGCTTTATTGTGATTATAACTGCTGTGGGTCACTTGAGTGTAATCCTGCCTGGAAATGTTTGAGGCATGTAGAATGAGTCTCAAATCTGTCCACCTGAAGGACCAATGGAGGTTGTGTGTACATGCCTGCTGGCTGCGGTCTTATAAATCAAGGGTGCTAACACTCAGAACCCAACTGGGGCTGTTCAGAGTGGTTTAGTTGATTGTCACAAGTGACTCACATGTCCTGCCTCATGAGATATCTGAAGCCAAAGGAAAATCACTGGTAAAGTTATACGTACCTTCAACTGGCACTCTGCAAGTGCTTTCTCAGATACGAACAGAATCCTCCAGGACAGGAGATCACAGCCCGCTGTGTAAAATCCACATTTTGTTACCAGTACAAGAACTCCTGTAGTGGCGATCATGGTTGATAAGGTACTGGGTGACTAGACAGAAGACATGGCTTCATCAATAAGCAATGAATCCTTAAACGGCATTGTCCAGAGACCGATGGCCTTACAAAACAGAGGAAATCCCAAATTGGACTGAAATGCACATATTTTTGTACAAGACTCAAGATTACACAGTCCATTGTTTGTTTGTGATGCTGGGGATCAAACTAAGGGTCTCACCCATGCAAAGCCAAAGTTCTGCCACGGAGCCGCATCCCCCACCACAAGCAGATTGTATTGGTTCACTGCTTCAGGTAGCTTTTGCAATCTTCTTTTCTCCTCACCATCTTCTTGGGGGGAAGAAGGCTCCTCCCCCTTCCAGACCACTCTGATAGTCTGTGGTGACATTACCAGAAAAGCTGACCAAGGAAGATCAACCCTGGCTAGGGGGCAGCTGCTGCAGTGCACCACAGAGAGTGACCACCCAGCAGGCCCAGAGGGATGTACCTTGTTGCAGGACTGGACATTGACTTGTGTGCATCCAACCAGGAAAGGGGGAGTAGTAAGAACACCACTCCATGGGTTCTTCCTGGCCTCCACGAGCCCCAGACGGATCTTCACAGTGGCTGTGTTTGACGTTATGTGAACCTGATGCTTGTGCGGTGAATGCCGCCACCTCACAGTGACACAGTCTCTTCTGGTGCATTGACTCTGAGCACCACAGCCATGTGCACCCTTAAGAGTGGGGAGACACTAGAAAGTGGGTGCTCTCAGCAAAGCAAAGCAGTACAAATGCACTGCAAATACCAGCAGGCTTGTCCCACTCTGTCCTGGAGTTAGGTCAGAGGAGACGTCATGAATCCTCTGTGTGTGAGGATCAGCAGGTCACTCTGGGGACCCGTGTTCTTGGGCATATAGCACAGCTGCACTATGGTTGGAGGCAGCCTTAGGTCCCTCAGCAGATAAGTGGATAATGAAAATGTAGCCTTTTTTGTTTTTGTTTTTTGAGACAGGGTCTTGCTATGCCGTTCAGGTTGGACTTGAACTCACTTTGTAGCCCAGGGTGGTTTCGAATTTGCAACAATCCTCTTGCCTCAGGCTCCCAAGTGCTGGGATTACAGGCGTGCGCCACCATGCCCACCTGAAAAATGTAATCTTAATCTACGATGGAGCAGTACTCAATGATAAAGAAAGATGTATTAGAGTCATTTGTAAAAAAAATAAATACACCTTGAGAACATAATGTAAATGAAATAATCAGACAGTGAGGAGTAAGTCACATGGTTTCTCTTACATGGGAAACTCAAAAGATAAGTAATTGAAAAATCCAAATAAAAATACACAATAGGAAAACAGGAGATAGACTTTGTGGAGATGAGAAATAGTTCTGGGGATGGGGAGAGGCTGGAGGCTGGGGAGGGGAAGGGAAAATATAACTGAGTAAGACACAATATGAATCTGTGCCAGTTCCCGAAGATGAATATAATTATTATGTATCACAATCATACAGTAAGAAGAAAACAAAAACATTTCAAAAAGTTGTGTCTGGTATCTTGATTATTTTTCTCTTGTTGCTGAGGCAAAATACTTGACACACAAAAGAAGGAAGGAAAAGTTTCTATAGCTTACAGTTTTTGGAGGTTTCAGCCTGTACTCAGCTGGCTCCAAGGAAGGGGGGTGTGGCTAAGGGGAACCGTTCATGGTGGCTGCAGCAGATACCAGAAACAACAAGACAAAGAGCTCAAAAGGGGAAAGCATGCCTCCTTCCCTCCTTCTTATTACATGCCAATTCTCCACCCCTGGCCAGGTGCTGCACTCACACCAGCAATCCCAGTGCTAGACAGTGAACCAATCATAAAAATCAGACTCAGCCGCCTTTGAAAGGTCTGCCTGTCATGACCACATGAGGCTTTGGGGGGACATCTAGACACAAACCATAACATCTAGACACAAACCAAACCGTAATTGGCTACCAAATTCATCACATCTAAACACAAAACAAACAATAACATCTAGACACAAGCCATAATGTCTGGCTAGCAAATTCCCCTGAGGCATCCACATCTGTCCTGGGCTCCGCTCTTCACCAGGTATCCCAGCTCAGACCTTGCCATATTGCAGGAGGTAGGCAAATAGGGTCTTGCTCTGCCCATGAATACCAGCCCATCCTGACTCTGTGGCTCTGGATGACAGCCCAGCCCTGAGTGTCTAGGACTTTGCACTCAGCAATCAGGACACAGATGGCTCATTGTGGAGTCTGAGAATAATTTCTCTTTGTTGCTATTTTAAAAAGTAATTTATGAAAGCAAAAATGAGAAAGGCTGAATGAGTTTGTTACCATTATCTTCATCTTTTGTCAGGGAAACTTTCATACTTTTTGTAATCACAAAAGGATCTTCTCTTTTTGGAGGGTCCTGTTTCTATATCTAAATGAAAACTAATGTTACATAAATGCTACTTGGGCTTTCCAGGTCTTCAATGAGCACCCTGTGTGAAAATCCTTGTGCCAAGTAATATGCACATGGAATTAATTGTATAAGGGGAAATTGGAGACACGAGTATAGGTCAGATACTCAGGGAAGGCAGGGGGGTTGGGCACACACATCTTAGATTGCTAAGAAAAGCTTGGTCAGGATGCACACAGTACTTGAGGCTGCAGAGGACGATCCTTCTCCCGTGGCTTCCCTGCCTTTCTGATCTTGGCTGCATGCATTCTACAGAAAATGTGGTCTTGGTGCAACTGTGGTATTAGATTTGAAAGCAGCTGGGGCTCTCTGTCAATTTACTTCTTACCCATCAGAGATCTTTCAGGTGTACAAGGTTGATCGAAATACACAGTGAATGCTTCACTTAATAAATCATTAGAGTAGAAGACATTGCCATTAACCTCCATCCAAATATTCTCATCATTTTGAGTACATTTACGCCCTCATCACTGCCACTTTCTGAAGCAGTTCTGAGGTCGTCTTTCTTCACAAGGTACAATTTAAAAAAAATGTGTAAATGCTGCTGCTTGGTGCCATCCAACATGAAGGTAAACTTGCAAGAACATTTTAGCGTGTCTTTACCACCCTGCATACCCAATGTGATAATGTGTGAACTCGGACTCTTCCCTAAAGTCATAAGGGCCAGGAGAGGGGACCGTTTTGAGTAGTTTTAGAGCACTGAGGCAGCCTTGACAATGCAACTAAAGAAACTCAGGAGAAAGGATTTCTAAAACTGCTTTAGAAACTGGCAAGAATGGTGGCTTAAGTGTGTTCAAAGTGAGGGGGATAGTTTGAGGGAGATTACTGTAAATGTCACTTTTACTATAATCATTTTTAAAAATTCCAACATCTACCATATTTTTCAGTCACACCTTGCATTTCTCAGTCATTCCAGGAACTAATACAAAACGTGTTATCAGCAGGGTCCCCGATAGGGTCACTGTGGCTTCCTCTTGCTCAAGATCTCTGTGGAATGTGCCTAGCAAAACTTGAAGCCATCCTGCCACAGAGACGGGAAGCTGAGTTTCTTCTCCACCAGGTATCATGAAAGCATTACTCGAGGGCTGCCCCCACCCAAGAGTCACTTCTGGCACCGTAGCCCTCCCCATGAGCAGCTAGAGAAGCCCAGGAAGTGTGACACCACTGTTTGCACTGGGAGACCACGGGTGTACACATGCAGGATTACGCGTTCCACAGACATGTGGGCAGAGCACCAACAGAGTTTCTATAACAAGCTAGGCAACAAGAGAAACAAATTTTCCTGAATGCTAATTATTTCTTCTGCAGCCTCTGTTGATTTTCCAAGGTTTTGGGGTAGTCAAGGGGCATTCTCTTTCTGTTTATGATTTCTCTCTGACTATCATTGCTTTAGGCAAATGTATTCATGTGAAGAATCATTTTTCTCCATGTCTGAGCCTGTAATAAATGTCAACCCTTCCTTGGTGACTGTGGCTAATGCTGCAGACCCACCATTACTGAAATTGAAATTGCATATGTTAAGACCCCAGATCGATTTATTTCAAGGGACAACCAAGATCACTCTGGACAGGCAGTGAAATCGTTCCACCCTTTTGGCACTGAGCCTTCTTTTGAAACATAAAGACGAGATTTTCTACTTGCTCTCTTTGTTCTTTGTAATACATGAAACAAGTGATGCAAATAAAATTTCCAGCATTATCAATTCCTCTCAAATCCGGCACCTTCTCTCTAACACTTGGTCAAATTGGGTTCTCAGGAAATAGTCTAAAGTCTTTAAACCTACTTATTGGAGCCACTAAGAAGTTTAATACATAACCCTTACATTTGCATAAGAAATGTTGGATCAGAAAATAAATTCAGATAACATTGCAAAAAATTACTTCTTTTTAAAGGTGTACAAAAACAATTCTCAAGGACAGGATGTGTTTGCCTAAAACCACACATCTAGTTAGTGACAGAGCTAAGACCAGATTAAGATGATCTGAAATCCCCTCTAATAATCTTAACGACATTTAATACTTTTTACAACAATAAAATGATAATCAGTGATATCTATTATGTTGTCAGCTCTGTCACAAAGTTTTATGTAAGGGAACCTTTAATGAGACAATGTGTCCTTTAGGAAATAATGCATCAATAGGGTTAAATCCAAGGGCCACTGAATTAAATGACTTGGGTTCAAATTTTATCTCCATCAGGATCACATCATACCTGCATGGCTGTGAGTGTTGCTTCCTTTTTCTGCCTGACAAGAAATCACACATACCTCAGTACTGTTGAATGACTGCCTGGGAGAACACAAGCAGAGTCCCCGGACTATGTGTGGTCTGTGGAATTACTCAGTAAGGTGAGCTGCCATGCGGTTAGCTCCTCATCAGGTCTCCCGGGCAGGTTGATCATCTTCATCATACAAAGGAGCAAACAGGGACTTGCCAACATGCCTCAGTAGCTAGAGGAAGAGTCGTGTCTCAGACTCAAGGGTGTTTCCTTGCAGCTCCGATCAACTGAGTGTAACTAACTACCTTTACTTCCGTTTGTAATGTTAAAAAGCCATGCAGTGAAGACACACACCAATGGTTTCCCTTCACGTGTTTCACCATCTTACTTATGAAGTCATACGCCTCTTCCTGAAGGCAATACTTCTACTGCCCTTGATCTGATAATTTTTTGGAAGTGTCCAACAAGTGCTCTTCTCATCCCACATCTGTCACTGAATTATCAATAACTATAGATCAAGATTACTTGTTTTCGTTTTCAGAGAAAAAAAAAACAATCCTGAAAATTTCAGCCTAAGGACAAGAGTCCTCTTTAATGACAGTTTTTCCTCTATGAAAGTGGCTGTCTCTGGTCACTCCTCTCTTGCTTTATATAGGTGAACCAATGTCCCTGTACCTGTCTTATTCAATCACCCTGGAATTTTGCTCCTATATTTAAAACATTCATAATTCAAGAGATAAATATTGAAGGCACTTGCAAACGTTATCATGAAGTTGTGAGGCAAATATAAGGAAATAGGATAAAGTGCAGACTGAAACACAGAGAATACAAAATGAGAAATAATAAAATGTTATTTGTGTCTTATTTGCTTAAGGATAATTTTAAAGATTAAAGCTAGAAATTATAGAATATCAGTGTTGTGATTGAAGCAAATTACACAGCTGTTCCAAAAACTTGAAACGGAGGGAAAGTAAGCTATATAATAACATCTTAAAGGAGATAGCACGGAAATTCAGAATTATTTAAAATGGAGCACAGTTTCTGGGATGTATAGATTTCATGGTTACATTTAAAGCTGTATTACTATATTTGCAAAATAATTTCAACATGCCTCATTGAATAGAAACATGAGAAACTGAGCTGTCAGTGTCAGGAGCTACTAGTCAAGTGCCTGCTCTTGTCAAGGACTCACCATTTGCTGTCGACTGTCAGGCTTTCTTTACAGGTCTTTCTGTCTTTCCCCCGGGACATCAGTGATAAACAATGACAGCATCAACAACGTTAATTTCTTTGAATGTGTCTACTCTGGGATAATGATTTCTCATAGTTAAGTGATAAGAGTTTCTAGTTGTGATTTGAGTTCCCATGTTCATGACTACAGAAGGAGAAAAGATTCAACCATAGATTGGAGCATCTTTAGTCAGAGAGAAAATTACATTCTCATTGCAAGCTGATAAAGAGACACTGTGAGAACACACTGCTTTGGCGGTTCTTACAGAGTCATTCTCTCTGCTGCTCCTCATGCCTGGGTGCAAGTAATGCAACATCTAAACCCTCAGAGTCCAATATACTTGTGCTTTGTTGTAGGAAACATTTCACTAATACCATAATCATGCCTGTCTTCTGTAGGTATCCACGCTTTCAAGGAGAAAACATTATTATCCGTGTTCTTTGGAGAGAAACAACTGCCACTTTAATGCACTTACTTATTAATTGTTCACTTTAGTTCATTGGTGGTTGTAAGTTGGAGATTTGAGAGCATGATGTATGAGAAACAATTTCATCACATGAAATGAACAGAGATTAAAGATTGGGGTGGAGTGAGACAGGGCAGAACGGAAACGTAGAAGATTGAGTGATTCTCATTTACATGGAAGAAATCTGAATCTTTACAGGCACGAATAACAAATGAAATTTTTTATATTACAGCAACGTATTAGCTGCTCTGCCAATCTTGTACACAAACAGAAGGTTCAGAGATGGATGAAAATGTTGCCATCTCTGTTGGGCTCAGGTGAGGAGAGCTGCATATCAGGTTTGTTTTGACACGAAGCTGAATAGAGATGCCATATGCAAGGCCATCCACAGCCAAAATTAATTCATGGGAAGCAGAAACTGGTAATCATGGGCACCTGAGATAAATGCAACTCACTGCCCCTCCTACCCCTGTAACATTTAGAAGTGTGATCTCGCCATTGCTTTTAAATCTGAAAGTGTGGGATATTTCAGTTGACATTTGGGTTTCATGGGGAAATAATTACTCTCTTAGTTTTAATCACAGGAATTTAATAGAAAGGAGGACCATTTTATATTGGGTCAATTAGAACATTTTATAGGTGCCACAGCAATCAAGTGGGGCTTGAAGCATAAGTTGAATTTTGATAAGCGAAGTAGACATGGGTGGTTAAACAGAGGAGGTGGGAGGATGAACTCTTAGAAGGCTCTGAGCCTGTGGGGAATCGGGAGTTGCTTTCAGTCACTGAGCAGACCGTTTGCTTCCATTTTGGGACCTGTGCAGGGAAGAAATGCTTAAGTTCACCTGCGTAGCGGAAGAAGAGCTACCGAGGCCTTGAGTCTTTTGGCCTTAACGTCTTTTAGATGTCATAGGTGATGACAGAAAGAGAATCTGTGAACCACGGAAGGGCTGTAAAAGGAGCAGCCAGGAGGTATTTCAAAGAGACACATCAGAGACAAGTAAAAAAATAAAATAAAGTAAAATAAAATAAAATAAAAATTCTGAGCATCTTTGGGGACCGCTCTGAATTCCCAATGAAAGATGGGATAATGCTCATAACCTTTCTGTCCTGCTTGGCTTGAATTTCATGTTTCTGTAGAAAGGGTTCAGGAACACCAGCGCAGGTGTCTACCATAATAAGGTGATTTACTACCATAATAAGGTGATTTACTACCATAATTTAAGTCTTCCCCTCTCTTTTTCTCATACTCTTGTCCTGCACTTCTTGTTTTGGTCACTTCCCCAGTAGAATGGCCCCTAAGGCCTTGCCTATGTCTTAAGAAAGAATTTATTAAGAAAGAATATTATTAAGAAAGAATTTGAGAAGACTGGGTGCCTTTGAGATAGAGCGATGGCAAAGCTGGAATACTCTGTACCCCAATCCGGTCGCAGCATTGAAGAGAGGATTGTTCCTTGAGGAATCAGGAAGAAATGGTTCTGTGAGAATAAGCTGGAAAAGGTTTCGATCCTTACGCTTTGGAAATCTAAATTATGAAGAAGTACTACAATTATAAGCATTCAGATGTCACAGGATTAAATCTAAGTCTTGCTGTTCAAAGTCATTATGCACAGGCTGAAAGATGAATTTTGAAAGACTCAGAAAAGCTAGACTCCGGGAGCTGTAGCATGGCAATAAGAATCAAATAGCATCTGCTATTTCTTTACTTACTTATTTTGTATAGTCTTCAGTAAAATGGTCAATTTTCCATCAATAAAATAAATGCTTTTCCCAGGTGTATACTTTGTATGTGAATATCTATGTAATCCTCTCACTGAAACCACAAATTCTTAAAACACCTTTGACTATTGAATTTCAAGTTCGAGCAGTGGATTTGGGAAGATGGTGTTTAAAAATACTCAGATCCTCCTGGCTTAGGAGAAGCCAGTAGCACCAGTTATTTGATGAATACTGAAGACCAGCTCCTTCTTTGGAAGGTTTGCCTCCACGAGGATGGAAAACAAGAAAATGGGAAATGTTTTATTTTAGAATGGCTGAATACAAGATCAATACTTATCATGGAAGTTGCTGACATTCCATTAAGAAAAGTTCAACAGCAATTTGGAAAGACGAATTTGGTAGGTTTGAGAGGAAAGTCAGCTTTCTACTGGATGTAAAAAGCAATTTCTAATGAAAATTCAAAATTGAGTGAAATCGGTCCAATCTAAAAACCCAAGAAAGAAATTTAAGTCATTTTAAAAGGCTTCAGTCAAGTTTTAAATCAATAGGGGCTAATTTATTATCTGAGGCATACAAAGAAAACCAAATTTTCACTGACTCTCAATTGTTTATGCTATTAGAATTTTTAAACTTTAGTCAAACCTGTACAAAGGGGCCAAAAATACATATAAGGCAGAACCCAACATTAAATGTAGTTTGGAGAAATTTTGTCTTGCAGCTTCTTTTCCCTGGCATACAAAGCCTTCATGTCTTCTACTTACTACATGCTAATGATCCATGCGACAGGATTTCACGTGAGTGTTCTTCCCTGTTTTTACAGTTTCTGTGTCTCCTGAGAGCCAAGGACACAGAAAGAAAGTGCATGCATCTGTGTTCCAACACAGGTTTTCTGCATCCTCCTTCCCAGATTTTATTTTTAATGGATGAGTAGAGACATTTTCTTGATGATTTTTTCCACTGTTTACAACTATAGAGATAATGCAAGTCATGCTTGTCTCTTAATTCAAGTCAAATCAACAAGGATTTAAGGGAACACCTTGCAGAACTGAAGTCTGTAGGCCACAGTAGCCTGGTATGTGACATCTATCTGAGAAATCTCTATGTGACAGGAGGCAGCTATGCTCGGAGGGGCTGATGGTAGAGCTAATACTACTTCTACCCACAGCAGGGAATGAGAAACACAAATCCCCAATGTGGAGACACAGCAAGTGAAGACACCCTGCTTTCTTTTTCATGTTCTCTGTCTTGTGTGAACTCACTGAAGACAATGAACGATACACAGGTCTTTGATTCAAAACAAAGAAATTTGTGCTATGAAGAGGGAGTCCTAGAATTACGGGACCACACAAAGGTACCTTGAGGCCTTGCACAAATAAAAGGGCAGGCAACCTTATAACCACACACGAGAGACGTGTGCACTCACGTGACCATGGCTGTCAAAATGAACTGTGACGGTTCAGGGTGAACGAAATCTGGCATAGTCAACTTCTGTGGAAGGGCCATTGGGTCTTCTCAAGACATTTGATATATGGGAGTCAGGCTTGGGTTTTCTTGCCAACAGGTTGAACTCTGGCGCTAGTTTAGCTATGTCAGCTTTTGTTAATGTGGGTCCAACGCACATTCTACTTTCTATCAGCAAAACTTCTAATTCTGCCAGAACTGGGGTGACTAAGCTAGAAGCTGGCTTATAAATATGGCCAAGGCACTTTCCCCTTTAGTTAGTGCCCTTTTCAAGATAACTGCTCATTGTTAGGAATTAACGTATCAAGGTTTTACCCTTTGGGGGCCTCCCTTGATCTCCTTGTCCATCTACCATTGCCATAGAGCATTCTCTTGTTAGTCAATTTCTGGTCTTTTGCCTTCCAAACTTCTATAAGCCAAGCAGGTCCTTTATTACTATACAAATTCCAATTATAAACTGACCTTAGGCAATTTCATTTTTGCTACAAAGTAGATAAGCAGATGTGCTGCTCAGATCTCTGCTTGCTGGGAGACTTTTCTCTTGCACCTGTCTATTAAGACAGTCTCTGAGGAGGGCTGCAGGCCAGGTGATTCTCACTATGGACTTTGACTCCCACTTTGAGACCCGAGGATCCTGATGGCCAACTATGTGTTCACCTCCCTGCAAGCAGGTATCTGCTCATGCAAACTGACTTGGAAGGTGTGCGTGAGCTTAAGGAGACTTTGAAAGAAATAAGAGCTGTATTTTCTCCTGGCCACCCTTGCTACAGTTGACAATACGTCCTTCCTGAAGAGACCTGGACAGTAGGTCTCCACGTCTACTATAGCCGACTGCTGCGCAATTCAGATCCACTTATCCACACACTCCTGGGAAACTGGTGCTTCGGGAGCTGTGCTTCTGTCTTTGAGGGGAACCAGAAATAGAAGTCAAGGGGATGAACATTATCTGTTCCGCGCAGGTAGACTCAGGGCTGTGATTCAAACCTATCATCTCCCAGCTGTGTCTTCCCTCTTAGATTCATTTCCCTTCTGCTATTGTCTCCGCTGGCCTTGAGGCTATGAGACCTAAATTGTCTTTCCTGGGAAACCTCACCCTCTGACCTATGCGCTTCCCTCAGTCTCTACTTATCCTTTTACCATCACAGTTGGAAAAGAAAGTACCTGAGGTGCTCAAGTATAGGATTCAGCACGGATTCAATTCTGTCTGCTTCAGGGCATAGACCCAACCTGAAGATACATCCTTTATGATTAAAGATTTTCATGCACTTATTAGTACTGGCATTTTCTCCTGCAATGATGCTGCCCATGTTCCATATTTGAATTCTATTTTTCATTTAAGGCGTAGCTTTAGAGGGCCTTTGTTAATAAGAATGTAACAGAAGGAACAATACAAATTGGGACTTGGTGTATTTTTCCACTAGTTTTTTTTTTAAAACATTTAATCTCATTTCATTTCAGCTCCAGATGAATTTGTACGTCTCTGTACAAAAATGTTGTACAGTCATCTGTGCTTTCTTGAACTCCTTGACCTCCTAAAATGGCACTTCTGTGTATGAAATTACATATTTGAGACTGTTTCCTTGTAGACATTTAGAAAGGCCAACATGAGCTACAACTCCATTCAATTAATTCATTGATTATACTATAATTAGTCAGTTGTTATCTCATTGGCTCAATTTAGAGATTAGAAAAATAGTGCACTAAATGTTGTCTGTTGTCTTTTGCAGTACTGTGGGCTCAGAGAGATGCAGTAGTTCTGTGACAATGCAGGCTTAAAGGTCAGAGGAAACCTAAGGGGAGGGTAATAAACTGAGCATCCGGGAGCTTTGGAGTTCCACTGTCAAGGAAGGAAGCACTCACAGAGAAAGACTGGGTTGTTCTGGGAGAAGGTTCCAGACAGCATGGAAGTACAGCACTTTGAGAGGGAAGTAGCCAGCATCACCAGGGAATCCTGAATAGAATGGTGTTGTGTGCACCGAAGTCAATACAGACTAGGGACACTGTCGGAGACAGGCTGAAGAATTCTAGGTTTCAGCAGGAGTGACAGCGGTCTTTATAGACTTTACCCAACAATGCAATGGAAGCAATTTTCACTTTAGATCTACCACTGTAGCAAAATTGTGAAAGACTGTTGAAAGCCCTTAAAGCTGGAAACACACCACATGTTCAGGGCCATCCCAAAAAGAAAGAGCCTAGGGCAAGCCATGTGAAAAAGTTCCTTCAGCACAGAAAAACACTAAGCTCCTGGACAATCCAAGCAATGGGTTGCTAGGTAGCAGGGTTGAGATCGGCATCATCCTCTTGAGTGTGTAAATAAAATGTGCCACAGTAAGGGCTCTCCTTTCCTCCCATCAGGAGAGTAAGGGCTCCACCTGGCCCCAGCTTGGTCTCTCCTTTATCTCCTCATGCATTATCTGAGGATCCTTCACTCCAGGAACCTCAAGAGGCCCATGTGTCATGGCAGAAGACAAAGTAAAACAGAAGATTGTGGAAATCGGGAGACTCTAATAAGGGAAATGAGCAGACTGAGCACTTATTTATTGGACACTTATCATGGCTTCAGCCATGGGTTGAGCGCTGAGCACAAAACAAAGCAAGAGTTTCCTTCCTTCATTTTCCACGGGAAAAGTTACCAAAGTCATGGGAAGTTACCAAAATATAAGAAATATCTATTTCATATACAGAAGGGCTCTGTGTCTGATCTAACTATATGACAATATGTTTAATAGTTGAGTTAAAACTCTGAAATATTCTTACCCTTTTTTAAAGGAGAAAATGAAATATGACTATATGCATCTATGAATCCATATATTAATATACCGATCCATTTGTCTTTATATCTATATCTATATATTAGTTTGGCTTAGATTGGGAAGTCAATCAGATCTGTTAATGAAATGCTTCTTTTACATCATAAATGCATGATTTGGACAAATTTCTTGGTTTTTCAATTTGCTTATTTATAAATTAAAGCTTGAGCTTTATTCTGGCCACTTTGCTGAATAGCCACAAGCAAGTAAATAAGCTGTAAGTGCCAGAGATGCAGTACTTACCACACTTTCCCCCTCTTGATCAGGAGGTGTGGCTGCACTGTTTATTACAAGAAGACTGGTGAAGAAGCAGACCTGAGAGCGGACCAAGTGGTTATGCTGCAGAGTGCTGGCGGGAGTGGCCCAGAAGGTGTGTCGTAAGTGCTGGCATGTGCTTATCTGCATCATACTGGCCCATGTGCTCTCTCAAGGGCACCAGAAATACTCATTTTATGGCATCCTGGTAAATCCTCTTCTCAAGAGTGCGACTCTGAGTTTTCTTTGAGGGAATTCTGCAGCATCACTGGGCCTTGCTCATCTTGGAATGAGCACCAGCTGGAAGTGTGAGATGTTAACTGCCTTCAACCAGGAGAGATGAGAGTAGTGCATGGGGGTGCTGGCCTTGCTAAACTGGTGGGCCCTGATAAGGAATCTCCCATTTGCAAAAGTTTGCAAAATGTTCCCAGGAGGACCATTAGTAAAACCCAGCTCCTCATCAATACACAGCTCCCCACCTCATTTCATCAACCCTCTGGCGCTTCCTACAACTCAAACATATGTGCGTTAAATTCCAGGTCAGGGACAATTCTGAAAGAAGTAAAACAAGAGCAAACATTCAAATAAAAGTATAGGGCCACCTGGCATGTGTGAATTCCCGAGTTCAATTCCAAGTACCAAAATAATAATAATAATAATAATAATAATAATAAATATATATATATATATATATATATATATATATATATATATTGGGTTTTCAACTGATGTGCAATTGTTATCTTGCTGCTATGCACAAATGGAAAGTAATACATAGTTAGTGAATGGAGTCAGGGACCCATTTGGAATTTTGCATAATGGATTTAAAATTAAGAATAAAAGATAACTGAAAGTTTGGGAGTGGCTGGAATACTGCTGAAGGGAATATTGAAGAATAAAAACAAAGTAGGCTGAGACAATGTATAAAGATAAACACTTTCTGTTGTGGTAAAACATGTATAACATTGATATAGGGGAATGAAACTCCTGACCTACTATATCCACGAGTTCGTGTTCTCTAAAATCGAAGAATGAATTTTAGGCACAAGGGAGGGTAAGAGCAGAATTTATTTATTGAGAGAAAGCTTCTGTCTGAGAGAGAGGCAGAAGGGATCCCGAGAGGGTTGCCAAGGACTCTGCCTTTTCCAGGGACTTTTATAGAGTAAAATCATGGGTTCAAGGTGGGGAAAATGGAACTCACAAGGCAAATGGGCATAAGGTGGGACAGACCTATGGTCAGCCAATAAGATTCATAGTTCAGGTAAAATTGATTACATTAGGGACAAGTGGGGAAGCCAGTCATGTAGAAAGTGGACATTCGTAGGGAGCAGTGACTCTTCCCTAGGGGGTTGGGATGGTGACTCCTGGCTTCCTCAGGGTGATAGGGAACTATTTAGAATATCAGTCTTTAGGATCTGGATGCATTTGTTTGATCCTTTGTCTTGAGGCCTGGCCCACAGCAGGAGGTGTCTGTCTGTCCCTCAGCTGCAAGGTATCTGGGCTTCTGCACTGGCTTCTTTGAGGACCTAGCCCTGTCTGACTGCCTATAGTATTTCTAACTCACTCAACTGCCTGAAACAGTACATGTCATTTTTAGTACTTTTCAAGGATACAGTTCCAAGGCATTGAGCACATTCACAATGCCATACAACTATCACTCTTAAAGTTGTTTTTTTCTTTTTTTTCCCAAGACAGGTTGGGACCTCTTAAATACTAACTTTACAGGGTTCCTTTTCCCTAGGGCCCAGGAACAACCTGAGTACCAGCTTCCCATGATGATCCTGTGGTGATGGACAAACTAGGACAATAGACAGAGGCACTCACAGGAGAAGAAACTGAAAGTCTGCTCTTGACACCAGAAGGAGGTTGTTGAAAGCAAAAAGAATGGTGAATGGAATTTAACCCAAGAAGTGTTAAAATGTGCTAAAACAGATAACCTGGGTCTGATGGGCCTGTTATTGTCTCCTGAGAAAATTCTTCTTCCATAAACTTGTAACTGTCCAAACTGCATTGAGCACTGCGCTTAAATTACAGAAATACTGCAATGTCTTTCCCTGCAAAAAATTTAGAATTAAGGGCCAGGGATTTAGCTCAGCAGCATAAGTGCCTGCCTGGCAAAAATTGCATGGTCATAAGTTTGATCCCTGCAAGAACAACAACAACCAAAAAAAAAAAAAAAAAAATTTGAGCTTTTTGGCTGCCAAAACTAAAACAAATGAAAGGTTTTTGACACACAGAGACCCAGCCTAGGACTTTGTGTATATTATTTTATTTCTCTGAAGTCAGTATTCTTATCTTAGTTTTTTGGTAAGGAAATGAGGAATTTTGCAAAACTGAGAGGAACTGAGAAATTCTATCACGGTGTTTTAACATTACTTGTGCGCAATATCACCAGATTAGGCTAATTTGCAGTCTTTTTTCCACTCTTCTTGTAGGTAACTTTTGAAATTATGCTGCCTTTTAAGACCTAAATGATTGGGAAAGAGGGAAAGAAAGATTACGGATAAGTACATGGACCTCAGGTAATCTTGGCTTCAGTGACAGAACTGTAGATTTCTATACAGTTCATCACACTCTGGCAGGTACTTGAGCTTCCAAAATGTAATTAATGCAAATTTCAGGTGAGTTTCACTTAATACTTACAGAAAATCAAGATTTTGGACTAATCTGGAGCCCCATCTTCCTTTAGCAAAGAAATTCTTGGCCTCCTGTACTTTCCACTGTAGGTGAGTTCAAATATTTTGCATTGCAGCTTTTAAAATTTCAACATACTAACTTAGCTAAAGTTAAACTTAATTTAGGTCAACATAGACTACTTAATTAAAAGAAAGAGTCAAGAGACTGACTAAATGCAGGCCTGACCTGACTCAAATGTTCACACAGTGTTACTGTTGATACATTTTGTCAACTTGAGAAGTTTAGAAGTTTAACTAAAAAACTCAGCAAGAAGCCAGGATCCTTACTTTGTAAATATCCTTATCCTGTGAAAGGGGAGGGCACAGAGATTTCCTGAATGCCACACCAGCCTGGGGGTTGCGGGGTGCTGTGTATAAGGGAGGAAAAGAGGCTTGTTCTTGCCCCTTTTGCTCTGGCTGCTTTTCCTGGCTGCTGCCTTAAGGTGTTGCCCCTGTGCCATGCCACCCTGCCTTGGAGCCAGCTGATCACGGACTGAAGCCTCCACAAACTGCGAGCTAAATAAACCTTTCCTTCCTTATTTTTGGGTGTTGCATATTCTGTCCCAGCAATCAGAGAAAAGTAACCAAGACGCGTAGTATCTTTGGAGTTTGGTCTGTATTTTTCAAGTTCAACTCTTGTTTCACAGATACTGATTTTATTCATAGAGCAGCTCTCCCTGTGTGGTCTAAAAATGACTCCCTGCCAATTTAAAAGTACATTCCACCGTCCAAGGAACTCCAAGCTAACTATAAGTGTCCTTGTTTTGGTCACCTACGGAGAAGGCTTCGGGGTTGGTCACCAGTAACCATTAGTGACAAGAATGAAGACAAAGTAATTCCTCATCTTAAATAAGAGGAAAAGGGTTGGATGTTTAAAGAAATAAATCAGAGCTCTCATTCCCTTTGATACCACATATTGAACAATATTTTAATTCTCTATCTCTCGTTTACCACCAGCACAGTTTACATTCACACATGTTTTCATAGTTTATCCATTAGTTATACATTTATGGAACATTTGCTGTCTGATAGAAACTCTTACTGAATTCTTAGGCCAATTGATGAATGAGGGAAACAGTTTTCCCGGCCCCATAAAACTTATAGTTTATTAAGGAACCAGAGATTGAGAATGTGTGATGAATATTATGGAAGCAGATATATAAATTTCAAGGTTCTTTAGACACTTAGGGAGATTTATACTACCCTAGGAGGTCAAGAATTCTGTCCCACATTTGAAATAACTGTAGATACAAACATAAATATGGATCATAATGACACGCCCTGAAGTAGAAAAAGACATGATTTTAAGTAGTTACAATAATGTCCCTACACGCTACTTCACTCTGCAGAGGACTTCCACGGTTAGTTGCGTATAGAATATGTATGTACAATATGTAGCATAGATAGATTAGGGGGATGAATGAATAGATAGATATGTAGACAGTTATTGATATACATATGTAGATCTATATAGCTATCCATTTATCTCCTGGCCTTATGAAGTGGAATCAAAGAAATATCAAAGACAAACCACACACAATAGACAGCTGGTCCTGAGAAGCACTACAGAACTGATAACGTGAGATGTGAGGAACTCTTGCAAGGTTTTGCAGTAAGGAACATCTGAGAGCAGGCCCTAAAGAAGGAACGCTGGAGTTTAGTTTTGCTATTATAGTATTACCTACTATAATTCTATTATTCACTGACATTTCCAATTTCTAGTCTTACGGTTATGAATTGATATTTAAGCACGTACTATTATGATTGCCATGGAAGGAACCAAAAAGGAGTCAGTCGAGACGCTGAGTGTACTGAGATGGAGAGAGATCCTGGGAATGATGTTTCCTGATTCGATACAAATAGTTCCCAGCAAAAGGGCAGATTTCCTCCCCGAGGGAACTGTAATGCAGCGGCAGTGGCTGGCATCGCCACCCCCCTACAACTGTCGATGTTTACCCCACATGTATATAAATCAGCTAGATTGTACTAGGGCCGTATTACATTTCTTAACAAGGTAAGGCCTTCAGGAGGTGAGATTATTTGCCTCAGCCATGGTGAGTGACATTTAGAAACATGTTCTCTGAGCTGGAAGCCTGGTAAGATCAAAGGCACTGAAATTCAGGGCAGCAAGTTCCTTCTCCCATTTATAAATTGAACTAGGTCTTTTATAACCCCTGTGTTTGTGCCGGGCTTGGATGATTCTTGAAGACACTGAAGGTATAAATGGTAATTTTCGCCTTTCAAGGGAAGTTTCAGTTTGTTTACATCCTCATTTTTCTTTTCTTTTTCATTTTTTCCTTCTCTTCCTTGTCTTTTTCTCCTCCTCGTCTTCTCCTTCCCTCTGCCCCTCTTCTCCCTGCCTTTCCTCTTCTTCAGCCTCTCCCTCCCTGTCTCTCTGTTTCTCTCTCTCTCCCCCACACCTTCTTTTTGCTTTTTTTTCTTTATTCATGCCATTCTAAGCATGTGGATATATTTACTAAGAAAAATAATAACAGAGCAAAGAAATCAATCTGTAGTGATATTGTTACAGGCAGCTGAGTAAGTTAGAAATACTTAGGCAGTGAGACAGGGCTAGGTCCTCAAAGGAGCCAGTGCAAAAGTCTAGATACCTTGAGATTGTGGGAGAGACAGACACCTCCTGCTGTGGGCCAGACCTCAAGACAAAGGATCAAACAAATGCATCCCGATCCTAAGGACTGATGTTCTAAATAGTTCCCTATCACCCTGAGGAAGCCAGGAGTCACCATTCCAACCCCCTAGGGAAGAGTCACTGCTCTCTAAGAATGCCCACTTTCTATGTGATTTGCTTTCCCATTTGTCCCCAATTTAATCAATTTTACCTGAACTACTAATTTTATTGGCCAACTATAGTTCTGTCCCACCTTATGCCCAACTGCCTTGTGGGTTCCCAGTTTTCCCCACCTTGAACCTGTCTCGCCCCCTTATTTTGCTCTAAAAAGTCCCTGGAAAAGACAGAGTCCTTGGTAACCCACTTGGGGCTCCTTCTGCCTCTCTCTCAGACAGAAGCTTTCTTTCTTTCATTTAATAAGTGTATTCTACTCTTCATCTCCACTGGTCCTAAAATTCATTCTTCGGTTTTAGAGAACATGAACTCACGGACACAGTAGGTTGGGAGTTTCATTCCCCTATATTGATATGACTAAGCTCACCAATATATTCTTTTAGAAAAGTAATATTCGCTGGAATTCAGAGCTAATGGCTTTTGGGACCAAGAGAAAGACAGAGAAATAAACTACTATTGAATAATTTACTTCTTTATTTTGAAATTTTCAAAAGGCAGCTCTGGGGATGTGGTTGTGGAGATGATTATGATAATAATTACAATAAATATGATTTTATGGGTATTATGCATAATAAAACAATGACAAAAATAGTATAGAGTTTCTATTATATTATATTCCATTTTCAAATATATCTCTCTAATTTTTCTGGAAATTTCCATTCACTACAAGTGTGCATAATTGTAGAAAGAGTTGATTATAAGAGATTTGAAAATTTCTTTTGTTTATTATTAACTTACAAAAATTATTAGTACAGCTGGTTGTGGTGATGTTTGCCCATAATCCTACTTCCCCCTGTAGAGGTTGTTTGATTGTGTCAACTTGAGACATTGAGAGCTTCACTAAATGAGTTTAGCAACTCTACACCCTAGGGTGTGGAAGACCCACCCCAGGGTGGCTCATCACCTGGACGGTGTAAAGGGAAGGAGGAGGACAGATGAATTCTATTCTTTGGAGGAGCTCCAGACTTCACCTTTGGTTTGGACCTTGTCTCCCAGCTTACAGTGTAGACTCTTCAGCTTTCCAGTGTAGACCTTCTAGCCTTCTATTGCAGACGCATCAGCCTGCTGGTGCAGACTTGCATGAGACACTGGGGTAAACTGCAGATGCTGGTTTGAATCCTTTGGCCTCCAGCATACAGACACCCAGTGCATGCTTCCTCGTCTGACTCTGGCTGACCATTGTAAGCCAGTCTTGTAATTTCTTATACGTTTGTAATCTTGTGCTACTTCTGTTTTCTCTAGTAAAACACTGAGTAATATACCCCTTCTCTCTTTAGAGACTCAGATAAAAGTTCAATCCCAGCCTGGGTGATTTAGCAAATTAGCAAGAACATATTTCAAAATTTAAAAAAGAACATATATTGTGAAAGGGAAAGAACACCTGGATGGGTAGAAAAAGAAAATAAGGAAGGGGGGAAATATATACTTCCCCACTAAGATAATTTTACTACGAAATCTATTAGTTGATGGAGAGAAACTGAATGTGTGTATTGTATGGTCTGTTTTTCATGCCATGTCTTGTAATCTGAGTAACTGTTTTAAAGATAACAATATGCAATGAAGTGACCATTGGTAATTTCCTATCATGTTGTTTTGCAATCCTGTATCATTTTTATTGTTTTTTCTTTTAATCACTTTAAAATTAAAAAAAAAGAAAAAGAAAGAAAAGCCTAGCAGTCAGGTCTGCCACAGGGGAACCTGAAGACTCCTAAAGAAACTGAGGTGTATAGACCACTGGGAGAGACCTTGGACAGCATGTTCAGGGCCTGGATTCACTCTCAAAGCCACAGAATAGAAAGGTAAGAAGGAAGGAAGGAAGGAGGGAAGGAAGGAAGGAAGGAAGGAAGGAAGGAAGGAAGGAAGGAAAGAAAATGCCCTTAGGTTTTAATCTCTAATACAACAAAAAAGAAATCATATGAATTATGCTTAGTAAAATTATTTTCTAAATTATGTAATAAACATATAGGTATATACGTATGTATAATTATGTGCTTCTAAAGCAGAATTGTTTTGTGAAACCCATCGCTGCTCAATATTTTTCTGATTAGCCAGGGATTTAGCTCAGTGGCACAAGCACCTGTCTGGCAAGCGAGAGGTTTTGAGTTCTATCCCTGGCACCAAAAAAATTTTTTTTCTGATTAGTTATAGAAATTCTTAAAATATTAAAAAGCAATTGTGTTCAAATTGTAGCAGAATTTGCATGGCAGGTGGCAGCGACATAAGATTGGAGGTCAGTACGAGCACTTCAAGGGACAATATATTTAATCTTGAACACAAGGCAGAGAAACCTGATGCCAAATTAGAACATTGAAATCTACACCACAAAAATGCTTTAGAAATGATCCCAAGTATTAGAGTTGCTTAAAATGGTAACATTAGCAAACAGTTTAAGATATCTGTGCTTCCTTTACTGTCAACAATGCCAAAAAAGCAAATGAAATAATACTACAGTTGACATGAAACTTTAAAGGTTACCTTTTGCCAAAACAGAGAAAATAGATAGCTGTGTTAGTTTTCATACCCTAGAACAAAGTACTTGACATAATTAAGTTATAAAGACAAAAAATATAGTTTTGTTTTACCAGTTTGGGAGTTTCTAGCCCAGACCAGATGGAACACTGCTTTGAAACTTTGGTGGCCGTGCCAGGTGACAGTGGCCAGCAAGTGTGCAGCAAAGCTGTTTGTCTCATGGGTCAGAGACCAAAGAGAAAGTGGAAGAGGAAGTGACATCTGTGACCAGCCACGTGACCACACTTCTGAAATGATACGCCATCACCCAGCAAAGTCTTCTTGACGGGCCAGTCTTTATCACGGGCCATCCAGGCATATTGGACATCCAAACTCCAGAAATAGAATTGTGTTTCAAGAAGAGAAAATATGTGTTATGAATACTCAGGCTACAAAGTCTAGTTAGAGCTGCTGTGTTTTTGAAGGAACAGCAGAAAGGTAAACAGAAAGGAAGCTACATTCATCTTCATCAAAACAGTGGGTGTCCCAGTCTAAAACTGATAGATTAGGGAAGAAACATAAAAGGACATCTCTTAAAAAAAGGCATTGCAGGAAGTGAAAAAAAAATAATTATGAAGATTGCAGAGGAATATCCATCGTATAAACATTCACATAGCAGAGGGGATGTAGCAGCGACCATGAGGAGGATAGAATGCCCCACACTGGAACCTGGGAGGGTGAAGGAGCCTGGAAAACAGGGGAGGAGCAGAGGCTGCGAAGAGGGGGATCCCTTTAGAGGGGTGGCTTGCCATGGCCGGGGTGGTGGGCAGGCAGCACCCGGAAAAGCTGTAGATGGAAAGAAAACCACGGGCTGTTGAGTTGTCCCTTACACTGAATGAGATGCAAGTGTTTTAGGCTGTTTATGAAAAATTTTTTTAAAAAAGTAGCTGCCTTAGAGGTGGTGAAGAATCAGAAAGGAACATCGCTGAGTAATGTCCTCAGGATGCGGAGGATTTAGGAACCGGTGTCCAGCCAGGGGTTCAGGTTTCTGTGAGAGAAAGGGGCCCTCTCTGCTGGAGAGCAAAGGAGATGAGAGATCTGCGTATGGGCGTTAGCAGCAGCTACATTTTTGATCTTCTGCTGTTAACCTTAGGTTGAATTCCACCAACACTGTAGCAGCAGAGGGAAACTGAGTCCTGAATGAAAAGTGTGACTGCCCAGAGTCACAGTCTGCGAAGGGCTGGGACTCTGTCCTGACCCAGGGTTCCCTTTGTATTCCTCTTCTCGATGCATAGGACTGAGTGGAGACTGACTGTCCTTAAGGGCTCAAAGCCCCCCTCGCTCACCAGCTCTTTTCCTCTGTGGTCCTATCTCCTCGTGGATTCATCTGAAGTCTTTGAAATCAACTTACCTACCTGTTTAGAGAAAAAAAAAAAGCAATAAGAAACGCTGTATTCCATGCTTATGTCAGGAGACCACTTAGAATAAAAGAAAACCAGCTCTTTTATCACCTGCGGAGAGCCTGTGTTTCTGACATAAAAAGGAACCTCGGTTGTCCCAGATCGTCCATGTTTAAAATTTCAGTTTTTATTCTTTTATTGCTAGCAACCTAGAAAAAGAAAAATAAGACCAGTCCATGCTGTAAATAGTTGACCTAATTTCAGACCCAGAAAAGAGAGAGAAGTAAGAGTTCAAGAAGAATAAATCCATGGACACGAGGAACAGAGCTGGGAAGATTCAGGATTCAGTAAGTTAGCAAAGTGCTTTTATGGCAGAGGCTGAAATGGCAAAATGGAGGAGGAACAGGCTGCGTCAAATGTGTCATTGGGTCTCAGAAGGCACCAATTTTGCTCTCAGCTCCCCACATCTGTATCTTGTGTCCAGCCAACCGGACCTGGTCAGAAGTGAGCCATTAACTTTGAACAGTGAAATTCTAAACACTTGGGGCTCTCTTAATAAGGGTGGTTGGCTCTATTTTTGAAGAAATAAGATCCCAGCAATAATTCCCACATAGCTGAGAAGGCAGCACCCTAAGCCATCTATCAGTCTGAAGTAAAAGCCACAGTGAACAGAGGACAGGTTCCTCTTCTTGGGAAACGCAAAAGTGGAGTCACCAAAGGCAAGTGATTCTCTGCGTTAATGAATTAGAAGACAAAGTGAAGGGTTTTTCCTTACAAGTGACAAGTGGGATTTTCTTGGTTGCTGTAGTCTGTGTTAGCCATGGGTCTGGTGAGTGAACTCCTCTGAATTTATCTCTGAATCTACAGCACAGTAAAGGGCAATGCCATTCCTCAGGTTTAAGCCAGATATTGTCATGTGTACAAAGGGCTGATGTCTTGGTTACCGAATTTCTGAGGACTAGGTGAGTGACACAGGTCTGGTGTAGACTGGTAGAAAGAGTGACCTTTACTTCTCTTTCCATTAATCACAGTAAAAAGCTTGAGGTTTTCTCATACAAATAGAAATGGGGGGGCGCTAAGAACGTTGGATACAAGATGAATAGTAGAACAAGAAAAAAGTCAAGGGAGATTAGAAAATTCGATATAACAAGTTTTCCATTTTTAAATTTCTGATAAGTATTTTCCTTATATCAGGGCTTTGCAAATAGCCACCAGGTGTTTTTGCTCAAAACAGTTGATAAAGAAGCAATGGGATGTATTTAAGTTTGCAAAGGAAAGAAGACAACTACACATGTTAATGTTTTATTTTTGGATTTGTAAAGAAAATTTATTTTTTAAAAACTTACTATGGACAGAACGTGGTTTTAACCATCAAATTTTGTGATCAATTTTTCCTCATTTCTAAATCTCCTCAAGATTTTTGTATTTGTTTTCTTTTTCATTAATTCTTTCATAATTTTTAGTCCTTGCCTGGCCTGTATCCTAAAGCATTCACGGTGGAGGAAACTTCACTCAGGGGCTAGAACTGTCCTGTGTGACTGAGCTCCACTGTGTCTCCTCAGCCTTTTAAGTATCCTGAAGAGAGTAATAGGGTTCTTTCCATTTTATAAAAGAGCAAGCCTTCATATAAATGAATTTTATACTAGGGGTAGCCTTTGATGTACCTCACCTGGTTTTGAATCCTGGTTTCCTAATTATCTGGGTTGTGATTGTGAGCAAGTTGTTTGGGCACTCTGTGTCTCAGATTCTTCATCTGTGAAATAAAAATAATCAGTGTACATTTTGCACATGGTTTGTAGAACTAGAAGGAGATGCTGAGTGTCAAGTACTAGTGCAACAGGGAGCTTTGAATAAACATTGTTGTTACTACTACTGTTATAAAAGTTCAGTATCATGTTCCTAGTGAGTAGCAGTAGCTCCTTTCAGTGATACGGCAACCTGACTTGAGGACCAATATCTTTGTCATCAGGGCGTGTGCACATTACGTGCTGTGGTATTTTGTGAACTGGATAGAAGCAAGCACTACAGTCTTTGAAAACAAATTATTATTATTATTATTTTGGTACCGAGAATCATACTCACAACCTCGTGCTTACCAAGCAGGTGCTGTGTCTCTGAGCTATATCCCTAACCCTGGAAAAAAAATTATTACAGCTTAAGAGGAGACCAGAAGAGTCATTTTAGAAGTTTAAGGGTGTCAGCTCACTGTAAATATTTGACTCTTCCTATAATTGGAAGGGTGGATAGATATGATTTGCAAATAAAATAAAGTAAAATAAAAATACGCGTAAAGTGATTTAGCTTGAATAACTCCACTAATGGAAACGGCAAGAAACTGTCCTTCCTTGCAAGGATAATGAACAGTTCACAAGCAAAGGAAACACAATCTGCAGCTCATTAAAGCCTTAACAGTAAGCTTGCTGTCGTGAAAAGGATCTTATTAGGGCGCCAGTGCAGGATAGACTAGGTGTGAGATGGATGACTCTAAGAAGAGCTGAGGGGGACAATTAAGGACAACAAAACCTAGCGGGAATAAGCAGCCTCCTTCTGTGCTATGAGCCTGTGGTGTTCAGGAGAGGGCAGCGGCCAGCATCCCCTCTCTAAAGGCAGCTGCTTTAAAAGCCTCCTGCTTAGCTCAGCACTGATTTTAGAAATGGTGTGGCTTTGTTTACTGAATCTTTTAAACCCAAGTGTTTGAAGACATTTGAGCCCCAAGATGGAGACCCCACTTATTCTTGACCAGGTCTTTCTTACACTGCTATTTCCCAGTCTATACTCTCTCAAAAGAGTAGAGACTCAGTGCGGAGCTGGGCCTACAAGTCTGGGTAATCAGGTGACAATACAGTGAAAACAGCATTTTTGTCAGAAAATATTCACGCAATGGGATCACAGAGGAAATAAGACTCTGTCTGGAATGTGAAAGAAATGACCATTTCCCCCAGGTCTTGCAGGTGTAGAGGAGCTTGCACAGAAAGAGAAGAAAAGCAGACTGTCTGAGAAAGAGGCTGACTGGAAGCGCATTTAGGAAGCGTGACTGGGGAAGGCTGGCGAGTTGGAGACTGGTTGTTCCTTTTTTGGAAATATAGGAGCTCTGAGATTTTTCAGAGTTCCGAAGGGTCATATGGAAGAAGTGCCTTGATTATGTACTACTCCTGGGATCTTGGTGGTGCTACTTAATCCACCAACATTTCCCTTACAAAGCACTGGATTATTTCTACACAGTAGAATAAGCATCACACTTGGTCTGAAATTTGAGTTCACCCTTATTTATTGTTCTCTTCCAACTAGGCCAGCTTTTCCTAAATCACTAGCCTGAGTCAGTTCACATCCCGTATGCTACCATGACAGTCTGTCCTCCAGGCTGAGGGAACTGGCCTCTCCCAGACTTCCTGCATTGGTCTGTTGTTTTCCCAAAGGAAACCAAGTACTGCATTACAGTTTGTTTAGATGGTAACTGGTGAAGAGTCCCGTTCAGTAGAAATCAACATAAGGAGAAGTCCTCTTGGACATTCTAATTTCAACTGATGAAGTTTTTGTGACTCAGAGGCCATGGGTTTCTAGCTAAGAATTTCCTTCTGTAGTCAGTGTGTGTTTGACTAGGACTCCCCACCAGCACTTAGCAGGGGCCTGCTTTAATCCTAATCACCTTGGAAATAGTTATGTTTAGTCTTTATCTGTGAAAACCAGTGTACCTTAGAAAAGTTTATGCTTCAGGATTTGATGAACCAGAACCTGGGGAGGATCTATTCATCAATGCACAGTTATCAAGGTGTGGGTGTACATGTGTGTTGTCTATACTGATAAACTACTGTTGGCCCACTAGGGGGAAGGGGAGAGTTTTGAGGGTGAGGTCTCAAGGTCAAAGAACACACATGTGCAAGGCATCAGAGACAACAGCAGGCAGCACGGAGCAGGGCACAAGAGTGCAAGAGGCAGAACCACCTGCTTGTTGCTTCATAGCTACATTCTTACACAGTTCTATAGCCAGCACATAAGAGTTTATCTGTGCTAAGTTATGGCTACATAACTGTGTCCCACTGTGCGCTTCTAGACAAGCAGGGTCATTTTCTCCGGCATCTTTAGATGTCCCTGAGCTTTGAAGCAGTCTAAGTGGTTCCCCACAACTATAATATAGGGTTCTCATGCTTAAATGTGTGTCAGTATCAGCCAAAGGTCCTTATTTCTAGTTTCTGATCCAAGAAGTCAGGGCACACATGACTTGAGGAAGCCCTGACCCAGAGCAGCGCTTTTCCGAACGTCTGGCTGCTGGTGCCCTAGGAAGGAAGAGAGGAAGTGTGCAGCACGCACTCAGCAAACGAGAAGGATAAGAAATGCCGATGCCTGAGGATTCATGAGTGTGCCCCAGACCTTTAAAAGATTAACAGTGGATGTCTCTAGTGTAAGGTCTTGAGAAATAGCTCAAGGCAGGAGGCAGGAAAGGAACAATGGAGACCCTGAGATGCCTTCCCGAGGAAGACACTGCGGGGAATTCACAGGGAAAAGGATCAAGAGAGCAAATTTTGACACCCTATTGCTTGGTTCCCAATCCGGGATCTCCCAGTTTACCCAGGCGGTTGGTTTTGGTTGTAAGGACATGCACCTCTCTGACACTCAGTGGCCTCCTCTGTGACGTAAGGAAACTGCGTCCATTTCACAGGTACTAGAGGGGCCATCTCAGATGCTTAGCTACTAGCCACCCTACAAAGTGTTAAAGGACTTTTATTAATCACAAGAAAGCTTGCTGAGGACGACCAGAAACCTACTGCCACGGATCACACTTGAAATGTGTTTGTGTCCAAGCAAGAGTTACAATGGTTGTACTGAAGTAGTTATTAAGAGACATACTGGCCATAACAAACTGCAGAGGGCCCACGAACACTCACCTGCTCTATTACTGGGAAGTGAGAGGAGGCGTGGCTGAACTGGGGCAAAAATTGCAGCTACTCGTGGAGGTGCAGAGAGTTAAGGAAAAGCCATCAAAATGAAGGTCCAGTCCTAGGTCCCACACCATGTCACCCCAAGGGCTCAACAACAAAAAAAATATAACAATCAAAATGAGAATAGCAATGCATATTTACTGTGCTATTTGTGAATTTCCATGTGGCTTCAGCCACCATAGGTTACAATACAGTTTACATAGGTACACATATTTGTCTCTCTGTGTGTATTCATGCTCTTAGATATCTGCCTACTCTGTCACAGAACTGCATAACAAAAGTATTATTACTATCCCAGCTTCATTTGGGAAATTGAGATATAAGTTTTGAATCATGTAGGAATCACTGTATGCTCAGGCTCAGGTACAAAATTTAACACTCAGCGTTAGACAAGTCCAGAGTTTGCTCTTTAGCCGTACGAAGCCAGCTTCATCTGTTTGCTCCAGAGCATTCATACCTTCATTTCAATATCTGAGGCACTCAGATCATTTTTACATAGCAGTCCAGTGGATTCATTTACAAGCTTTGTCCCTGTTCCCTGGTATCTTATCTTCCTGGTATGCTCCTTGTCTAGAAATACACTTGCGATAATAATCTGTAAGAACCAAGGTGGTGCAGCTTGACACATCAATCCACATTTCCTTTCTATAGACAATTATGCAGGGCTGCAGATGACGTCAGCCATTCTGCAGGGAAGTTAAGTGAACCACTGACTTGCTGGGTAGTAGTATTCACTTTCAGAGTCTGAGTTATCTACCAGTATAGTCTATGCATTCAGGCTTCAAGTGACAATAGCCTGTCCTACACTCAGGAACTTCTTGGCTTTGTGAGACAGGAAAGTTGACAATCAAGTGCTTTTAGTGTTAATCCCCACCCAACTCAACCTCTGACTCTACTGATTTCCTGTTTCCTTGTCATTCTGGTTATGTCTCCTTTTCTTCCTGTCTCTTCCATCACTGCTAACCTTACTTTCAACCTGACTCCTAGTTTGTCACCTGCAACCTTTTGGGAATAAGCTGTGCTCCAGAGCTGAACATTAGCAAGCATACGACTTTGGTAACTGAGATGTATTACTCTAAAGGGACCAAACCAATATAGTTTGTTTCTTTGAGCTAAAAGTCTTCAAGGGATCATCAGCAGCCTCTATTGCAGCTATTCCTGGAGGCTATGATGCCGGAAAGCTTCCTTGAACTTCAAAATTGAAGTCAGTTTAAAATTTATAAGTTTAATGGTTTATGGTTCCTCAGGCACATTGTTGAAGCACAATAATATTCTTACCCTTTTCAGGTGAATTTTTTATGGATAGAGAAAAAAAAATCCTCTGTATAAGCTATCTACCTCTATGTTTTCACAGCTTCCAAAGTTTGCATTTATCCCAGAGATTAGAACTAATTCACCTTAATAATCTATTTACAGCAACTTCTGTCCTTAGCCTATAAGGTAACGTGTCCCTCTCTCACTAGCCATTGTGTCCTCAGCATTCGTGCTGGTGTCTGGGAGTAAAATATGCTTAAATAATGTTTCCCAAATCTAATTGAATTGAAATGGGCTGGGGGACACTAGGAACCAGGCTCTGGAAGTGAGCATTGTATGGCTGCTTGAGTAGATTGTGGGATACCCAGATGTGTGGTGACGTCTCATTTTGGAGTGTGTCTATGGGGTATTTCAGGAGGGGAAAGCTGCTGAGCTGGACTGAGTGAAGTGCATTGCCCTTTCCCATCTGGGTGGGCATCACCCAGCCTCAGTGGCCTGAAAAGAACAGAAGGACCAGGGAAAGGAGCATCTATATTCTGTTTACTGGCTGATCTGGGACTTCAACCTTTGATGCCCTTGGACTGTGGCTTGTAACACTGCCATTTTGAATATCTGTGCTTTGCAATACAATGTGAAATTTCCCGATTAGCTACTGAAAACTGTACTAATAAATTTGTTTTTTTTGTATTGGGAATCAAACCCAAGACTTTGAGTTTGCCAGGCAGTTGCTTATGCTGTTGAGCTATATCCCTGGCTCTGTACTAATAAAAATTTTTAAAAATTAAAAAGAAAAGACTTCCTAGATTTTAGAATTACACATGGCAGATTTGGGAACTTTATAATCTTGTAAAGCAATATCTTATAATTAATTGTCTATATATATAATAGTCTTTGTTCTTTGCACAGAAAGAAATTTACATAGAGATGCATATGGGTACATGGGCAAAGATACTATATACCTTGCCTACTTGGTTATTAGCTCTATTTCTCTATAGAATCCTGACTAATACACCAGCTGTCATTGCATCTTGAAGGTTAGGATGACAGAACAGGTGCACAACCAAGTGTGTCTCTTGAAACAAATGGCTAAAATGTTCATTGTCATCTTATAAAAATTCACTTGCCCAGGATCAAACTCATGGATTGCAAGTTGACTGAGAAATGTCCTCATTCAATACAAGTCATTCTTTAGAAATCTCTAATTCTATCTCCAGTTTCTGTCCTGAGTCCAAACTATCATGCTTCCCTCCTCAACATTAAGTACTAGGAGTCAGGATACTGAGAGTGAGTGTGCTACACAGAAATTAATTAGCTTGAGACCTGGGCTTTCAAGATAATTGTGGTTTTGGAAAGAGGAAGCTGGTGTTGTAAGTGGAGGCAGGATGTTGCGAAAGGGAGACACAGAATCTTTTCTTGGACTGAAGTCTTTCTGAATGCTTCTTCCCTACCTATAAGATCAGTGAGGTCAAAGCACAGTGTGAGTTACGCTGGAACAGGAATAGATCACTCCCACGGCGAGTGATCTGGGAAGAGCTAGCTAAACAAGACCCAGAGCTCGCTCAGTCACAGACCCTTCGACTCCATGATTGAATGGGGTCCATGTCCCTGTTCCCTTTTACTTTTTTCTTTCAGTCTTTTCTTGCTCCAGAGTCCATTATCATCTTTGCAAAGGCTCAGACTTTCCTTGATAGCCAAGCCATTTTCTGACACACAAATTAGATATCTGAGAGATCATTTTCTCCTCAACTTTTGAAAAATGTATCTCATCTTTCCTTTTTTTGGAAAGACAATAAATTAGGGCTATACTCAAACTGTCAACTCTGATACAAATTTTTTGTGACCCCCTGATGAGACTAAATTCAAAACCAATTAGCTGCTTCATGACTTTCACCTTTGATGGATGGCTGCAGTTGCTTTTCTCCCCCTAGGAGAAAAATAAGAATCAGAGAGCCAAAAGGGATAAAATAGCTCTTGGATCAGAAATTGTTAGTGTCTTCAGATTTTAGTGATTACCTAGGGCAAAACTGTGGTATTTTTCTGGTTAGTAGCAGCCATACAGGATGAACAGTGCCAGCATCTTCTGTAAAGATGAGAAAGCCATGTTGGGGAGTTAGGTGGCTTGCACAGAGTTGTAGTTGTGGGAAAGAAGAACAGAGATGGGATTTTCCATCTGGTGTGTTTCCCAATACCCTTGGTCACCTCTGTCTAGGCTCTGGGCCCTCTTGGTAGGTAGTACACAGAGCTTGTTCCTTGGCTCAGAAGCAAACATAAATGTTTCCCTATGGTCTTTCGTACGCTTGGAAGTTGTGAATATTTACTCGGACTCCCTACCAAGCAGTTTCTAGTGCTAATCAGTGACTCTCCTTTGGACACCTCCAGTAACGGGCAGCATTCAGTCTCTAAAACATTTGCCACCACTGATCTAGACGGACAAGCTTTTATGGTTGCTCTACGAGATAAATGCTATTTTCCCTAAATTTAAATAAAGAAAAGGAAAACTCCAAGGATACATTGCAATCAGTGACTGGGAATAGAAAGATCTATGGTTAAAATCTCATCCAGGAAGGTTCTAAGCATTTCCACTTTAAATGACTACCCTGTGTTTTCTGACTGTTTATAGATGTCTTTGACCCTCAAAACTACGCAGATCTAAACTTTCCTAAACAGGTAAAAGTGGACAGATGAGAAGATACTTATAAATTAACAATTTAGAGAACATAAACTAGAATAAAGTGCCAAGTGATCAAGGTGCAGAGTGAGATATTTCACGTACACTTTAAAGAATTTGCAGAAGGAAAATGCAGATACTGTAGGATGCAGGCACAGGAGCAATTGGAGGTGGAATGTTGGTAAGTAAGTTCTTAACAGTTGCAGCTTAGAATGTGAGATAGGAAATCGGCCAAGTGAGCTGGATTAAATGCAGACATAGGAGGGTCAGGGTGTATAGCCCCGTCCATTACCAGCACGTTGAAGTCAGGACTTCAAATGCTCTTTAGAAGTTCACTAACTAAACATTTCTTTTCCTCTTGGATATTTACTCTCTTTGGTTTTCAAATCACTTCCCAGAACTTTTTTTTTTTTTTTGTCTGTTTTGAGTTTTCTTATCTGCTTTTCGGTCAATCTATATTTTCATAGTTAATGTAACTTTTGGATATTAATTTGTTAATGAGCCTAAACCAGAAGTTCATGGGAATTTTCTCAGCTGTCATTAATTTACATTGTGCATTTTATCTATGCATCAAATTGTGTAGGTCACTTCGAGAGGTCTCAGGAGAGCTATTTCTCTTAGCTTCTGCTTGTAAAAAAACCCCTGATATTATAATATCTACACAATGGGAAAACTATGTCAGTGCATTCAGATAATATGTCTTATTTTGTTTTATTTTATTTGTTTTTGTTTGTTTGTTTTTGGTGCCAGATATTGAGTCCAGTTCCTCACAGATGCTTGACAAGTCCTTCACCACCAAACTACATCTGTGTCCCTTGTTCCCATGAGTGTGACAGAAGCACAAGACTTACTTGTTTTTTATGTTTAGAACCCCATAAAAGAAATTTCTAACCAGTTGCATTTGATTCTTTTCCAGTCAAGTTCCATTACTATTGATGCAGTATGTAAGTTAAAGAACTGAAATGTATATCACATGCTATAATATTTACTCCTTTAATATGTGTAGTGCAGCGACTTTTTTAGTCACAAAGCTGTGCAATTGTCATCATTAACTACTTCCAGAACATTTTCATTATTCTAGAAATAAACTTAATACCCATTGGTATCAGCCTCCAGTCTCTTTTGTTTTCAAGGCTCACTCTGATACATATTTTAATTGTAAATTTCCTCTGCATCAATCTTTGTAGTAGAAAATGGACACATTTTCAATTCTATACCTTACTTTTGTATGTTATTTACCTTGAATTCAAACTCAAACAAATGACAAAGGAATGCTCCAAACCAAATTAATACTGTTTGTAGTCACCAATGTTTAACTCAGAAAACTCATTTAACCTTTTTATTTCAATTCAACTTTTAGATCAGGGAAGAAAGAGAAAAGAATTACATAAAGTAAACTATTTCCATGAAAATATTTGAGCTGCTAATATTCTTCAATTTGTTGTAGGTTTCAGGAAGTACAAAATCAAATTTGAATTTATATGAAGAAATGCATTCATGCTCTGTAACCAATATTTTAAAATTCTTTATCTTTCTCTGGCTTTGCCTACATGTTTTGCCTACATTATATTCATTATCATTATGATTATTATTGTTATGGTTAAATTAGATGGTTTAGTTTTCTGACTTTTGATTTTACTATAATTGCATAAGTTATTATGAATGACCCGTAATACTTTGAATCTTGAAATATAAGGTAAAATTCACACACACACACACACACACACACACACACCACACTACAGCTGTGTGCATTGTTGTATTTTCTTAAAATCTTTTTCAACATTACTTTATTCTAGGTTATTTTGCATATTTATTTGTTTGTTTTTGGTGAATATGGCTGATGAATAGTGAACATTTTCAGAAAATATGGAGAAAGGTATGATTTCTCTAAAACTACATGCATTCTTTCATTTGTTTATTTTCAGGACCAGTCATTATTCTAGACCAAGGGGAGAAATTAGTGAAAATTTACATGTTTCAGTGATATTGGTTTCAATGTGGGGACATCAGTGAGATTATATAAGTTGCAGAGAAAATTTTTCTTTGATTTATCTTCATTTTTATGACTTTTTAAAAAAGTTTTCTCTATCTCTAAATTTAGTTGTCATCTTTACAAACTGCATTTCTTCTAAGGTCATATAAGATACTGGTTATGCTAACAGCTTTAGCTAGTTTTTAATGAGGGTTAATTTTTTCATCTAGGAGATATTTCACAATGCCTGAAGATTTTTGTGAGTACTGTGTGGGTAATGCCACTGGGAAAGGAAAAATGAAGCCGGCATCTCAGGTGTGGAGGCTAGAAATTGTTCTCTGCATCCTTTAATGTTTAGAACTAATTCCACAAAATACAGTGCCATCCCCCAAATGTCAACAGTGTCAACAACAATGAACTCTAGGGTATTCCTTAAAAGCATAATTTTTATTCTCAAGACCCATTTCAAGAAACCAAGAATGTAGCTTGGTTGAATCATCTTTGTAATAATCTAGAATTTTTCTTGGGTCACTTCCTCTTTGGAGAGCCAAGCCAGACGGACACTGAGACAGTCCAGTGATGGTAGGAAATGAGCCCTGCCAGCAGCCAGCCTGTCCTGCCATACAGGAGATAGCTCTCACTGGCATCTTCACACCTCCAGTTAGTGTCATGATCGATGTGTGGCCAATTCCTCAACCACACCTCATGTGAGACTTTGAGACAGAGACACCCAACTAAGTCATTCTCAAATCTATGACCTACAGACACTCTATAAGTCACCAAAATGGATTGTTGTTTTGGTTCTCCATGTTTAGGATTGGCTCTATATGCAGCAGTTTGTAGGGTACACATTCCCCCCATGCCAAATTCCTCCCAATATCGCTGACAACTCTGGAAGATGGCAATTATTTATTTTTTTTCTAAAGTATGGCATTCAAAATCCAGGCAGCATTCTTCCTGTAACCCAAATGTAGTAAGTGGGTGATGGAAAGAATGGCATCTACTCCCAAGATTGTAATTTAATCATTTCAGAGAGTCAAATCCATTGTTTTCTTCAAAAGCATCTAAATGGTGTGTATCAGATTATCAACTAACTCTCTGTAGTCCATAGGCCCAAGAAACCTGTATCATGGAAAAATCCTGATTTTTAATAAAGATCAAATTTTGTTACAGCAGTGAAGATCAGCCCTTTACCTTTTCCCTGGACAGTTTACATGCTCTGAAATCAAAGCTTGTAAATATTTCATTTTCTCAATATGGTGTTACTATAGTAACTCTTTGTTATTCTCAAAGGACTTCATCTAATCAGAAAACACATTTCCATTCTTCTAAATCTAAGTCATGAAACATTTAATTCAGAGGTCCAGTTTTTATTATTTATTTATTTATTTTGGTACTGAGGATTGAACTCATGACCTTGAGGTTGCTGGGCAAGCACTTATACCACTGAGCTAAATCCCAGGCCCTACTTTTTATTTTAACCCCATGCAAATGAATCCTTTTAGGGGTATGGTGCATGATTAACAGTTACAGTGTGAATTATTAGTTAATTTACAACCAATATGCTGATGATAACTATAATTTCTTAGGCTCCTGATGATAATGGTGATCTGACAAACATATTGAATCCCAACTGGTCAGTTCTAAAAACACATGCACAAAATGGACTGACTGTGGTGAGTGCGGTCTTGTATGAGCTCTAAATACAGTTGTCCGACAAAGAAAAACAGATGGGTCCCCTGGAAAACATAGGCTAGGAGTTTTGACAGAAAGTGAATTTTACAGCTAATTTGTGCAATTAAGATAGTGCCATTCACAGATCCTGGAATTATATCCTGGACAAAGCTCTGCTGAATTGCTGGTATGGGATTGGGATTGCCAAGTTCCCCTCTTACATTAGTACCATAAATCTAGTATGATTGACTCAACATCATGTAAGAACTTGCTGGAAGGATTTCTGTGGCCCTGCATGAAACATGAAATACTTTGTTGATCATTTTCCTATGCTTTGTTACTGAACAAAGAAGAGGAACTCAGCTGATGTTGGTGGAAGCAAGAAGCCAGGAAGGAGGGAGGAGATGAGAAGAGCACCAAATCAACTAAGCACTAAAATGACCGGCTTAGTACTGGGTCTTGAGAGTATTCAGCCACTGGTTTATCAAATATTCACCTGATGTGTATAGTTTTAGAAATCAGGAATATAGAACAAAACCTGGAGAACATTTATGGTCCCAGCCTTGAGCAGCTTAGGGGCAGGTAGGGGCAACAGAAAATGAATATAAAATCATAATGGCACATATTTAATTCAATGATAGGAAATTAAACAAATACTTTATGGAAAGACAAAGAATGTTCTGAGTTTCTTCATTAGGTAAACAAAATTCCTCAGAGGTGTCAAGTATTCAAGGTCAGCTGGAGGTTAGAAAGAGGGCAGAATCTATAAGAGCAGAGGAGATAGTAGAGAGATTCTTTCTGGCATTTGGAGAGAATAACACATGCGGAAAAATGATTTCTTTTTCTTGTTTGTTTGTTTGTTTTTAAGAGCATTTGCAGTTCTGCATTTACCTGTGGCTGATAGTGCCTCTGTGGAATAGACAGCTGAACACTACTGGTGTTGAGGTCAGCCGTATGACTTGTGTGGCTAGTGGTACCACAGCAGAGGTGACCTTGTCACATTCCAACAAGCTGTAATCTTCTCTGAATGGCACAGATACTGTTTTCTATTGTTTTTTCTGCAATAACACTGAACTAAAGTCTGTTTCTGAAAGCTGAGTTACAGAGAAAAGTCACCACAACTTCCAACTCCTATGAAGTAACACAAGAAGGAAGTAAACCGTTACTGTTTGAAGTCACTGAGATAGAGGAGATCTTTATTATTGCAGCTTAACATAAAGAAGCTTACTAAAGCAATAATCAGAGGTGTAAAGGTTCCACATTGCCAGTGGCTATGGCCATTTTAAACGTGTAGTTGAGTAAACTATCACATCATTGTGTATGTATGAGCACGTACATGCCAAATTCAAACTGATGTGCAGTTAAAGTACAAACTGGAATTTCACATTTTCATGCTGTTACCAATTATAGACTTCTCTCTCTAAAAAGTTCACGTTAAACAGGACTGTAAGCTCATAACTAACAAACAAACAAACAGAAAAAAATAGCTAATGCATATTGAATTAACTAGTGAAAAAGAGATGCAGGATTTAAAACATTTATCTATTGATGGTCACCTAGGATTATAGCATATAAAAAGTGTAGCAGCATCTTAGTTACTTTTCACTTGTCTCTGAGACAAAATACCTGACACCCAAAGTTAGGGAAGGAAAAGTTTATTTCTTACAGTTTTTGGAGGTTTAAGTCCATACTCAGTTGGCTCCAAAGCAGCATGTCATAATGGGGCAGTCATTCATGGCCTCTGCAAACAGCAAGGCACAAAACTGACAGACAGAAAGAGAGAGAGAGAGAGAGAGAGAGAGAGAGAGAGAGAGAGAAAGAGAGACAGAGAGAGAGAGACAGAGAGAGAGAGAAAGAGAGACAAAGAGACAAAGAGACAAAGAGAGAAAGAGAGAGAGAGAGAGAGAGACCTTCTTTCTTTCCTTACATCATATCTTGGCTCCACCCCTAGGCGGATGTAGCACTCACACCATCAATCCGAGCGCTAGATAGCAAACCAATCACAAACGCTAGATTGGTCACGTCCTCCATTTCATGAGGCTTGGGGGCCACTGGCATAAACCATGGCAAACAGCATATGGTCAAGTGTAAGGTCATATGGTCTCCAGCAAGGGAGATTTCATCCTTTCCTGGTCCTGGTTTGCACAACTGAATGTTCTTGATTTTTGAGATAACCATTTTTTTTCTAGGTGGTTCAATGCATATGTGCTAATGTGTATCTGTGCTGTGTGTTCCATAAGCAAATGAAATGCACCTCTTGAAGTTCTACTGAGAACTCAAATATGACTCATTGAAGACAAGAGAATGGTTTGGTCTATGGTATGGCAGATATTCTGGAGGTATCCAGGGTAACTCTGCAGCATTTTAGCCCTTGGAGCAGATGCTTTTTTTTCTTTGTCTATCCTTTCAAATATAACTCAATAATCAAATTCTCAAAGTGTACAATTCAATGGCTCTTAGTGTATTTCTAGAGTTGTGCCATCACCATGATCAACTAATCGCGGAGCATTTTCATCTTCTGAAAAAGAAATTCTTTCCTCCCTAGTAATCACCTCATTCCTCTTTTAGCAGACCCTGGAACCCATTCATCTATTTTCTGTCAATAAGGCTTTGCTTATTCCAAAATGTTTTTGTAAGTGAAATTCTGTAACTCTATCTGACATTAAATCTGGTTTCTCCCATTTAGCAAGATATTTTCATGGTTCATATATTTTGTAGCATTCACTGATATATTAATCTTTTTATGCCTGAGGAATATTTATTTTCATGGATTTTGTTTATCTTTTGTTAGATATTTTTCACTTGGCTAACATAAATAAAACCGATAAGAACATTTGTGTATACATTTTTATGGACATATGATTTAATTTCATTCAGCTATATCCTGTAAGTACAATTGCTAGGTCATGGAGTATCTTTAAGTATGTCGTTTTGAGGAAAAGCTAAACTGCACATTTCGTTTTATTCCCACAAATTATGTGTGAGGGCTCCAAATTCTCCAGTTTCTCCAGCATTTGTTACTGTTCCATCTTACTTTACTATGGTTATTCTAACAATGTCACCTTGTTTCTATTTTGTGTCACATCTCTGCTATGACTAATTATAGTAAAGCTTTCTTTCAGGATGATTGGCCACTAGTGAATGCGATATAGCTACTCGATTCTTCACACATTTTTAATTGGGTGGTTTGCTGTTTTACAGTTCTTTATTTCTTCACGCATCATGCTTTTAGATGAATTTTAAATCCACAGCAGAAGCGATGGGAAGGCACAGAGATTTCTCCTATACTCTCCCTGTGCACAGGCAGGCTCCTGCATAAAAACTTCTCCCTCCTTGCTGGGTGTCTGCTTGAGAATTCTGAAAATGCTAGCACACCGACATCATTGCTTTCTCTGTTTCTATTTTTCAGTTTGTCATTTATTTATTTATTTCGTGGCAGCATCATCCTCTACGGAGGAAGGCCTTGAAGTTGCCATGGAGTCCAGGTTGGCCACAAACTCATGATCCTTTCGCTTCAGTCTCCTGAGTGCTGGAATTACAAGTTTGAGCTACTGTGCTTTCCTATCTGTTTTTAATATAGACTTTTATAAGTACAAATTTTCATCTAAGATCTGCCTTCCCTGTATCCCATAAAATTTGATATATTATGTTTCTCAGTCAATTTACCTCCGAGTATTTCCTAATTTTTCTCGTGTTTTTCTCGCCGTTTGATTATGTTGAGACTTGTTCAATTTTTTTTGGTGGGGGAGGGTACCGAGGATCGCATTCACGACCTCACACTTGCCAGGCAGGCACTTATGCCACTGAGCTAAATCCCTGGCCCTGTTCAATATATTTTTATACATTTATGAATTGTCAGATGCTTTGTGTTATACATTTTTAAGTTCATATAATTTTAGTAGGAAAGACATATAATCTTGTTACTTTCAAAGTTATTAATAATTTTGATAGTGTAAAATATAACCCATCTTAAGGAATGGTCCATGTTTTATTAGTATGTCACGAGAGTGTTATAATGTCTTCTGACCTACATATTCCATAAGAAATCAGTTATTTACCTTATTGATTATCATGAATACTAAGGATCGCTTATATTTGATGATATTTTTAACGTTCTCTTCTAGCCTTTGATTTGACTGATTATGATGTATCTGTTTGTAGATCTCTGTGTTTATCCTGATTGAATTTTGTTAATTTCATTGATGTGTAGATTGGAACTTTTATAAAATTTGCCAAATATTTGTCCAACTTCAGATTTTTTTTCCTTTCTCTCTTCTGCAGGCCTCTGAGCCTCTCTGATGTGTGTTATTTAGCAGTGCTACACAAGCCCCTGGGTTTGTTCAGTCTTCTACACTTTTCTTTCTGATCGTCAAACTAGATCATGTTAATGTTTTTATCTTCATGGTGTGATTCTTCCTTTTACCTACCCAAAGCAGTTACCTAGGATTTTTCTTTTATAATTTTAGTTGTAATATTCTAGTCCCAAATTTCTCTTTTTTAATAATTTCTGCCTCTTTATTGACATTTTTCTTTAAATGAGATGACATTCTGCAGGCCCAGATTTTTTTTTAAAATCTAACTTATTGTAGTCCTTTATATTTCTTCTAAGGTGTCTCATTTACAGAAAAGCATTTCTCATTCCTTCCCTTTGTCCCTGTGTCCCTCAGGTGCCTGTGTTCTCACAGCAAGTGTCCTGGACACGCTAAGAGCCAGCACTTAGCACGCTGGATGGTAACTGCTTGTGATCCTCTTTGCCTAGGGAAGGAAGGTAGTAAGTCATGCTCAGTTTTATCATCAGCTAGTGGTGCTTGTCATGTATCAGAAAAGCAATCACTATTTTTGGAAGGAAAGATGGGAATGGACCATTGTTTCATGGAAGTGGTTTCCTAACAGTAGAAAGTAAAGGGCTTAGGGTAGAGCTTGTGTCAGACTCTCAGCGGCTAGCACACAGAGCCAGTGTCTCCTGTTTCATTATGAATTTATTCCCCCAGGATGAGTTCATCACTTAAAGGCATTTCTCACAGTATGAGCAATACCTCCCTTAAGGAAATATTTCTTTGTAAAATGTAGAAGACACATGAAACTTTTATAATAATCGTAGCAAGGGCAGAGTAATATTCTTGAAATATAGGAAGATTTTTCAAATATGGGATATTAAAAGGAAAATCATTTGAATTATCTATAATGGCATGAATATCTTTGTAGTTATAGAAGTAAAAGAAATAGTAACATATTATGTGACATCACAGTTTATTATACTTTATAACTTTGTTAGTGGAAAATGCTTGTAAGATTTTAGTGAGATAATCAAAATTGCAAAATGCCAGGGATGTATCTATATAAATTTAAATATAATTTAACTGCTAATAAACTGTTACACATTTTTCTTGTTATCATTCCATTTTCCTTCACTTTATAACTGGACGCTATATGTTTATTTTAATTTGTTTTTGCATTTATATATGCATTTATAGCTTAACAAAATAAACATATTTATATATGCTAATTTTATTTTTTACCATATTATTTGAATTTGACTTAATTGCTTAATATTCTAAAAAATATTATTTTATATTTCTTGTACAGTGTTATATAATTTGTGCAACAATCCCTTCTTTGGGGAAGTATAAGTTAATCCTTTTTATATTATTAATACATAAAAGGAGAAATATTAATAATTTAAGATAATATTTTTCTATATATAGGTTATTAATGATACTTTTTTATAATAAAGTAGTGCTTTACCTTTAACGGTTAAGATATTTTAGAACTGTGACTACATAATCCTTTCTCTAGCAAAAGAGGTTTTCAAATATATTGGAAGTTATAAAATATGTACACTTTAATTTTCATATTTTCATAATTTTCTCTCTAATTTTACTCCCCACTCATACTTAGGATCTTTCATGTTTTTTGCAGACCTTTACATGTGAAGATATTACGGATCTCAGTTCATAGATCATTACAAGCTTTAACCGCATGATTTCATGTGTCATCATAATACAGCTGACTGCAAAATGTGTATCTCAATTTCTGATTTTGCTCTTGAATTTGACGCTTGCATTTCTAAGGGGTCATGAGATCCTTCCAATATCTAGATTTTACCTCAGACTTCAGACAACAAAACAAAACTCTTCTCCTACCTCCTTGCAAATCTCCTTCTAGCCAGATTAATTCTATCTCAGTTAATGGCAAATCCAAACTTCCTCTAATGGAAGCCAAAGGACTTAAAATCACTCCCAACTAACTTTATTTTTGCCAATATTTATAGACAATAATTCATAGAACAAATGTTTCATATTTTACCCTAGGACTTCCTCTCAGTGACTGATTTCCATAAACGTTGTTGTCACCGCCAAAGAACAAAATCCAGCATTGCTCACCTGTGCGTCACTCTAGCTCTTGCGCTGACTCCTTCTCGGCTCACCTCACCTCTCCAAAGCGATGCACGCAGACTGTTCTTCTCATGGCGACATGATCGTCCTTTCCACAGCAGTGACGTTTGTTTTCTTCCCGTGCTGTCCTCTCTCACGAAGAGGAGGACGATGCTCTCTCACGTTCTACAAGGGCTCCATGTTTCAGTGGCTGCCTCTAGTTCCTTTTGTCCTCACCCTTGTGCTTCTGCCCACACTCAATCCAAATTACAAAATATAAATTTGTCTTGTCCTATGGCCTGTAGAGATTGGAAATTTTGGCATCTTAAGTTTATTTTTCTATCTTAGAATTTTAAAAAGTTTATGTCTGTCTTTATTCTAAATATATCATGCAAATATTTTAAAATAATTTTTCCAACATAGCCAAGCATGTTAGCACACACCTGTAATGTCATCACTTGGGAAGCTGAGGAAGGAGAATCATTGCAAGTTTGAGACCAGTCTAGGCTGCAAAGTGAGCTCAAGGCTAACCTGAACCGCATAGCAAGACTCTGTCTCAAAAAGACAATAATAATAATAATAATAATAATTTTCCAAAAAAAGTCTATACTCTTTTTCTTATTATATTTGTTTTTAGAGTATCATTCTCTTTGGGATTTCACTCTTTTTTTGTTCTGGGAGTCGAACTCAGGACCTCATGCTTGCCAAGCAGGCTCTGTGCCACTGAACTATATCCCCCACCCTTATACATATATTTTTAAATTTTTAAAAATAATTTTACTGTTATTGCTAATAGGCACTTAGTTTTGTCTAATTATATATTGTAATGAATCATTATCTACTTATCACATAATAATTTTGCACATGTGATGTTCCACACCTGGCAATTTCTTGTTTTAGGGGCCTCTCCCATGCACTGTCGGATGTTCAAGACTATTCTTGATGTTTGCACCTTAGATGCCCTGCAGTATTACTCCTGTTACATTAACCAAAATTTTAAAAAACCTGGAAATGTTTCCAAATGTATCATAAAGCACAGAATCGTTCCTGGTTGAGAAGAACTGGTCTTCACAGATTGCACAGAAATGTGGATGCCCAGATTTAGTTTTTAAAAAGCCATATGCAGCCCAAACTTGTTTTGCAGGAATGTTCTCCATGTTCCATTTTATCATAATTGCTTCTAAATTTAAGACCATATGATGATTGACATCCTGTCCATAACAAGCAGACATTTCAAATAATTTCTCCAGAGTCTCGCATAGACAAAGCCCGTGATTCCAGGCAATCGTAAGTCCTCCAGTTTCCATGCTGTAGCAAGAACTAAATAATAAAAAGGACGTAGCTCCTGGAGACCAGTAACCCGCGTGTGATTCTCCACTCATGTCTAGTGGATGCATAATTTCACTATTTTCGGTTATGAAACCCAAGGTGAAAGCAGTTGCTTTATAGAAATCTTATGAAATTTAATATTGAGGGATCTATGGTCCCTAGGACTCTTTAGTTAATACTGCAGCTTTTATTATTTACATAAAGTCAAATAACTAGGAATTCATAGTTCATCATAAGACCTGAATGAGGACCAATAAGAATGGAAATTGAAGACTTCTTGATCAGTGTTTCACTGGATTGTATATCACTTATGCCAGGAACATTTGTTGAGTGTCCAGTGAACGCATTATTCTAGAAAGTGATTTTTTTCAAATGTGTGAGACATGGACTCTTAAAATATTCATTAACAGAGAAAAATCAAAACAAAAATGTAATTGAAACATGGTAATAACTTGCATTATACCATGATACAGATACAGAGGATTTTTGTTGGCAGTAATTCGTATAAAATTTAAAAGTGATCTGATAAGGAAGATTAACCCATGTACCATTTTATATGGCAATATTGATTATATAAAATAATGCTCAGTCTGTGATTTCAAAATTTTTATTAATAAATAAAAGTCTCTGGAAATTTCCTCTTGGAGTTGGCTACTTGTATACAATCTTGAACTCAAATCTAAGAAACATTTAGAAGAAAATTATATAAGTAGTACTTTGGCTAGTAACTTGTAAATGTTAATTAACTAGAGAGCTACTAATGATTGGTGTTTGTTTAGGAAAATTAGGATTATCAGGAAATAAAAAGAAAATAAGCATTACCTGGCATGGAGGAGCTTTTACCTCCCTCAGGACCCAACCTGTGGAAAGTTGAAGTCTGGGAGAGATATGAAGAAAAGAGCTCCAACTCTGAGCTGGGAACTGGCATCTCTTCCCCATGTGAGATGCTTTCTTGGTATTTTACTCCTAGGAAGACTCTCTACTGCCTATTCTCAACTATGAAAAACATATCAGTTTGGGAAAAGAAAAGTTTATATAGAGCCGTTACCTGCTACCCATCTTCCATCTTTCTTGATCAAGAAAAGAGACACACAGTCATGAAATGACTTGCTCAGGGTCACAGAGTTATTTTCTCTCATGGTGAAACTCAGAACATCATCTCCTCATGCTTGACTCCCTCTTCACATCCTTACTTTTCTTACCTTTCTTTTAAATGAATAACACTTAGAAAAGTGGCAGCGACCAGTATATCTTCAGGGCCAATTCTAGAGTTCCTGTAGCGGTTCCTGGTCTCCACCCCAGAGCCTGAACACCATCACCGGGGTAATCTGAATCGACTGATGTGCCCAGAGGCCATGTGTGCTGCCGCTGACCCCTTCCTTCCAGCTACGCCATTGTGACAGCCACGGTTGGCCACTGCCACTTTAAATTACTGGTGTATCTTGAGTCCTGGAGAATGCAAGTCGTTTCAGGGGAAAGGAAGACGAATCACATGGCAGGGAATAAACGTAACAGTGATTAATGGGACATTACACAACAACAAACATTTGAGCCAACTGTGTGCAGAGATAACTGGGACTGCAAAGACCCACTCATTGTCTAAGGAGATGTAATTAACTCCAAGCACCTCATAGCCCGGACACCTGGCTGCAGTGAGGCTTTCCATTGTGCTGATCATAATGACAAGGCTGGGGTTTCTTATTTTAAATACAGCCTATTAAAGAGTATTTTTCTCCAATGCAAGGGGCTGATATAATGTCAAAGACTAAGATATGGCAATTAGAAGAAGTACAATTACAAGTAACTATTCAGATTCAGTCAACTTTTCTTCTTCCCCAAGAAAACAAAGGGGAGAATAAGTCTCACTGATTTTCTTTAGTTTTTTAGTTTTTTTTTTTTTTTGGTTGTTCTAAAAATAAAAGCAGTTTTCAGAAAATACTTGATGCCAGTAACTATGATGAAGAAAGATTTCCTTTTGTTCATCCCTTGTCACTACCTGATGGGGCAGACACCCTGTTCTGACCATGCTTGTATATTTTCCTCATTCTGAAGATAAGAGCAATTGCTTTGTCTGTTAGAAGGAATGGTTTCCTTGGGTGTTTGTGGAAGTACAATGGGTTCAGAAATTACTCCTTGTATACTACGCAAGGACTATCATTATCTTGAATATTTCCGTCTACTGCAATCTTGGTCACATTCTTCAGTCAGCAAAGTTGAAAACAGATTCTATATTTTTAAAAGTTGCAAAAGTTGCAACTCTATATTGTAAAAGTTGGAGGCTTTCTTAATATTTGATTTCTGCATTATTTAACATTTCTAGAAAGGTTTGTTTACTTTAGAAAACAGAATAGATTTTAGTATTTCTTTAAAAATCTCAGATATCACATTTTTTTGGATTACCAGCTTGGATCCTAAAGGTCATCTGTTTTTGTCTTCCTGACTTTGAAATAATAATAATAATCTTAGATTTTATAGCACATTTATTTTTCAATAATAATAATTCTTCATGTTTGTAAGATAGTTACTAGAGAGCAGATATAAGGTTCAATGAAATAACATGGAATTGGAAAAAATTGTATGTGTGGGGCTGGGGATATAGCTCAGTGGCATAAGTGCCTACCTGGCAAGACAAGGTGATGAGTTTGATCCCTGGTACAAAAAAAAATCTTATATGACTTTTCACTCATTTATTGATATGAGTAGTAGACAACTTTTTGTCCCCTGTAAAACAAAATAATAATATTTTACTTTTCTGTTAAATAAAACAAAATAATATTTGCTCTATAGAAGCATGCAAAGACGGAAAGAGATATTGCATTCACTGTATGCTATGAAAACATTCTTAGCTCTTCACACTACTTCTTCTGTGTTTAAGTCACTGGAAAAAGGTATTATGTTTAATAAGAAAGGAAAAAGGGAGAAATAAATACAGATTCTAGGTACCACAATTAAACTTTTGTCATTTCGTATACATTAGATTATTTAAAAAGCATTCTGTCAGTTTTTGCAAGTGAAGGTACCAGACATCTAGGACATTAAATAATTAATCTAAATTAATAAAATGCACAGACCATGGTCTTAAATCTATGAGCAAAACACCATGAAATGATCGTGTGACATCAAAGACACCATGGGTGACAATCTCCAGCCCATCTCCACCAGGTACCATGAAGTGTTCACCGAGTCTTGCCCTGCAGGCCGCTCCAAACCCTGAGGCGGGGTCCAGCCTTCGTCCTGCTTGGACCACATCAGCTGTCCACTCCTTCCTCCCTGAAGTCAGTTCTGCTCCCTGCAGACTCCTCTGCCCTAGCTCTTGCTCTTCCATCTTCAATTTCTATACACTCTTGGGGGTTTTCACTCCTGCCAGTTATACCCCATAATAATAAGTTTTATCCTCACTTATGATTCTGGTTTTTAAAAAATCTTGCATCAGTCATTGCTGGAGGTAAATATTTTTCTGGGCTTCATTTGACTTCACAGTCATATTTCTCATTACTTCTGCTTTGATGAGACACGTGCAGTTCACCTTGGTCAGATAAAGAGAATGAGGCAGATGAGGAAACGGTGAGATACACATATTTGTGTAGTCACATGGTCTGCTCAGCTAGAGTCATGTCTGTTAGATGGGTCTGTTGCAGTTTTCACTGGATTTTTAGAAGGGTGATTTTGATCCTTCAGAGGAAATCGTCAATATTGGGAGACATTTTTAGTTGTAAGGCTACTCGCCTCCAGTGGGTAGAGATCAGGAATACTGAAAACGTTCTAGGACGCCCAGCCCCACCATCCATCCAACAAAAAATTATACGGCCCTTTATGTCAACAAGTCATGTGTAGGCCTGGTGTCCTCAGTTAAAGTACTGGATCAAGAGGAGGCAGTGAAAAGTCCCTCTGGGCTGATTTCACTGCTTTGCATACATCTGAGTTGCTGTATAGCTGTGCGAGAAATGCAAGTCAAACGTCTGGGGCTCCGTTTCCCCCATTCCCTTTGAGTTACTTTGTAGTTTCCTGTTCACTGGCTCCTTCCCAACACAGACAGGAACTGAGAAGTCCCTGTGAGTAACTCTAAAGCAGACATCAGGAAATAGGGGTTTTTCATATCAGCTCCCACCGTGGATGAGCTAGAAACCAGCACCTACCTCTCTGTTCACTTCCCTTTACAGACGGACCAAGTAATACAGATTTTCCACTGCTCACTGGTGCTGTGGCTGTGACAGCGCAGCCATCTAAATAGTGGATGTTGGACAAACAATAAATAGATCGGTATAAATTAACAATATATTGCAATAATCTTTATTTTTATTAATTTTATATTCATTGTACTTGATTTTTTTTATTCTTTTTTTCTGCCGGCTACTTGGCCTCACATATACTAATTACTTGCCAAATCTATTACTCTGTCTCACTTTTTAGTTCATTTTACTCTTCTTCCTTAAATGCTAACTTTCCTATAGTCTTAATTTTAGATCACTATATTTGGCTGACCTTTTCATTGAGTCACTTCTCTTCAATTAATCTCTTCTCCCTCCTTTTCCATTAAATCTATTTTTAAAAATCTGTTTTGAAACATCTTTTCCATGATTTTAGGGAAAAGGGAAAAGCTCAGGCAGTTATGAGCCTCCTTCTCACTTCCTTTAGTTCTTAGTGTCAAAGTCCCTGGTCATTACTATGGGGATTCAATAACTGTGGAAAACATGCCTTAGAGAAGAGGGACCCACTCTAGCCACATGCATCTCGGGTGTGCACAAAGGCCTTAGGTAGGAAATGTCTCTGACATTCAGTTGAAAAAGTATCTGGAAACAGTGTGTATGAATGTTGATTTCACTCCTGCTGGGCTTTTTGTTGTGATCCCTGTAAGGATGTCCAAAGATGGGAGCATCCTTCTTATTCTAGTTTTCTGTAGCTAATAACACAACACCACAGATGGGATAAGCTGTAAAGAAAAGATATTTACATTACTTGTGGTCCACAGTTGAGGGGCTGTGTCTTTTTAAAGCCATTTTGCTGGGAGACTCCTGAGGTGGTTCAGGGCATCACTTGCTGAGAGACAGGAAGATGTGTGTTTTCTGTATTCTCTCCCTCTCTTGTAACAAATCCATCAAATCCAGGGACTCCACCCTGTCACCTCCCAAATATCCAGCATTTCAGTACCACACTAGGATGAAGTCTCTAGCTTAATACTTTCTAGGGGGAATTAATTTACAACATGTGCTTCAAGGGGCTCAAATGATATTCAAACCAAGGCAATTTTCTTATTGCTTACAAATTGTGATCAAAAATTAAGTATATGTTTAAATTTAAAAAAATGTTATAGTAAAAGATACATTGCCATTGGTCCCTCTCAAAATGCTGTGTTTCACTTTAAAGGTGCTTATTCTATTATTCTTTGTTACTTTCTGAAACAGTTTTGGAAGAGCTCTTTCAGGAATGTTTTTAATTGTGATGCCTTGGCTGTCCTGATTTTCTAAATCAGCTCAGAATGTTTATCTTTGATGATAATTTTTGGCTTTAGGGAGGAGCCAGAGGTGCTCATGCTAGGTCCTGTGTCTAGGTGGATGAAGATAGGCTAATGTTTTCCATGAACCTCGCTGCCCATTGGACGGCCCTTGTCTACAGCATTCTCTGTATTGAAAACACTCAGAGATTTCCATAACTGCTTTACAAGTGTTAAGAACTGTGGAACAAGTGTGTTTGAAGTAAAAGGAAGTATTATGAAGGGGAATGAATGTGTATTTTACTGGAATAAAAATTTTTTAAAAATTTTTTATTTAAAGAGAAACAAGCATGTAAAGGTTAGAGATATAAAGAATTTCAAATAAAGATAAATAAAAAGAAATCATTAGTTGATAAATTACATATTGTCCTCTTAGAAATAGTTGTTCAACTTACAAAATTAAAGCATACAAAGTAGACATTCAAAGAGTGAGAGTGTAAACAGCTACACTTGCATGAGTCTCTACATATATTTCTATCCTTTCGGTATTAGAGGGAAAAACAAAACAGTAAGACAAAACAAAAGAAATTCTTATAAAAACATGAAAACAAAAAGACATATAAAACCACAGTACAAGGTGATCTACAATGATTATGGTGTTGTTTCTTATTATCTTCAATAGAATTATCTATATCATCAGGCATAATTAATTACAGAAGTATAATTGAATATAGCAGTGCATAACAATATTAGTAAAAATAAAACATTGTAGGCAGTATAAAACTTCAAAGGCAGGTAATAATCAAACCAGAGTGGATATTCTAGTGAATCTTGTCATCTTAAGTACAGTTGCCTATACTCTCAGACTTCATACTATCAATCAGAACAGCTTTGAATAAAATCTTTCAATACAAAACAGCAATCCAATGAACCAGATTCGATTATGATCAGTCATGGTAAAACAGTGTCAGTTTTACAGAGCTTTAGATTAAGTTAATAGGAAATTAAGGATGATTACTGTACTATATTCTGTTATTTTTGGGATAACTGTCTGTGCCCTCAAATCTAGCACAGGTAGAATGACTGGAACAGAATATAATACATCTAAGCAGAGTAGTGTGAGTAATGTGGGTTTTAAATCCTGGTGCATTATTAACAATATAGTGTATCAAGGCCATGAATGTTAGAGATTCTAGCCAACCTTCTCTGCCTCATTTCTGCTATGCTATTTTTCTGCCTTTGTCTACTTTTCTCCTTCATTCTATTGCCTGCTCCACTCATTGAGACCTTTCTGCCACTGTTACTAAAATCCTGGGTTTTTTTCTCTCTCTTTCTAGAATGTCCTTCAGCATTCTCTGTAGGGTTGGATTGGTGGTCACAAACTCGCCCAGTTCCTCTTTGTCATGGAAGCATCTTGTTTCTCCATTAATTTCTAGTGACAGTTTTGCAGGGTACATCAATCTGGGCTGGAGGTTATTTTCTTTCAGGGCTTGGAATATTTCACTCCAAGCTCTTCTTGATCTGATGGTCTGTGCTGAAAAGTCAGCCGTGACCCTGATGGGCTTGCCTTTATAGGTAATCTGTTTCTTTTCTCTAACAGCTTTTAATATTCAGTTTTTATATTGAATTTCTGGTATCTTGATTATTATATGTTTGGGTGTAGATCTGTATTGGTTGTAGGTGGCTGGAGTTCTTTATGCCTCACGTAATCGAATGTCATTTTCTTTTCCCATGCTTGGGAAGTTTTCCTTAATTATTTCTGTAATAGCCTTTGTAATTCAGCTGTTTGTACTCCTACTTCTTCATTCACATTTCTTATTCTTAAATTATAGATTCTCTTGTTGTGTTCTAGCCTTTGTATTGTTACTGCCTGTTTCCTTGTTATTTTTTTTTCATTTTTTATTTAAAGAGAAAAAAACAGGAAAAAGGTAGAAATATTACAGAATTTCAGGAAAAGAAGATAAATAGTAAGAAATCACTAGTTGATACATTACACATTGTTCTTTTAGAAATAGTTATTCAAGTGACAGGATTAAAGCACACAAAGTTCCTTGTTATTTTTAAGAGATCTTTCTTTTCATGACCACACATTGCAAACTTGCCTTCAAGTTTTGATAGTCTATCCTTAGTTTCTTTTAAGGAGTTTTGCCAGCTTTCAATGGAGTTTTTAATTTCCTGGTAGTCTCTTTGAATCTGCTTCATGTATTCTATATTTTCTTTATCAAATGTTTCTTTCCTTTTTTTGTGTTCCTCCCTTCTTCTGCCTGTTATCTTCCTGAGATGCTTCCTGAGAGCATTTCTTTTATTACTCTTCTCATATCCTGCTTTATCTGATTTAATCTTTCAGTTTTGAGCTCGTCTACAAGGTCCCGAAGATATCTCTTAATGTCCATTGAAGCCATGTTTTATGTTGTGTTTGCTGCCCTCAGTCTCCCTTGTTTTTCCTTCTCCTGAATCAGTATTTTCAGGCTTCTGGACTGGGGGCCTCCTCTTGCCTCTCTGTCCTGTCATGGTCCTGGCTTCCTCCACACAGGTGTACAGTGCAGGTCCCAGCCCCCTTCCCTGTCAGCCTTGGTTCCTCAGAAGCATGCTGGCAAGGGACCTCTGCCCTCTCCTGCTTGCTCTTGTCACTAAGATGTAAGCAGGGGCTGCATATGCCTGCCCTTCCCCACTGGGCCAGCCAAACTTCAGGGGTCTTTACCCAGTTAGTGTGTGCTAGGCACAGGGAATTGATTTGGGATGGTTCATTGGGTCCTGGCCAGGGGCGAGGCTCAGTCCAAGCTTATCCCGTGTATATGCTCTGGGGAGGGAGCAACCAACTGAAGTCACTGTCGCTCCCAGTTCAGGCTCCTCCTGCCTGATTCCAACATGTCCCCCATTTGGTCGTACCCTTCCCGTGGGGGGGTCTCATTCCCAGCACTGACCGTGGATTAATGAAGGTCCCTTTGCCCACTCTGCTCTCCGTTGTGCTCACGAACCCCCAACTTCAGCACTGCTGTGGCTCCTGTGAGTGGCAGTGGAAACGAATTTGGGCAGCTCTGCTGGCCGGTGCGGATTCAAGCTGGTGGAAATTTAAGCTGGTGCAAACTTGGCGGGTTGCAGCGAAAATGCTGTGTCCTATAATTTTTAGCTGTTCCAGTTGTAGTTCCGATGTGTTTGACGAGCTTTTTAATGTTTTAATTTCTTCCTGTGTCAAGAGGATCCTTCTCTGTCTGTCTGGGTCTCTCCAGGGTGTTTTATTCTGGTGTATGAGTTGTTTCTCCTGGGAGGCTTTGTATTTTGCTGCTCACTGATCCACCATCTTGACTTCTTCTGGAATAAAATTTTAAGGCTTAGATATTTGTCATATATGTTGCTCACATCTATATCTTAGACCTAAGCAGTCTCTGCTTATCCCACTCCCTGGATGCCCTGATCGCACATTTGGTCTGTCTTTACATCTTTACACCCCAATCTTTCTCTGTAATGACTCACTTTTTCTTGGTTGTCTATGTCAAATTCCATTCATCTTTTAATATTTTCCTCAGGAAGTTCCACTCCTTTTAGTTTCTGTTGATTTAGCCACACAGTCTTCACTGCGCTTCTGAGTCTTTATATTTATCTCACACCAATATGAGCATGAATCTGCCTACTGTCCTTGTTCTTTACAATTTGATGAACCAACTGTGAGGGTTGGGGCTGCAGCTTGGCTGGGTGGCTCTTGTGGGCTCTTTTGGGCTCTCTCATGGCTTTAGCTACCAGTTTGCAAGGGCAAATTAGCAGAATGACTTACCCTGGTTCACTTGACCTGGGCTACTTGGCACTTTAGCCTCAAGTATTCATACTACATGTACAAGCACATCTGAAAAAGCAATGCATGCGTGCAAGAGCCCGAGAGTACAGGTTCAGAGCTAGCACACTGTGTTTTCCATTTTATTTTCTTGCCACAGAAAGTCACAAAATTAAAATAGAATTTAAGGATATGAGAATAGATTCTGCTCTGTGATAGAGTAAGGCCACAGAGAAGAGAGTAGCTGCAGTCATTTTGTATACAATCTACTACAAAGGGTTACAGACTTCCTAAGATATCTGTTTATATTTTGTCTCAAAATGTGTACTGCACTTTCTCACTGGACAATAAATCTATTAGCTAGAATTTATGAATAGGTGAGTGCTGTGTTTAGAATGACTTGTAAAACTGATTTAGGTTATTTGGAGGTAGTTAAAAAATAGAAAAGGTAAGAACTTCAAGTAGAGAAATAAACATCAGCTTTTGGTGCTCTTTGTTTGATTGAAGTTATTTTAAAATAAATCCTCCATCTTGTTTTTCAATTATGTTGCCATTTTCTCTAAAATTGAGGACTTTTCTTATAATTCTCAAATTATGAGAGTTGTTTTTGCATATCCTGAGGTAATGTTCAACACAGTGTAACAAATAGTCACCACATGTAAATGTGCCCTTGAGTCTAACATGGATTGACATATGATTTACCTGTAAACATTTTAGCTTACTTTAGAAAATTGCCCCCAAAATAAGATCTGACATTAATATTTTCCTAACTTATCTTTTGCTTGGAAAGATTTTTATATGCATTTAATATTCCCTAAACTATTCATTACCAGTAAACCACTTACTGGCAGTATTTCTATGCCTTAGTTATTGCATTATTAATTGGAAAAAGATTATAAACATGATTTATGAATTATTTACAAATTATGTCTACTGGGAAGAAGACATCTGAGTGTAGGTAGTATAAAAATATGTCTGTGTTCCAGAGAGAGCAGTTTATCACTTGGGAAGCCTCTGTTTGAAGTGTTCAGTACTAGCGCAGTATTTCACCAAATCAGAATGTATGGAACTTTCACCATATTACAAAAAGCATAGTTAGATTTCAAAGAATGATGGAATAGTGAGAAGTAATATGAAATATATAAGCATGTTGAGTATTATTTTCCCAGTAAGTTAGCAAATATTTAAATGAGGTAACTAAACAGAAATAGTGCTGTGCTCCAAGTGGTAGAATACATTAACCATAGTCTAGAAATATAGACAAAGATCTAAGAATTTGCTAAGATTCTGATTGTATTGAGGAACTGCACATAAAAGACACTGATTTTCTCTATGTGGGTTAAGAATCAAATTATAAAGTAGTTCAAAATTTGGACAGATGAGGGAAAAGAGAGTAATTTTGTTGATAAAAAATGTGGGAGTGAACATAAACCTAATAATTCTAGGCATTTGAACTTCTTTTTATTTGTTGCTTTTGAGATCCAAAATTAGACGACCTTATCAAGCTAATTATCACAATGTTTCTCTGTAAAATTGGAGGAAAACACAAGAATCTATACTAACAGACACCAGCACAGTAAAGTTCTCTCAGCTCTAGACCATGGCCAGAGTGTGAAGAATGGACATTGAGCAGACACCAGCAGAATAGTCCTGAACCAACCCGTGGCAGGATGCGATGGCCCTTTGGCAGAAGCTGGGAAAAGACAAGAGCTGATAGATATCACTCAGGTTATGACCTATAGACTCTCAAAATAAGACCTAGCATAAATATAGACACCATTAACAGACACAGTATCAAAGGCACAGTTGGGATAAAGGAACTTTTTTAAGCAGTTAAATATTTTTATTAGTGAGTTTTTCTATATCTCCACAAATTTATGTTACCATGTAACTTATTCACATGAACAATTTGTCTATGAATTATATTAAATTTTGTACTTATTTAAAAACCTATTTAACATGGAGCTGAAGAGTTTAGAATGAAGAAATAATAAAGAAATAAAATGCATAACCCAAGTGTATAAGAACAATAAACCTTAACTAAGTTGAAATCTGGAACCACGTTAATATGAGTTTAGTCATCCTGACATGCAAAGCCCTCTGCAGTCGGGGTTTTGGGTGGGGGTGGGGTTCTGTTTGAGCTGGTGGCAAACCTTGGCATCACACAGTTTGTACTGGTTTTTCAGACATGCAGAATGCAAGACTTGTGGGATTAGGGAGGATTCCATGCCAATTTCATAGGCAGGACTGGGCACTCAGACAATGTACCTCTCAGAGAGCAATGCACAAAGCTTGACAGTGAAGTTGAATGTTCAGTGGAAAACCCCGAAGATGGAGATACCTGAAAGGCAATCATTTCCTGAGGGAAGCTGCAGGCAGTGAGGCAGCCAGTCCAAGAGAGAGGCCATGTGTGCAGCCACCAGAAACCCCACAGGGGAAGATGCACCCACACCCTTTGGGGTTTACATCTGTCCCCCACCTTCCCTGTGCATTGCACATGGAACTATAGGATTTTCCTGCTGGACTTTGGTCTTGCTCTGGTCAGCTTACCTTCTTTCCCCCTGCTCTTCCCTGTGTCCCTGCATGTTGGAAGTATTTCACTTCGTGTTTAATTTTATCTGGTGCTCACAAGTAACAGTTTGCTTTGAGTCTTATAGGAGGCTCTGGACTTGGACTTTTCAGCAGTGCAGAAACTTTAAAATTTTGGAGACTGTTACACATGGACTAACTATGTTTTTACACAATGACATGATCATGAACTTTTGGGGGTCAGGATTGTAATGTGATGGTTTATATATCAAGAATATCTCCCCAAGGTCACATGTGTTCAGTTGTCATAGTTTTGGGAAGGGACTCAGTCATGGAGGTGCTCTTCTCCTCAGTGCATAGGTGCATAGGTGGGGCCTGGCTAGAAGAGGGGTATCACTGGGATGCTCTTTGAGGGTGCATCACTTGCTTTGGCTCCTCTCTTTTCTCTTTTTTGGTTGATACAAGGTAAGCAGCTTCTCTCCACCATGGTCTTCTACCATAATGTCTCTGCCTTGGAGACAGATAACCATGAACCAAACCCCCAGAACCATGAGCCAAATTAAACCTCTTTTCTTTTAAATTGTGAATGCCAGGTATTTTGATCCAGTGATGGGAAAGCCAACTGATGCATGCAGTGTGTTAAGTTTGTAGAAGAGAACTGTATTAAACATCAAGAGCTCTATACTACAATCTGGTTTACCTACCCAGCAGTTGTATTGTCTTAGGCAAAAGCCTTAGCCACTCCATTATGTCTATTCCTCCTTCATTTTACTTCATTGCATTGCATTTCATTTCATTATTTATTTGTTTTTCCCTAATTTAAAATTAAGGAGAATGTCTTATTGATTATTCGGTGCATACATGATCATATGATTCAAATTGTTTTTTACATTTTTCTAATATAAATAAATGCCACTATAATAAATATTGTATTTCTATTTTCATGGATAACATTTTATTAAATCCAGTCTTTCAATTTATTTAACTTACGCTCATCTATACTTCTATAGAGGCAATAAATTTGTGTTTCTAGAAAATACTACCCCTTAGTAAATGCAATTAAAAATGGTTAAGGAGTATAAAAACCTAAACCAAAGCATTACTTTTTATTCTTTAAACAATTCATTCAATTAAATCACTTAAAAATTGAACTTTTTTTACCTGTGCTTCTAGTTATAATCATAATTAGCTCACTCTCTAGTGCATTTATACACCTAAGGAAAACCAGGCACTTATACAAATAAATAAATAAACAAATAAAGTAGATAAATTATAATAGGAAGTACTAGATAAATTATATATAATAAGCAGTAAAGAAGACTATAAACAGTTACAGAATAAAGTTAAAGCCATTTGGAGTTCATTGAGATTTTTTTCTTGATGTTTCTTCTTTGAAAAACTTAGCATTCTATACTGTTTTTCCTTTAATCTAAAAAAAAATGTCTAAAACTTCCTGTATTATTTGATGACTGAGCTGACCATTGTTTTATTCTCTAGGAGCTGCCTAAATGCTCAAGTGTCCCTCATACTTTATGGCCATTTTTTTGCAAGGCTTTGTGAAGATCTAGAAGGCTGCTCTTTTCTTCTCCTGTATCTTGATTCAGTTAAGCAGGAGTTCAAATGTGGAACCCTTTAATAGTTTGTGGAACCCTGAAATGTTGCACACTATCAGTGTGTAAGAGTCAAAGTAACAAAGTTTCTTCTTACACCCTCAGGTGATGTAGAAGCTCCTACCTTGCTGTTCTATTATTAAACCAAGGGGAGGGAAGTTTCCAGCTTTTTACAAATTCTATTGCAGTGGAAACACATCTTGAGACATAGATGGATGCATAACTGTCTGTATCCTTCTTCAGAAAATCAAAAAGCGCATCATTCTACTGTTCACACAACAAAGAATAAGCAAAATTTCCAAACAAATGACTTTGAGCAAGAATTTTTTTAAATTACATTAAAAAAATTTCCATGTATGTTTAGAAGTCTCAATAACTCTGGCATTCATAGGTTAAGAGCTCAAAATGCAAAAGTCTTATTTGACTTTGAGTAAAGAGTGGTTATTATATGATGAGAGATGTAAGGTTCAATTCAAGTACTTTACTAAAGATTAATATAACATTAAGACAGACTTTGTATCTACACAAACATTACTTTGCACGTGTGTACAATTTTTGGGCTATTTCCCTTAGGTACTTAGAAGTATGTGATAGACAACTTAGTTGTGTTTTTTGTAAAACTTTAAATTCAGTTTTGAAGGAACTTATGATTACCACATGGAAATCCAATGAAATTTAGATAATACTAGGAATGTAAGCACTTGGAATGTCAACACAATTATTGGTATAATATTAATGTAGTAATGTAAAAAACTCTTCAAGTATACACATGCATTTTTCACTGGGCATTGAGTAATAAACTGTGTTATTCAGATAAAGGGAAAAATTCAACTATGTTTCCATATAGAATATCTTTCATATTTAACATATTAAGGTATAACTATAGATGAATGATCAAGATAGTGAATTGGCTATACACAAGTTAATTGATAAATTGGGAAAAATTACTTATATCTTTTTTAAAAATTAAATTTATTGGTACAACTTAGATGTACGTAAGGATCACATTCTTCATAAGGAATTTGTACCTCTAAATGATTTATTTTGATTATTCTTTTTTCCCAGTCCCATCCCTCCTTTCAACCCCTCTTCCCCTCCCTATTTACAAAAGCTTTATTTCTATTTTATCCCTTTTTTCATTTTTTTCTCCTTTTCTCTTTCTTCCTTTCTCCATTTCACCCCCCTAGTTTCTCTTTCCTTTGGACAATTTCCTTCTATTGTACAATATCTACTGTATGTTTTGGTCCCTATTTACTCTTTCAGTTTATCACAGCAAGGAAAGAATGTGATCTTTACACCTGTGCCTGATTTTATTTCTCTTGAAGTATGGTCTCGAGGTGTATCCATTCACCTGGAAATGTCTCAAGTGTATTCTTCTTTAAGGCCGAGTAGTGCTAAGGTTCCTAATTAAGCAAAATGTCTCTTAACCAAAAAAAAAGAAAGAAAAAAGAGTTGGACTCCATTTTTATTGACATAAAATAACTACTTATTTTTTGGATTATATTTTGATACATAAACACAATGCATAATGATCCAATTAAAGTAATTCACTTTTTCTTAGACAATTACCATTTCTCTGCTTTGGGCACTTCTGAACTCATTTCTCCTGTTCTCTTATAAAGTACATAACAAATTTTGATGGGCTCCATTTTGGATAATAGCTTTTGCATCTCACCCCTTCTCTCCTCTTTTCCCTTCTACCTCAAATCTGGAGGAGTAAACAGAGAAGCCAAGGAGGTCCCTGTCCTCTGATATGCATGGGGGATTCAAATTGTGCTAGCAACTTTCTCACATATGGGGTCTCACCCTTTCCCAACTCCATGTTCAAAATAAAACTCCAAATCAGTCTCTCTTCTTGGCTCTCTCAGGTCACTGCAAGGCTGGAGCCCTCTGCTCCGAGCTTACCACAAACCTCAAATAGCTAAGAAAGAACCCTTTTCAAAACTCTTCATGTGCATGAGGCATAAGCAGCATTATTTTAACTCACTTAAGGCAACTAACAACAGAAGGGCAAAGAATTTGGGGAGAGAGAGAGAGAGAGAGAGAGAGAGAGAGAGAGAGAGAGAGAGATCTTAAATACTTTTCCTTTGCATCACCATGTGAGGTGTCTGAGGCCACTGTGAAGTGGTTTTGTTTTTCCCAAGGATTATGTTAGCCCTTTTCTTCCTCAATTCAGGGTCAGTGGACACCTTTTCTTTCTCTGCAGGGTTTTGCTCTTTTACGAATATTGTCATCACACTCCTCATGGCAAGAGCTATCTTTACTTCTTTATTTAGTACTCAGGGAACCATGCTGTAGAATGCTCTGGAGCTGACATGAGATCATCTCATGTCCTCATGGGCCTTTAACTCCATGCTCTTCATTCATGTTCTTCCAAGTCAGAGCTTCAGTTACTATGGGATGTATTTATCAGGCACTTTGCAAATGTCGGTCACATTTTTTTTATTTTTTTTAAACCAATTTGATAAGAACAGAGCAAAACCAGAATCTGCCTCTCATATTGCATTGAGTTCTACTGAGGGTAAACTTGAGAAGAAAAATGGAAGACAGAAAAATTATTTTCAATTATTAGTATGTCCTAAAAACACCCTTCAAAATTTTAAGGTAAAGAACAGATCATAAAAATACACATACCTCTTAGATAATGTAGTTCAAAATAACTGTAATCCGGGATATGTTTAATGCACGTATGTTCTATAGATGCACCAGACATATATTACATAGACAGCATAGATACAATACATTCCTGATTTATCACATGCATCTGCATGTATTTAAAAATCCCACTGCTGTTTATATACGTCTCCGCACCACGATCTCGATAACTGGATTGGTCCTTCTCTTGTGAGATCTGCAGATCATCTGCACCTGAAGCACCTGGCAGGATTGTTTGAAAATTCAGGTTCATTGTCTATCCTGCCTCAGACTCACCGAGCCAGAGAACGCAGGACTAAGGAAAGGACTCTGCATTTTAAACGATCCTTGGCTGCACTCAAGTGTAAGAAAGCAGGACGTCACCGTGTTTGGAAATGTCTCCTGGCGCACTTTTGTCTGAGCTTCCCGTGCACACTTTTTCACACCGTGTTCCGTGTCTATCGCCTCGTACTTCGTTAAAAGCGTCCTCAGAGCCTGACAACTCTTTGTAAACACCATTTTTTTAAAAGCTGCATAAAATAATGTGTAGACATATTTAATTTACTTTAACCATCATACTTTTCAACATTTCGATTACTTCCAGATTGTTGCTTTGTAAGTAACATCGGTGTTAAACTCTTCAAGCATACATTTGTTCCCGTATCTACATTTCTGCAGACTTTCCAGTGCTGAGCGCCACAGTTTTTGCTAATACTTTCAATCTGAGATCCAAACACCTATTATTTAACCTGACATCTTAGACTTAACAGGCGATGCTGAATATTATTATTGTTATTTCCTACTTTATGAACTATTTATAATACTTACAATGTATTGTCTGCTTTCCCCTTAAAAACTGCTGTAGGGAACTATTTGTTGATAATAACTCTTTAGTGGTTGCAAAGCATGTGTTATGTTTGTCTTTGAATTTCGCCCATCACAGTGTTCTCAGAGTACAGTCTTACTTAGATCCTTTATGCTTTATGTTTAAAAATACTTCTCAGTTCCTTTTAAAAACAAATTTTATTACATATATTAGAATATTGTAATGATACTTCATTTACTATATTTGTTCTTGAATTTTATTTATATTCAAGCCAATGATGAATATTCACTGTTTTCCTCTATGCATGGATGTATGTGAGTGGTTTTTGTCCTTTGTCCATTCTTTGGGGGTGGTTTTGTGTGTACATGAGGAGATTAACAGTAGGGCACGCCACTGTGGTAGCCCAGAGCCTTATGATACCACGGGGAAAACACTTTTTCTCCTGATGGGACAGCTCTCACCTGCTAATACCGGCACCTCAGTGTCTGGACGTCAGCGTTAAGTCTCATATGTGCTTTGTTCAGACACAGATCCGCATGCAGACACAGCATCGGGGAGATGCAGACACAGCATCGGGGAGACACAGCCACAGCTCCTCTGCCTCCCAGTGGGTGAAGTACTTGGAGGACTCAGAGAAATTCAAGAAAGGCCCAGGAGAGTAGGAGTTGGGGGCAGGGTGTGGTTTCTGGTCCCAAGGCCTGCTCTGTGTGAGGGTACAGTAGGAAGCTGAGAATCACACACAAGACAGGTGACCAGGAGTGGGGCGGACTGCTGGGATGCTTGTTGTTGTAGATTTGTTTAGCTGAAAATCATTCTCCAAAGACAGCATCAGTTTTCCATGGATCAAACTCTTTTGCCTTGAACAGGTGAATTTTAAGCCTCATTTTTTAAACGAGGGATAGCTTAGAAGGAAAGTATTTATCAGTAGCACATACCATTCAAGCATTGATTTTGGTGCCTGAAATATGTTAACGGAAGCTATTTGTACGGTAATATGTGAGGTTATGAACACACGCATGTCTTCTCAATGATCTTAATTCAATTCCCACATCACTGTAAACTCTTTCAATAACCTAGCTTCCATCTAGCTTCAGAAGGCAAATCATCCAACATCTACCTAACAGAATAATTGTGATCATTTCTTTCCCAATACAAGAAATTTCACTTTTCTTTCTACTGCAGATAAATTATTGGATGTACTATGAAGGAAAGGGGTCCAACTGACACAGAATAGATAACTTACTTTAATATTTACCTGAACTTTCTGAATCACAATATGCACAAATAGTTCATGAGTATTCTGAAGGGAGTTATAATAAACAATGCACAGTCAGTACACAAAGACAAGAGGTACGGACCTGAGAATGATTGTGTTTGGGCAGTGAGAGTATGATGAATTACTTTCTCCATCTTTGAAGTCGTTTGGTATAATTTTATGATGACTTTTAAAACTGAAAACAAAAAAACATAGAAAGACAATTTAGGGTCACTACCTTTTGCAAAAGTCCAAGAAAATTTTCTCTCTTAATTTAAATCTATGTGTAGCCCACTGGCTTGGCATTTTACAATTCCTCTCCATCAATTTGTTTGTTACCCCTATCACCTCCACCAATGGCAGAAATTCTCTCCTTTCTTAGAATAACAGAAGCATTTTTCTGGGAGAAGCTGATAAAAGTCCTCCTTTTTCACTTTAATTTTTCTCTCAATTTCCTCATTTTAATAGTTTCTTTACCTATAATTCAGGAATGTTTCTAGGTTAAGTTCTACCTCTGGATTTTAAAATGGCTAGAGTTTGACAACCTTTTAAAACATAGTCACATACAGACTCTGTAATTAGGTGATAGCCCAGAGGTCCTTCCTAAGAAGGAAGAAAGGCAGGTCTCAGCCTGAAGTTGCCCATCTGAGAAGAATAAATGACTGATATTGTCAGGAATGAAGACCGGCCAAAGAGGCACCTGCAAATGCCTTTGGAGCCATGAAGCAGTTAAAAGTTACCGGGTAACTCAGACCTTTCACCTCACCTGAAAAATGACGCATATGATTCAGCGTTCAGTTACAAGGATCCAAGAAGGTGAAATATTGCAAACGACACCTAGATCATTGAACTTCACTAAAATATCCCAGAAGGACACAACCAGCACACTGATAGAAATGTGGAGGATGGGTAATGACCTCTGCCTTTATCTTTCCTTAGCTAAAGGGAATAGGAGCAAAAATTTGTGCAATTGGGGTCTGAGTGCGAGTGAAAGTTGTACCCACGGATTTGTAGGGGCTGAGGAACTAGCCAATGCTGCTGCAAAATATAATTAATGATAGTGCTGATTTTTCTACCAACAAACACAGAATGACATCCCAAAGCTCAGGGTTAGTCCCTGAGAAACACACCTATTTTAGAATGTATAGACATTGTAAAAGACATAGCCCAAGCCAAGCTGGACCAAAAGAAGCCTTTAGCAACATGTGGCTGTGAGTGTTGATGTCGGCAAAATTATATTCACAAGAGCAGAAATTTTCATTGTATAAATCTTGTAAAGGGAAATTTTTTTAATTAACTGCTAGTTTGATAAAGTAAAAGACATCAGTTATTATAAGCCTCCAAAAGCTATCAAAAGTTAATCAGAGCTATTTATCTACCTAAATTCTTCTGGGCAGCACTTTAAAAGGGAAAATTGACTGAATATTTAACTGGAAAATTAAATACTCAGAAATTACTGTCACATGTTTGCTAAATTAAGATGACCTAATGAAAGAATGTGTGTGTGTATAAGTGTGCATGTGTGGGTGTGCATGTGCACATGTGTTTGTGTATTTGTCTGTGTGTCTTTTGGGATGTTTCATGGATTCATCTGTGTACTCCTTCATTCAACATCTACTAATAAATCTCCTTGTACTAGACCTTGAGATATGTTCAGGAATACTTGGTAAGGACTTGTTTATTTCATTTTGTCTCAGCACAACTATTATATGCTCCATCAATTTAACAAATCTTTATTAAATATTATGTAATTGTATACTTATTAGAAGTGCAAATATTGGCCTCAGGAAGGCTTTGAGTGGTCATTTCCTTAAAAATATGCTTGCAATATGTTTATGTTTGCAGCTTCTTTAGCAAAAGGCAAAATCCTTTGCACATAATAGGATTTTAGTGCACAGTAGTATATTTAAGTTAATGGAGAGATCCTGACAAAATTTAAATGGTAGAACCTTTTTCAATTTCAGTTAGGAATATTGTTGCTTCAGAGGAAAATGACAGCTGCTATTTGTAGTCCACTGAGAAAGTATGCCAGGAGAGAACATGGTATTTACATTGTGGAAAGCAGAAATGGGCAGAGATAGGTCTATGGAGTGTCTTAGTTATTTTTCTCTTGCTGCTGAGACAAAACACTTGATGCTTAAAATGAAGGAAGGGAAGGTTTACTTTGCTTACAGTTTTTGGAGGTTTCAGTCCATACTCTCTGGCCCCAAGGCAGGTTGGCATGGCTAAGGGCAACCATTTGGTGGCAGCAAGGAATAAGAAAGGGCAAAAGGGAAACGCATGCCTCTTGCCTTATGCTGTATGGCAGCTATGGACTTCTGATGAGTGCTGAAATCCGCCTCACACTCTTTGGTTAGCTCATTCTGGATTATTTTCCTACCTGTGTCTATTACGGTTTGCCTATCTTACCTTCATTAGCTGCGTGAGTCTGAGTCACTTTCTCCAGTGCAACAAATCATTTCCTGGGCTAGGACACTGCACAGACTTCTTTGTTGTGGAACATAAATCTACAGTTCTTTGCTAAAATATATTTTTCATCTTTAGATCTCAGGCAAATAATAATTTTACATCACAAAACTCTTCTGTTACTATTGTAATTGCCCATTTTGTTCATCAAATTACTAATTTAATAACTTCATCAATTTTTCTGTTTAAGTTGGAATTATATTGTTTTATTTATTTTTAAATTTTTATTTTATTAGCACATGTTTGCAGTACACATTAGCTACATTATGAAGAATGGGTGCATGTAGATAACACACTTTATTTCTTTTTACGTCCCTTTTCCCCTTTACCAAAGATCTGTCTCCTTACTTCATGTTATCCAGCTTTCTTTTTGCTTCTTGATTCATGTATGCTTTGAGTTTCTCATATGAGAGAAACCGTGTGACACTTAAGCTTGTGTGTCTGATTTATTTCACTAAACATTATGGTCTCAAGCACATTCATTTTCCTGCAAATGACTCAAATGCATCCTTCTTTAGAACGAAGTAGCACTCTGCTGCATATAAATACCATATTTCTTTACCCATTCATCTGTCATTGGATGTATAGGCTGGTTCCAAGATGCAGCTATTGACCACCAATTTGGCCAAACAAAACTGTTTTCCTTATGTGTCAGCTCCGCTGATGTTGACTGGGATTCCCTTGCACTTACAACACTCTCCCTAGATGGAAGCTCCAAAATAGAAAGCAATAGAAAGAAAGACTTGGTGACAACTGTGTCCAAGGGACTGAACCTGGCACATCCTAAGAGCCAATGCACACCTGACTATTCAATGGCTTTGTGAGCAAATGTAACATGTTTGAGACCTGGAACCTGCACTCAGAGTCTCATAACCTAACTATGAAAAAGAGGAATGCCCCAGGGTATAAACCAGGGATTCATGGGGGTTGCTGCGAGGGCTCACAGCCACTCTCTTGCCACATCAGAGGTCAAACAAAGTGCAGGGCTAATCTCAGGAAGAGAATCTGTCCTGGAGTTCCAAGGAATGGAGGACAAGTAGACAACGTTGTGTTTTTCTCTTGAAAAGAGGTTATCAGACATGAGAGAATCACTGCCACCTACAGAACTATGTTCCACCAAATTCAGGTGTTAAAGTCCTTACTCCTGCCAGGCTGTGACTGGAGACAGGGCCTAAATAAAGAGATAACTAGGGTGAGTGGAGGTCAGAGAGTGTCACCTTTATGTGTGTCACTGATTGATGTCCTTACGAGAGGAAAAGGACATCAGAGACCTCTCCCCCCACCCCCGTATGAGAAGACAGGAAGAAATGGACCACCTGCAAAGGAGGAAGTAGCCCTGTTGGGATACGAACCCAGCTAGACCTTGCAGTGGGATTTCCAGCCTCTAGACAACACGCTTTGTAGTTTGTAGCACCCCACGATGTGCCATTTTGAAATGGCAGACAAGGATAAACAGGGAAAATTTATTAACTTAAAATGTCTTCATTAAAATTTCTTAATATAGGCTCATTTAGTTAGTACATCAAGTTTATCTTTTTGTATTCCTCGCTCCTAAGATTTGAATCTTTTTTCTCATATATCATTAGGCCATAAATTGCCTCAAATCTTATTTAGCAACGGGTTATTTGTAGATTATGCTGAAGTAATAAAATTTCCCTGGCCTTAAACTCTAGATGCTACTGGTACACAATTTCCATTCAGCTACTTATATTTTTTCTTCCTGCCTCTGGCAACACTAAACTTATGTCCCTAGACATCAGTAACATGAATTTATTTTAATTGTGAGAACACTAAGGTCAGAATTGACTCCTTTGCAGTACACCTACTGTTTTATGGCTTCTTAACAATTACTGTTAGTACAATTTGGCTTCTAAGCCTAAATAAATGTTCGCTAATACCTAGAGGTTATCAGACAGTGCCAATGCTCCCAAATGAGCCACTGGAATCTACTTTTCAGTAGCATAATCAAGAGGTGAAAGAGCAGCAGTGCTATGTGTGTGCCTCAAATATATCATTATATTGAGATATTTCCAAGTCATTTTAATAAAACAATTTGGAAATTATAATGTCTGGTTAGATCTATCACAGTGCTAAATGATAGGCACAATAATATAATAACTGAGGAAATATGTTTAGTATAACTTTCCCCTATAGTATAATTACACACACACACACACACACACACACACACACACACACACAGAGAGTAGCTCAGTTTCTGGAAGTAATTAATTCCATAACTGTGGGACCAAACACAGATTTCAGAGATAGCAAACCAAGTTGTCCTCTTCAGGTAACTTAATGATGTTAAGCATTATTTTCAACATCTGGAAAGTGAATATCTCCTCTGTGATGGACTAACTAATGGTCAGCTCAAGTGCGAAAGGCCAGCTGAACCCAGTCAGTGTGGCTCTGGCTGCGGAAGACCCACCTGAGAATTGCTGCCAATCAGTGTAAAGGAGAACTGGACAGGAAGATGATATGCTGTTGATTTTCCCAGAGAAGCTGTTGTCATCAGAGGACCTCGGGACCTCGTCATCTCTAGGGATGGCTGCTGTTCTCTTTGGGGGAGCTCGTTCTTGGCCTTGAGCATCATTCCCTTGCTTGAGTGCAGATCTCTCAGACTTCCAGTGTAATCATTCACTCTGCCAGAACAGATGCAGCTGTAGCTTCTGCCACAGGCCTTCAGGCCTTCCTAATCCAGATCCTTGATACAGAATTGCATGAGACACTGCCTTGGGATTCAGGCTGGGTTCTTTAGGTCTCTAGTGCATGAGCAGACCTCTTGCACTCTTCTGCCTTGACCTTTGGAGTGAATATTATAAAATAATGCTATAAATGGTGTGTTTTGTATTAAATCTCTTTCCTTGACACTCCGACTACAACACCTGCACTATCTTTTCCATGGGACTGAGCCTTATATGAGATGCTGTGCATAACAAATTCATAAGAACTCAACAGATTCCTATGAATACTGATAATGGTCAGCAAAACCATTGCTCAGAGCCTAAATAAATGAATCTTAACAGATGTGAGCAATTTTATTTGTATTTCAGATAATGGGCTGATAATTTCTGTAGCTGTGCACAAAGATGCCATTCAGCTGTTTGCTGAGAGTGGATCAAGTTCTTTCTTGAGCATAAAACCCTTATGTGAGTGTGGGCCTCCACTGGGCAGGGCAGTTAGTACAGTCGCAATGTGCCCAAGAGGACCTCGCAGTCTAGGCTTCCAGGAAAAACCTGCTGGAGATAAAGGCTAACCAAGGCCTGACCAAGAAGCCATCAGACCATTAGAATTCATGGATGCCTTAGCTTACACAGCTCTTTCTTTCCATTAGGGAATAATCATTCTCCTTTATCATCCTGGAGTTACTTCCCTTGTTCTAGGAATGTATATTTTCTGTAATTTTCTCTGACCTTCTGGACTTGAATCAGTCAGGAAATAATTGTGGCTCCTCTCAGCATTACCCTCTGTGTTCCACTGGGTGACGCCTTTCATGTTTACACACTGGGGTGCAGGTCTATTGAGAGCAAGATGTTTTACTGAACACAAATATGTTCCTTTGCACATATTTACCAGAAATGTGAGTAAAATATTGGCAGCACTTTTTTATTTTTAGCGCACTAGAGACCTGCTAGCAATTGCAGATCTGAAATATGTATTATTTTCTATATGTGCAAAAGGTATACTAGCAGTGTTTGTGCAAATTTAAATGAATAAATTAGATTATTGAGCAAGATTACAAATGATGAAAACTGTTGAATGGTTATCACAAGCCAGATAGAATATGATATGTTTTCATGTAATTTAAAAATTGGGATAGAAGAAACAAGGAAACCGTAGTTTAGAGAAAGTTAGCAAGTTGCAGGAGACCAAATATTGCTATTCCTAGAACTGTGAGTGGAAAGTGTTGTGCACATGGGAACCTCATCTGTGAAGATCCTCTTCAGGAAATGTATAGTCACTAGCTAAATTCTCTCCTCTCTCTCTGTCTCTCTCTCTGTCTCTCTCTCTGTTTCTGTCTCTCTCTCTCTCTCTCTCTCTCTCTCTCTCTCTCTCTCTCTCTCACACACACACACACACACACAGAGAGACACCCTTGACAAAGAGGTAATGTGGTACAGCAGAAAGAACACCAGGTTAAGCGGAAAAATTCCAAGTCCTGATTCTGAAATAATAACCTATGAAAATACCATTTATTTATCTTCATTTCAGAGTAAGCATATGTTCAACAGGGGTTATAGGACATGGTTTTTCATATTTCCTAGGAAATTGAAGAATAAAATGAGTGACCTGGAATGGAATTTATTGTTATGATAGCTAAAATTTTTTTCATGTCAACTTAGTTGTTTTATTTATTTATTTTTTTTTTGTGAGTTTCAAGCATGAAAGTGAACATTGTCCTGGATATTTTTATGGGAATATTTGCGAGTAAAATAACATTTCAATTGGAGAAGCAATTTTTTTCCCATGATACAGAGGGATGTTATTTTAGGTAATTAAAAATCAAAAATAAGTTTCTATTTTTCATCAGATTTTTCCATTTTAATATTTAAATCTTTGATGCATTTTTATTTTAGTTTAGTGGATAGTGGGAGACACAGGTTTCAAATTTTGGCACGTGGAAAGTCAGTTTTCCCAGCCCCTTGATTAAAGAGGTCATGTTTCTATCAGTGCAAGTATAAGGCAACTTTGTTAAAGAAAAGGTAGTTGAATGTGGTCAGTGTTTTTCCTGTATCTTCTCTTCTATTCCATTGACCCTTGAGTCTTTTTTTCCCCCCAGTATCATGCTGTATTGATCATGGTAGCTTTGTAGTATAACTTAAAATTGGGGAATGCGATGCTTTGCTGTGTCCTTGTTACCAAGAATTGTTTTAGTATTGTAGATTGTAGGTGGTTCTATATAAAGTTTAGAATTTTTATACTCAAGTTCTGTGAGACATGCTATTGGCATTTTAATTGGGATTACACTAAAGCTAAATAACAGTTTTGGAACTATGGCCATCTTTCACTATATTGGTTCTGTCTGTCTAAGAACAGGTGATATGTCTCTCCATTTTACGATATCCTCTTTAATCTCACTTTTCCAAGTAGTGTAGTTTTCAATGTAAAGATCTTTCATTTCCTCCGTTAGATTGATACCAAATATTTTATTTCTCTGTTTTTTAACTTTGAAAGTTAGTATTTTCATAACTTCTCTCTCAGGAAGTTTGTTATTTTGCATAGCAATGCTACTGTTTTTTGTGTGTTGACTTTGTATTCTGTTACGTATTTTCATAGAGTTTTTAGAGTCTTCTGTGTAGAGAATCTTATCACCAAATAATAATGATTTAGATTCTTCCTTTCCTGTCCAGTTTTATTTCTTTCTTTTGCTTAGTTGTGCAGGCTAGTGTGTCCAGAACAACACTGTGTAAGAGTGGTGATAGTTGCTATCCTTATCTTGTTCCTGATTTTAGAGTGAATGCTGTCAGGTTTTGATCATTTAGAAAGATGTTGGTTGTTGATTTCTCATAGATGGGCATTATCAGATTGAAATAAAATCCTTCTAATTCAATGTTCTGTAACATTTTTTTATTTTTTAATTTTTTTATTTAAAGAGAAAAAGAGGCAAAAGGTAGAAATATTACAGAATTTCAAGAAAAGAAGATAAACGGTAAGAAATCACTAGTTGATACATTACATAGTGTTCTTTTAGAAATACTTATTCAGGTTACAGAATTAAAGCACACAAAGTGGACACTAAAGCAGTGAGAGTGCAAACAGATCTGTTCAACAATCCAAGAAGAACCTAGAAATATAGTTATCAATCCCACACACCTAAATATACATGCAGCTATATCTTTTATAGCACTTCCTATTTCTTATTTTTTTACAACAGCAATTATACATTTTAAAAATTTTATTTAAAGAGAAGAGAAAAAAAACAAAACAGAAAAAAGGGTAGCAACAATACAGAATTTTAAAAGAAAGAAAGAAAAAGGAGAATGAGAAACAGCCCCATGAAGAAATCAGTAATTTATAAATTAACTAATGTCATCCTGGATGTAGTTGTTCAAGTTACAAAGTTAAAGGATACATAGTAAATATTCAAACAGCCAGATTACAAACAGTTCTGCTCAAAGATCCAACAAAGATTCAGCAATATGGTCATGAGTTTTACACACTCAAAACATACATGCAGTTATATGCCTTAGAGCACTTTCTTTTCCTCTGTTTTTAACAATAGCAATTACACATTTTGGTTCTTAATTACTTTTTACACTAGAGACACAATATGATATTTATAAATATGATTCTTATTTATTTCACTAATGAGGATAGTCTCAAGTTGTCTCCATTTGCCTATGAAGGCCTCAAGATCATCCTTTTTTATAGCTGAGTAATATTCCATTGTATAAAAATGCCACATCTTTTTCATCCACTCTGCAGTTGATGAGCATTTTGGTTGTTTCCAGGATTTAGCTATCACGAATTGTGCAGCTGTGAGCATGGGTGCACATATATCACAGTGAAATGAACTTTTCAGTTCTTCGGGGAAAATACCCAGGAGGGGGATAGCTGGATTGAATGGGGCTTCCAATCCTAGTCTTCTGAGAATTCTCCATATGGATTTCCATAGTGGTTGCACCATCTACATCACCATGAACAGTGGAGCAGCATTGCCCTCTCCCCGCAGCCTTGCCAACATTTGTTATCAGTTGATTTCTTGATGGCAGTTATTCTTTCCAGAGTGAGGCAAAATCTCAATGTTGTTTCAACTTGCATCTCTTGAATGACCAGTGATGGTGAACGTTTCTTCATGTATTTATATACCATTTGTGTATATCTCTCTGAGAACTGTGTGTTCATCTCAGATGACCATTTCTGGAGAGGGTCTCTGAACTTGGGGAGCTTGATGTTTTTCAATTCTTTATATGTTCTGGATATAAGTCCTTTGTCTGAGGAGTTGCTGGCTAAAATTCTTTCCCACTCTGTGGGTTTTCTTTTCACTCTGTTGGTGATTTCCTTTGAATTGCAGAAACATTTCAATAATATGAGATCCCAGTTGTTGATTCTTTGAAGTGTTTCCCGTGTAGTTTGTGTTTTGTTCATGAATTCTCTGCCTACTCCTATGTCTCCAAGACTTCTACCTACCTTGTCTTCCAGTAGATTTAGTGTTTCTGTTTTAATATTGAGGTCTTTGATCCATTAAGACTTTAGTTTTGTGCATGGTGATAGGTATGGATCCAGTTTCAGTTTTGGCATGTAGAGAGCCAATTTTTCCAACACCATTTATTAAAGAGACTATCCTTCCAGTGGACATATTTAGCCCCTTTGTCAAATATCAGGTAGTTGAGTGCCTTTGTAGTTGTGCTTGCATCTTCTAATCTGTTCCAATGATCCTTAGGTCTATTTCTTTGCCAGTACCATGCTGATTTTATCACTGTGGCTTTATAGTACTGTTTCAAGTCAGGAACTGAGATGCCTCCTGCCTTGCTTTTGTTGCCTAGAATTGCCTTTGCTATTCTAGGTTTCTTCTGTTTCCAAATGAATTTTAGGGGTGTTTTTTGTCTAGATCTGTGAGTTATGTCAATGGTATTTTGATTGGGATTGCATTAAATCTGTATAACAGTTTTGGGAGTATGGCCATTTTCACAATGTTGGTTCCTCCTAACCAAGAGCAAGGAATGTCCTTCCATTTTCTAACATCCTCTTCAATCTCCTTCTTCAGCATAGTATAATTTTCAACCTATAGGTCTTTTACATTTTTAGTTAGCTTGATTCCTAAGTATTTCATTTTTTTACATGTTATGGTAAAGGGCGATATTTCCATAATTTCTCTCTCAGTGAGTTTATTTTTGTGTGTGTACAGGAATGCTATTGATTTTTGAACATTGACTTTGTATCCAGCTACACTGCTGAACTTGTTTATTACCTCTAGCAGTCTTTTAATGGAGTTTTTTTGGGTCTTCTATATAGAGTATCATGTCATCTCCAAATAGTGATAATTTAACTTCTTCCTTCCCTATCTTTACTCCTTTTATTTCTCTGTCTTCTCTGATTTCCCTGGCTAGTGTTTCCAGAAGTATGTTGAAAAGGAGTGGTGAGAGTGGACATCCTTGTCTTGTTCCTGATTTTAAAGTGAAAGCTTTCAGTTTTTGTCCATTTAGTATAATGTTGGCTGTTGGTTTGTCATAGATGGCCTTTATAAGATTGAGGTAGACACCATGTATTTTGAGTTTCTGAAGGGTTTTTCATCATGAATTTGTGTTGGACTTTGTTGAAAGCTTTTTCTGCATCTATTGAGATGACCGTGTGGTTTTTGTTTTTGGCTCTGTTGATGTGGTGTATTACATTTATTGATTTGCATATGTTAAACCATCCCTGCATTCCTGGAATGAACCCCACTTGCTCATGATGTATAATCTTCTTGATGATTTGCTGCATTCTATTTGCCAGTATTTTGTTGAGCATCTTTGCATCAATGTTCATTAGTGAGATTGGCCTATAGTTCTCTTTTTTGGGTGGATCTTTCTCTGGTTTTGGTATCAGAGTAATACTTGCCTCCAGAAATGATTTAGGGAGGATTGCTTTTTTCTCAATTTCATAGAAGAGTTTAGGGAGTACTGGCATCAAATCTTCTCTAAATTTCTTGTAGAATTCAGCTTTGAATCCATCAGGACCTGGGCTTTTCTTTGTTGGTAAGTTTTTAATTATATTTTCAATTTCAATAGTTGATATTGGGTTTTTCAAAATTGCTATGTCTTCTTGGTTGATCTTTGGTAGTTCATATGTTTCTAGAAATCTGTCCATTTCCTCTATGTTTTCTACTGTATGGGAGTAGAGATTTTCAAAGTAAGTGTTCATGATGTTTTGAATTTCCATGGGATCTGTAGTAATTCCTCCCTTTTCAGTTCTTATTGCATGATTTTGGGTTTTTTTTTTCTTTCTCTTGATAAGGTTAGCTAGGGGTTTGTCAATTCTGTTTATTATCTCAAAATTTTTGATTCATTAATTCTTTGTATTTTTTTTTAGTTTCAATTGCATCGATTTCTGCTCTAATCTTTATAATTTCCTCTCTTCTATGAGCTTTGGGTTTAGATTGCTCTTCTTTTTCTAGAAGCTTGAGATGGAGCATTAAGTTGTTTATTTATACTCATTCTGTTTTCTTGATATGACAGTTTATTGCTATATATTTCCCTCTTAAGACTGCTTTCATTGCATCCCACATATTACAGTATGTTGTTACTATATTTTCATTGAATTGTAGGTATTGCTTTATATTTTCTTTAATTTCATCTGTAGCCCACTGGTTGTTCATAAGGTTGTTATTTAATTTCCATATATTTATGTAGGTTTTACAATTTCTTTTGCCATTAATTTCCAATTTCAGTACACTATGGTCAGATATTATGCATGGTATGATTTCAATATCTTTGCATTTACTTAAGAATGTTTTATGGGATAACATATGGTCTATTTTGGAGAATGTCCCATTTGCAATTGAAAAGAATGTGTATTCTGATGTGGTTGGGTGGAACACTCTGTAAACATCTACTAAGTCCAATTGCTTACAGGTATGATTCAGTTCTGTTATTTCTTTGCTGACTTTTTGTCTAGTTGATCTATCTCTTTGTGACAATGGGCTGTTAAGATCTCCTGTTATAATTGTGTTCTTGTGTATTTGGTTTTTCATGTCCATTAGTATCTGTCTTATGTAGTTGGGTGATCCTGTATTTGGCACATATATATTTATAATTGTTAGTTCTTCCTCTTGAATTTTACCACTAACAAGTATGTAGTAACCTTCTATATCTCTTTTAATCATTTTAGGTCTGAAGTTCATGTTGTCTGCAAATAGAATAGCTACCCCTGCTTTTTTCTGGGTTCCTGTTGCACAGAAACTGTTTTCCATCCTTTGACTTTTAATCTATGAGCTTTCTTTTGGGTCAGATGTGTTTCTGTTTCTTTTATACAGCATATTGTGGGATCATGTTTCTTGATCTATTCTGTCAATCTATTTCTTATGATAGATGAATTGAGGTCACTTACATTTAGAGATATCACTGATATGTACTGGCTTGAGTTTGCCATGTTATGTTCCAGTTGTTTCTGCTTTTCCCCTTATTTAATTGCTTATCCTACCTGGTGGTTTCTTTCTGTTGTTGTTTTGCGGATTGTGGTCATTTTTATCTCTGTCTGGTATGTCTTTCAGTACTCTTTCTAGGGTTGGCTTGGTGGACATGAATTTCTTCAGTTGTTCTTTGTCATGGAAGTATTTTGTTTCTCCATTAAATTGGAATGAAAGTTTTGCTGGGTACATCAGTCTGGGTTGAAGGTTGTTTTCTTTCAGGGCTTGAAATACCTCACTCCATCTCTTCTTGGCTTGACAGTTTGTGCTGAAAAGTTTGCTGTGATTCTAATGGGCTTTCCTTGATAGGTGAGCTGTGTCTTTTCTCTGACAGATTTTAGTATTCTGTTTTTATGCTGTATGTCTGAGATCTTAATTATCATGTGTCTGGGTGTGGATTTATGTTGACTGTGACTGTTTGGTGTTCTGTATTCCTCACTTATCTGCATATCATATTCTTTCCCCATGTTTGGGAAATTTTCAGGTATTACTTCTGTAAATACTTTACATATGTCATTTGCCTGGACTCCTGTATCTTCACTAATGCCCATTATTCTTATATTTTTGCTCTTGGCATCATCATGAAGCTTCTGGCTTGTCATTTCATGCTGCTTTGTTATTTTTAAAAGTTCTATCCTTTCCTGATCACTAACTGTGATCCTGTCCTCAAGGTCCGAAATCCTATCCTCAGCTTCCTTTAGGCTGTTTTGCATGCTTTCAATAGAATTTTTTTTGTTTCTTGTGTGTCTCTTTGAGTTTTTTTCATGAATTCTGCTTGTTTTCTATATTGTTAATTCAAAGTTTCAATCAGTTTCCCATGCTCATGTACTTTTTTCTCTAGTTCTTCTTTTGCTGCATTCAACAACTCCTTTACTAAAGTTGTTGTTTCTATCTTTACATGGGAGACTACTTGTAATTTGATTTCCTCTATAGCCTGAGGGAGTTGTGTTTTTATTTCACTTGCTATCTTTTCAGAGATTCCCGGTGTGTTACTTTTGGGGTCCTTTACTTCAATTTCTCCTATACTTGCTTCTGGTGAACTATATTTTTGAGAGTGCATTTTGCTTTTTTGTTTTGTCATTTTCACTCTGCCTGGTGTTTTCTATGTGTAGGAGGGGATCACACACACTATTTTCAGACACACCAAAGTCTTACAGTTAGTTTTGGAGGGGGTTTTACCACTGGCCCCACTCATCCCCTGTACTCCTCTGTTTTAGGGGTATACTCACCACACTGATTCAGTTAATCTGCTGTAGTCCAAAGTTCGCCACCTGGGAGCAAAGTTCCAAATTTTCTCACACTAACTGGAGCCCACTGAGATCTTCTGATGTTCCAGTTGGGAGGGCGGCCCCATCTGTAGCAGTCCAGGGCAGGTTTTAATCTTGGGCAGGCCTCCATGATGTTCCTGGAGGCAGGGCGGGCCCTCGGTGGAGATTCCGGGGAGCCTACCACTAAGGCGTGCTTCTGCTAAGTTCCTGTTGGCAGGGCAGGGCCTGGGTGGTGGTTCAGGGTAGCCTTGCCCTGATGCGGGCTTGCACTGAGTTCCAGGTGGTAGGGAGGGCCCTTGGTGGTGGTTCGGGCTTCTGTAATATTTTTATTATGGGTGTTAAATTTTTGTCAAAAGCCTCTTCTGTATCTATTGAGATGGTAATGTGTTTTTTTGTCCTTGGTTCTCTTAAAGTGACAGGATCCATTTATTGATTTGTTTATTGTGAACCAAATCTGCATCCCTGGGATGATTCCTACTTGGTCATGTTGTAAAAGCTTGGTGATGAATTGCTGCATTCTGTTTGCCAGTAACTCATGAGGATTTTTGCATTTATGTTACTTAAAGAGACTGACCTATAGTTCTATTTTTTTTTTAAATTAGGTTCTTCTTATTCTTGGCTGCGTCCTTCTCTCCTTCCTTCCAGGAATGATTTTGGGATTGCTGCTTCCATTTCAACTTCATTAAAGAGTATGGGAGTAGTGTCATTAGGTCTCCCCTAAAGTTCTTGTATCATCCAGTGGTGAATACATCAGAATCAGGGCTTTTCTTGGTAGTTTCTTTTAATTGCTTCTTTCATTTTATTGATTGGTAATGGATTGTGTAGAATTTTTATAACTTCTTGATTCAGTTTTGGTAGTTCCTATGCATCTAGGAAACTATCCATTTCTTCTGAATTTTTATCTTATTAGAGTACAGTTTCTCAAAGTGGATACTAATGATATTCTGGCTTTCTGTAGGATCTGTTTTGATTTTACTCCTTTCAATTCTGATTGGATGAATTTTCTTGAAGCCACAGGTATAGGCAAAGACTTTAAGAACAAATCATTAATTACACAGGAAATATTGCAAAGAATCAACAACTGGAATAACATCACATTGAATAAACTTCTGAAAAGCAAACAAAATCAACAGAGTGAAGAGACAATCCACTGAATGGGGAAAAATTATCAGCTAGACAAAAGACTGTTATCTATAATAAATAAAGAACTTGAAAATATTAGACTCACCCAAATTTAAAGACCCATTCCAAAAACAGGCATCTGAAACAAACAGACACTTCTTAGTTGAAGTACAAAGCGCAAATAAATATATATATAAAAAGTTTAATGTCACTGGCCATTTGCGAAATGCAAATTAAAACAATACTGAGATTTTTGTCTTATTCCATAAAAAATGGCTATCATCAAGAAATCAACCAATCACAAATGCTAGTGAAGCTGGGGAAAACTGAACCAGTCCTCATTGTTGGAGAGCATGTAAATTGGTACAACCAATATACAAATTAGTTTGAAAATTCCTAAAATGCTAAAACTGGAGGTTCTGCTTGACCCCACTATTGCTCTTCTAGATATCTTCCCCAAAGTGTTAAAAAGAGTTAAATACATCATATTACAATGTCTGCTAATGTAGACCCAATTAAATCCTGTGGAGTGTTTCAAACAGAGTTCTGCAGCAAAGTTTTGTTTCTTCTCCTTAGAAAACACTTCCAGAGTGGCTCAAAAAGCAGACACCTGATAAGTCCACATTCATGTGAAAAGTCCACATCACATTATGACACTTGTGTCTCTGGCCTTTTTTGAAGATGGACCATTGAAGATGTAATAAGATTAAGAGTCTCAAGATGAGCTGACCCTGGATTCTCTAGATGGACACCACATCCAAACACTTGTGTTCTTCTAAGACAAAGGGAAGGGAAGATTTGGCACACATAAAGGAGAAGCCAGTTGAGAAAATGACATGAAGAGCAAAGTGGTGATGTGACCACTAACTGAGGACACCAAGGATTACCCTCAGCCACTAGAAGCTGCAAGAAGGGAGGAGGGTGGGATCCTTACTAGAAAGACTGTGACCCACACTGAAAGCATGGTTTTAGACTTCACACCTAAGGAACTGTGAGGAGTTAAATTTGCTTACTTTGAAGATATTCATTCTGTGGTGCTTTGTTAATAAGCCTCAGAAAACTAATTTAGCCTGCAAGAAACCGCCACCTAATATAGGTTGTAGATGGACCATTTTCTTGTACCCATGGCTTTTCTTTGTCCCATCCAGGCATCTTTGACCCCCAGTATTTGGCATGCATGCCTGCTAGAATTAACTGAATCTACTGCAGCTTGTTTATACCTGTCCTAATTGTTACTGTGCTCACCTAATCATAGTGATACAACTCAACATAGTGTGAGTTAATGAAATATGCATAAGTACTTCATACCAGTACAAGCAGAGTACTGCGAGGCAGATCTCATGTGAGACACCATGTGGGCACCATTCTGTGCTTCTCTACATGCTGAATAAAAGAAGGGTCTCAGTGTAGTTACCAGAAGAAAAGAGAAATAACATACAAGTCAAAAGATGAAAGGTAAAGATTAACATTTCTGAACTCCAAACTCCCAGAAAGGAGTAGACAGATGTTGCTAAGGAGAAATGAAAAGATCATTTGAGAAAATATAATGACTTTTTAGACTCAGCCTTGCAAACCTAGAGCAAATCTGCTTGTGATCGGCTCTCAAGATGCATAAAAGAGCCTGGTACCTCTGGCAAAGCCACCTTGTCATTCACATCAATTCCTCTACAATTTAAACTTTGGTTTCCCCAGAGAGTTAGTGCATCAAGCTAAGGAAAGTTTGTCTTTGTGCTTGTTCTGTAGAATTCTACAAAGTGAAGCAATCAACCAAGGAATCAACTAACCAAAAAAAAAAAAAAAAGCAAAACAAAAAATCTACTATGAGGTACAGTCATTTCTTTGAAAACTGAGTTGATAATTTAAAATGAATGAATAAAAGAGAATTGGACAAAAATATCAGTGCTTAATTATGTGTTTATATGACAACTGTAAAATCCAGAAAACATTTTAAAACTTTAAATAGAATCTGCGCATACTGTCTTATCAGCATTATTACATTAAGATCCTTTAAAAAATAGATTGCACATTGTAGCTGATTCATTGGAAGAAAGGAAAATAAATGCAGTAAGTGTCAAAACACTTATTAGGAGTCCAGTATGAAACTAGGTTCTAAGAAAACTGACTGGGTCTAAAATACAAAACTGGTGAATTAATACAAACATATAAATTTCAAATTTTAAAGATATACAGTAATACTTCAATTTACACATATTTCTGTTGACAAAAATTCAGTTGGCAAAGAAGCATTCAGCAAAATTTCCCTTCTGTTTGGGAACTCCACTTATTTTCTACTTATTCTAAGACTTTCAAAGAGTAAAAGTTGTATTTATTATTAATAAATAAGTACAAGATTTTGAAGAACTTTCCTGCTTGCCAAGCATTGTAAATTTGAGTCTCACGGGCAATTGTATCTAACCATCCTAAGAACTTAAACCCTGAAACGTACCCACGAAGGTACATGGACTACAGAATCAGAGAAGCTACGTCAGAATTTCATTGCTTGATCTCAGTAAAACGTTCCGAGTGCTTGGTAGCTCTATTTACTGTCCAGCCACTTCAGCTATATTTGCTTCCCCTTCCTCACAGCGTCCTCGGGAAGCAGGAATAGTCATTGCAATAACTTTCCATGAAAAGGTACAGGAATCTCTTTTCTATTCCAAAAAACTGACAGCATTTTGATTTGAACCCAAGTGAATTCTGTGTTTTATTCTTTCTTTTAAGATCTTATTTTCATAAGTTCTCTGGAATTCAATGTCTTAATCTTTTTGGGCTGGCATAATAAAATACCCCATATAAGGTTGCTTATCAACATGAGAAAATAACATCATAGATTTCTGAAGGCTGAGAAGTCCATGATAAAAGTGTCAAACAATAGATTTAGAGAGTGGGAGAGCCCACTTTCTGGATCATAGATGGTGCCTTTTTACTGATCCTCACTTGATGGAAGTAGCAAGTTTGGTCTTTGAGATGCCTTCTCTATGAACACTAACTCTATTGATGAGGGCTGCACCCTCAAGGTTTATTACATGTGGATCTTAAATATCCCCTAAAAGGTATCAGTCTATGATGCTATTTGAAGGTGTTTGAACACTTAGAAGGTGGGACCTAGTGGGTAGAAGATGCCCCTGAAAGGATTATAGCAGTGCAGGCCACTCCATGTCTCTATTTCCCTTCTTGGCTTCCATAAGATGACAGGTTTTGTTCAACCACACCACATTTCCTGACGTGATGTTCTTCCCCTCTCTAGGGTCAAAAATGACTTAGCCAACCAGCTGGGGACTGAAAATCCTTACACCATAAGCTAAAATAGATCCATATCCCTGGTTATTTATTGTAGTACAGTAACAGTAACTGGAAGTTAATGAACACAAGATTCAATCGCATCCCAAAGACCTGAGCTCCTAACAGTGTCACTGTGGGGATGAGTATTTCACCGTGAGAAGTCTCAGGGCCACAGAGCTTCACAGTCTCCTTCAACAAAAATGGGATCATTGCGAAATGTGGTGAAAATTAGGTGCAAATGTTAGTGATTTTGCTCTAAAATAAAGGAAATAAACTAAATGGCTCTCTCTCCTTTTAAATAAGGGATGTGTAAAGTTGAAAAGTCATATCGAGTGACCGGGCTTATTGAAGGCCGAGAAGGACCTGACAGTGATGACTGTTGTCATGGAGTGTTTTGGTTGTTCCACACCCACAGGGTTTAGCCTGATGCTGTGGATCTCGGATGTGCTCTGTAAATGCTTAAGTTCATGCTGACTCATAGGTCATTATGAAACACGTGCTCATTAGATACTTGGCATATCTGTATGTTTAAATATGGCGATTTTCCTAATTCAGGTATTCTGATGTAATTTTTATTTATAAATTCTACTTTCTGCTTGGAGTTGCTCTTTAGTCTTATCACATATACGCAAGTATAGTAAAAATAGAGGCTTGAGGTCGATCTTCAGCCACAGTTAATACTTATGTTGTCAAAATATTTATCTTATCCCTTTGGGTTGTAATAGAATCTTCTTTTTATTTTAAAAATAAACCTAGTAACACAAAATCAAGATATGTATTTGAATGTAAGGCATTATATTTATGGATTTCTGAGTTTGATCACATCCTCATTCTTGAAAATATATCAAATTTCAGAGTTCCAAACAAATTTTAAGGAGTGAAAAGTAAAATTTAAAACCAAGAAGTCAGAGAGAGAGAGAGAGAGAGAGAGAGATGATACCTTTAAAAGGAATAAAATTATAAATTAGTAGAAAAAAGCTTGAAATCAAAGACAGATATACTATATACTATATAGTATACTAGTATACTATATAGTATATATACTACATATACTGTATATACTGTATATACTATATATACTAAAAGGATTATAGAGGAAATAGAAAACTCTTCAAAACTACATTTGAAAAAAACTGCATTTGAAAGTCAGTATGCTAATCAATAGTTAATAATAATAAAACTTCCAGGGAATATAGCTCTGCTGCATAAGTGCTTGCCTGGCAAGCTCAAGGTCCTGAGTTTAATTCCTGGTATCAAAAAAAAAAATTTATTCGAAACTGTACTAGCTAACTTTACATCACTGTATTTCCATTGTATTCCTGGGGGCTAGTGAATTTAACTAACATTCCAGGGACACATTATTCCTCAATTATCAACAATATTCTGAACATCTACCATATGCCAGATGTCACTGATCCATGCAAGGATCCCCACAGTGGTGTAACAGAGGCTGTAGCAGGGCATTGAGCTCACCCGCCAGTTTGCTTAGGGACTCGAAGAGGACGAGCCATTGGCCCCCAGGCTTCATGTGACCACATGACTTCCTTTGCTAAATGGCAGGAGTGCCAGGTTGGAGGGCAGACCTTAAAGGGTTTTGTTTGCTTCTACTTCTTTCCCCTTGATGCTTAGTCATTATCTTAAGAGGAATTTCTCTACCATTTCTATCCTTTCAGCCTGGATCCCAGAGGAAGTGTCACAATCATCTCATCCAGACAGAGGTAGACCAGGAAGCTGAGGCAAAGACACCCAGCTGTGCTCAGATTAGATTGTATGATCCTCTTCTGAGAAAAACAAAAAACAAAAAAAAAACATGTTGCTCTTAGCCAGTGCGTTTGAATGTCTTGTGGTCCCTGTGTCAAAGGCAATGGCTCACTGGCCATCTCTTTGCTTAATCCTTCTGACCTCCTCTTAGCCTCTCACTCTTCCCTAGTGACTAATGAAGACTTACTAGGTTGACAGATATGAAGGAGTAATAACAAGCACACAGGTAAGCCATTTCTTAGACCTTTAATCTTGGGGAAAGGGTACCTAGAGGATGTGCAGCTCTACTTCTTATTGACATAAATTTTGCAGGATGGAACACACGCATGAATGAGCCATGAGCACAGAGACATTCCAAGTGAGATTGCCACAGAGTGGCTAACTTGCTAAATTATAACCTGCAGTATCAGAAAATCAAGTGGATCTAGATTCGCAACATCTTTATTAACATCAACTTTGTCAATATCGAGGTTGATATTTTAGCCCTCTACTCTATTTTACCTTATTTCTCAATTTTTCACAACTAAAACAAATGTAAGAGGGATGCCAAACATTGAATCTCTTCAGACAGTAAGATAGGAAGGTTGGGCTGGAAGGGTAGGAACAGATTTTCCATGCAGGATACTGAGTGGTAAATGTGTTTCTTCCATAGTATTGCAGACGGCAGTTTTGGAGTTGACTATGTTTCACTGAGTGTATTCAGCATGGATTTATGAGAAGCAGCCTATGTTAATGCACTGATTAATTAATGTACATGTATGTTTATAGATTTAACCCATAAGGTATGTGATAGATTGTAAGCATAAACTTAATCTTAGAGCAAAATTAGGTCCTAATGTTTATCTTAGTCTTATCATCACCTAGGGGATGTATAAACAACAAGCATTTACTTCTCACAGTTCTCAAAGCTGAGAAGTCTTAAGATCAAGGTCCTAGTAGACTTGGCGCTTTGTGTCTGGATGGGTGTGTTGTTAATACATCCCTGAAGAAGAAGAAACTCTGGTTTCTGTATAAGGGCACTAGTCCCATTCAGAAGGGCTGTAACCTCCTGGCCTAATCACTGTTCAAACATCCCACCTTCTGACAGAGTTACACATTGAGGATTAAGATTCAGTTTAAGAATGCTGGAGACACAAACATTCAGACTACATTAATGTTATCATATGATGTAATAAACTGTTCTTGTGTCAGGCTTTCTCTCTCATTTTAATGGTTACAGTATTTAAGCACACATACGTTCCCCAAGGTCAGGCACGTGGTAACTGGTAGAACAAGCATTTCAGTGCTGGAATCATGTCTACAATATTACTGTTCTTAACAATTATCTTTTGTTGGGGTCAGCACCGTTGTGATGGTTCTAATGTGTGGAGATGACACTTTAAGCCTTATGATTTATTCTGGTGTTTTCTGGTAGACTAATCTATTATTCTCATAGGATTTTAACTGCAGTTACCTGACACCTAACTTACGCCCTAGAGCACATGAGACTTTAAACTTAATCGATCTTTGAAATTTAGGGCAACATTATACAAAGAAAGCAGTTTGTTTTATAAAAACAGTAGCATATATACCAATATTTGGGTAATAGGAGTTTGAAGCTTGTTTGTTTTCAGGAAAATAGTGGAATTTAGGAAAATGGCAGAAAGTGGAGCTGGTAACATAGTTTCACAGATTATAAAATTTTGAGTTCAGCTCCTGCAAAGTTGCAGTGGAAACTCTAGTTGCATCATGTTCTCAGCAGAGGCTTGTTCCTTGGAGCCTCACCACGAATCCTGGGCCCATTACAACCAGTCCCAGCATGTAGACAGACCAAGCTGCTCAGATGTGATCTTGAGCTATGCTGGTGTTGCTTTCTTGAGCGCAGTAAAATCGAGCAAGAATTCTGCTACAGGATGGAGACACTTCTAGGCCTCTTAAACATCTGAAGATAAACTGTTCTTGGATTTACATTTGAGGTGCTGAGTTGCCCATTAAGTATAGGAAACTATTCGTTCTCTTGCTTTAGAGTATTGTTTCAGGTGTATGCAGGTTGTATAAGATGAGGTGCTCCAAGTTCCATTTGCCTTTCAGGGCCAGTGACAAATTTTGGATTCATAGGGATTTCTTTAATGAATGGATTTATGATGAAGCTAAAAGGCATAGCCTTATTTACAGGGCTTTCTAAGAGATGTTATGGATATATTTATGAGGACATAGGCTTTGTAATACTGGCAAATTGAGCTATTTTGTCTGTAATATGGTATGCCTGTTTATCTGGAATTTGATTTCTCCATGCCTCTTTACCAATGGATAGGTGAGGTGGGAAGTCTATGGGTAGGAGCCATGATTGTTCTTGGGAGTCAACTAAAGGAAGTTAAACTGAGGACATATTAGGCTTGTGAAAAGTGGGATGTGTGCATACAGATCATGACAAACAGTCGTACTGATGCCAAGCATCTTGGGATAGGTCTGGCTTCCTTTGCCGTCTTCCACTGCATTTCCTATGCTGACAAATGCATTATACAGAAAACAGAGTCAAAGTTCATAGCTGGTTTTATAATTGATGTTTTAAATTATTGTGTGTGTAGTACAGGGTGATGCAAATTGTATAAACTTCAGATCCCACAATACTGGATTTGATCCTCTGCACAACCCACCCTGCCAGATGCCCCAGGCTAGCTCTGGAGGAAGAAAGTTGTGTGAGGGAAGATGTTTGTCTAAGAGACAAGAAGAGATGGAAAAGAAGAGACAACAAGGACTTCAGATGTCTCCTCAAGAAAGACTGGACATTAGGTCACAGAAAACAGAAAGAAGAAAAAGTCCATGGCCCTGCAGCTGCTTTCAAGGACAAAAGCATAAAAGAAGAAGTGGAAAATGAAAGGAAATAATAAAGGCACAGAAAAAAGAAAATAAATAAATAAATAAATAAAGACCGAAAGAAAGAAAGATTAAGAAAGAAAAAAAAAAAGAAAATCAGCAAATCTATGAGTTTCAAAAGAGAAATTCCATATGATGAAGAGAAGCTCCTTTCATAGAGACAGATAGTTGCAATTTTTATTAAGCAGTCCATATTGTTGAGGCTCAGAAAATGACACCTCAAAGTGTGGCCCAGAAAATGCTGATTACTTTGATCCGAGAGTTTAGAGAACAGCAAAAGCACGAAGAGTCTGTCCCTGAAGCTCCTTTCTTTTCCTAAAGATTGCTTCCTTCAGATGTGATTAAATTTCAGATCCCTTCTTCAGATCGCTCATAATCCCGGAGAGATGGCTACACATCACAGAAAAGAAGTCTGGAGTTGACACCATGCCTAGAACCCTCGTGTCTCTCCAAGCTGTCGCTGTTCTTTGGGCCCACTCATTTACGAAAGCTGTTTGTTCTCAGTCTCTCTAAACTTTCTCGGTGTTCCAATTCCCTCTCTCTTATGAAGAAAATACATGTGCTTCTAAATCTCATAGACTATTGGATACTCACTTTCCTTTGATACCCATAGATACATTTGCATACATTTTGTCCTGTGAAACTGTCTATTGCCCATTTATTTCCTAGACTTAAAGGATCAGACATTTGAAGGGCAGAGGAAGTCTCTCTTCACCCTTATAACATAAACCAGCTCTGAAAAACAAGTCCTTATGTGCACAGTTACATAACCAGAACCAATAAATCTAGGAAGCTGAAGTTTTTGCATAATCCAGGAAGCACCAAGCCCAAACAATTTTGACTACCAGTGGAGAAACAAGAGTCCAAGCACTTCCAGGAAACACAAAACAGTGACATGGGAAGGCATTGTGCATTATGTATATCCAAAATTTACAAAAGAATTCTTGAGAGAGAGAGAGGGGCAATGCTTTCTTTCTTTTAGCTGATCCCATCAAAAGTGAAATTTATATTTTACTTTATAAATATGTGGCTTTCCAAGCTGAAGGTTGCCACGTTCAGACATACCTGTGCCTGTACAAACAAACACATCAATCTCAATGGAGATGGGGTTTGCTTTTTTTGAATGAGTGCCAACCTCAGGATGTGTCCTCATTTTAAGGAAAACAAGATGTTAAAATTGGGTGAGATGAGGTTTGCAAGTTAATGCAGCTCTTTGTGCCAATGAGAGAAGCCCTTGTGGTAATCTTGCAGTTAACCTTCATATCCTGAGGTTGATCAGAAACTCTAACAGCATTTCAGGGAGGTGTCATTGTTATATAATTGTTATTATAAGACTGCAGGACTATTATATTACCAGTCCCCTTTCAGAAAAGGGAATGCCATTTTATTCCAGGTTGGAGATAGATCTTATAAAAAGGTTAAGTAATTTTTTTAATTAAAAAAAACAGAAAAAAGTGTAGAAATGTTACAGAATTTCAAAAATTAATGTTAAGAAATCATCACTGGTTGATATATTACATACTGTTATCATAGAAGTAGTTGTTCAAGTTACACTATCAAAGCATAAAGTTTATAGCTAAATGATGTGTGATAGCTAAATCTTAGAAACAGCCAAAATGCCCATCAACTGCAAAGTGGATGAAAAGATGTGCTGTTTTTATACAGTAGAATATGACTCAGCTATAAAAAAGGATGACCTTGAGGCTTTTATAGGTAAACAAAGGCAACTTGAGACCATCCTCATAAGTGAACTAAGTCATTTCTGATACTAGATCGTTGAAGAGGTTTCTGGAAACCAGAAAGAAGAACAAACACTGGAAAAGGTGATATTCTTTGCCTAGATGAACATAATTCACATGGTCAATGAAATCCGATGTTAAGACACTGGTAATTTTTTGAAAGGGTTTAGAGACTGGAAAGTTGTTCTAACTTAGGTCTGCCTCTCAGGGATTGTGCTTCAAGTGACAACTCCATTATTAAGTGAACTCTGGGAGATTCAAGAGGTAATGTTCCTAACTGGTTGTTTCTGTTGCATCATAGTGACACCTGTGCCCATGGAGCCTAGGGGGGAAATACTTTCAGCAAAACGTATTGGTTCAGCCCTATTAATACCAGGTAGTGCTACCTTCCCTGTTATTTCATTTGCTTCTCTTGGTCAAAGTTCAGATTCACTCCCTTGTTGTTCAAAAGGGTGTAAGTGAAGCCGCAAACATGGAAAAATTGAATTTGACATTAAAATAAGACTCATACATCAACCTTTCAGTATAGACAGAGGAAGAAAGACAGGGCAAAGAGGCAGAATGCGTAAACAGCTTTGAGCACTGAAGCAGGTAAATGTCCCTGAGTAAAGGGGACCTACTTTCTGTAGAAGGCCACGTTGACATTGAGGACTCAACAGAATCCCACAGAAATGACGTCTCCAAAGTCCACCAATTCTTTTGGTGACCAGGAGACACAGAAGGCAGGAAGTACATCTTTGATTGTCACCAAAGGGTGAAAAATCCAATTAAGGCAAAGGATGCTGACATTGGAATTGACATTCTCTCCATATCTGAGTTAGGTTTTAGCTTAGCCCCCATTTCCTCATTGATACATTGTGGAAAAATACTATTTTATACTGTTATGTCTATCAAATAAACTAAAACTGAGTTCATCAAGTTGTAGTCCAGTGCTAAACCTAGGAACTGACTTGTTTCTTTTTTGTGATGAATGAACTTGTACTGGGGCCATGGCCATCCTCTTATTTTATGTGCAGTGACAGGCACTTTTATGCTGTAATTGCTGAATTTACATTTGTGTACAATGGTCATGAAATCCCAAAATAACTAACACCTAGATCTTTGCAGAAATTTTTGACCTAAAGTATGCAAAACATCCACTAAGAGCTCATATCCTTAAGTAGCATAGAACTTTTATTCTGTAATGCCCAGCTGATGAAATGTCATTATGTTAATTTTGACTTATATTCAAACTCCTAAATCACAGAGAAATTGATTAGCATTGTATTCTACTTAATACACAAGTTGTTGAAATAAATAAATAATCTTTATTACTATTTAACAGGCAGCTCCCAGCTTCTGCTAGTTTTAAATGTGGGGAGCAGTTCTACACCATGTATTGTCATTCAGGATAAAATGTTTAATATAAAAGTACAGATTTGAGATAAATCTTGAAAGCATTTGCTCTTCATTTTCTATTTTATTCTTTGGAACTTTTCTTTCAGACTGTAAAGAACTTTTCTCTCCCACCAGTTAGCAAGGAGCCACTTTTACTCTGCCCATGCTCTCTAAGCCATGAACATCTCCCAAGTGAGAAGGACTCACTAACAGTTTGGCATTGAGGCTGAGTCAGGGCTTTAGTTTTAGTCAGGGATTTCCAAAGACAGGAGATATACTTGTATCTTTTTCTGTCATCCTTATATCTGTATCTCTCTCTATTATCTATTTTATTTGGCTGTCTATCATGTCTATCTATCTGTCTATTCATGTGTCCTACATCTATCAAAGGGATGAGAAGGCATTATTTAGAGCAATGGACTCACTGAATCATGGAAGCTAAGAAGTTTCATGGCTGTCTGTCTGCAAGCTAGAGGACTATAGAAGTTGATAGGTAAGGTCAGTCTAAATCTGAAGGCTTCAACACCAGAAAAGCAGATTGTGTAACTCTATGTCCAAGTTGCAGGGCTCAAGCTCAATGCCTCCTGGTATGAATCCTGAAGTCCAAAGACTGCAAAAGCTGAGCTTCTGATAGCCTGTGGCAGGAGCTGAAACACATCTTAGCTCTGGAAGGGGTATTCAGAATTGCCTTTGTCCATGTATCTGTTCCTGCTGACCTCAGATTATTGGTTGGTTCCTGCTCAATTGAGGGTGGGTCTTCCCTCCAAATCCAGCAACTAACATACCAGTCTGCATCACTAATATCATGGAAAGCCTTAATTATGTGGAAAGTAACTAAGTTACCCTTTCAGCAGAAAAGGATAGGCTCAGTGCCTCCTCAGGCACTGAAAAAATTAGTGAGATAAAATAATACTTTATAGGTATCTGGGCATCCCATAATCCAGTCAGGATGATATCGCAAATCAACTGTCATACTGAAGCCTAAAGTAGCGTCATGACTGAGTTTTGTGCTTCATGACTGAGTTTTAGAACAGGTGAGTAGCAGAAGCTGATCAGGCTCCTGATCTTAGAACCATGCATAAGGAAAATGATTCAACAAAAACAAGATGCAATATGGTTTTTTGGGGGTCCAGGAAGGTCAAAACTCTCTTGGTGCAAAGACAGAGAATTCTCTGGATTGTTAGTATTTATTGGGTCTTTAACAATTCAAGACTGTGCAGAAAGTAGAGGGCACATTTGAGGCAAAGCCTGAGAAAATGAGCAGGCCTTGAGAAGTTAGAACAAAGACATTCAAAGCAGCAAATCTTACTAACTGGGAAAACTGATCTCTTAGGTTGGCAGTTTATTGCTCTTGCGTTCTCAGTGGAGTTTAGCACCCACTACTTCAGCATTATCTTGGCTTCAAAGACTGTGACCAGCAACCTAAACTTACATGGTCCTGCCCCCAACAGGTGAGACTTGTGGGGAAGTTTCCTCCACGAATTGCTCAGTTACTAGCAAGGAATCCCTGGGGACATGTTCAGTTTTTACATCTGAAATATTAGGAGCTTTATACTGTAATAAAAAAGTAATAAGTAACTATCAGGAAAGGAAGACAGCATTTGGGAATTCTTGTAATTCCTACTCTGTATGTGTTTTTCACCCCTCAGTGTTAAATATCCCCCTTATTTCTCTGAGTTTGCCAGTGAAGAACCTCAGCATGGTTATGTTTTTCTCACACTTATTCTTTTTCCCACACATTGATGGGACTTGAGTCCTGATGTGGGAACAACTTGATACATCTTAGAGATCACAGTGAAAAATGTTGGGAAGATAAAAGGGAAATCTTCAGATCTACAGCTCCAAACGCCTTGTGTTGATGTTTCGGCAAAGTCTGAATCTCCATAGCATAAAAGAGCTGCTCTTGAGTCTTGCACAAGAAGTCATTGTCAAAAAAAAAAAAAAAAAAAGAAGTCATTGTCACTATTAGCTGTGCTCCTTCTCTATAGCAATACACTGGGACTATCTCAACCTCCAATTGTGATTCCATTTCATTTCCATGTTTGGTTCTTCAATTGGACTTGCAATACACAGACATCAGCCTTGGCTTGGAGTCAGTGCTCCATGTATATAAATAAAGAAACAAGAAATAAATAATTGAAAAAAATAATGGATGAGGTCAAACTATACTCTGTAATAACCATAGTATCCTTGATCTCCATCATATTGACTTCCTTGCAGCCCAGCATGATATGACCCCCATAATCACTTCTCCTCTTCCCAGCCTTGACAGGTGGGACTCAGCCAATGAGTGAAGATTCTGAGATCCCCTTTGTGAATACTCTTCAAATTTCCAGTGCATAATATATTTCTACTGAAAAACCTGGACACATTCAATGAAGACAGTCCCTGAGATTCTTACACATTTTAAAATTTGACATTCAGTTCTTCGGTACCATGCTTAACTCTGTCAAAGGCAGACATAAGTCTCTGAGAAATAAAAGGAGAAGAGAAAAATAAAGGTATTTCAAGATGCTTGAATGAATAGCTCACAGAGGTCCCTGCATTGGACCCTTTATTACTCCCTGTTAAATTTTCTTTCTCCATTTCATACAAATGGGCTCCATCCCTTGCTACCTAGTACAGTTTCTGCTGAATTTTTAGGTTCTGTGAGGTCACAGATCACAGAAAAGCAGGACCAAAATTACATGAGGAGTGGAAGAGAGAAAAGAAAAGAGAAAAAAAAGTTATTTTGTTTGTTAAAGGTCAGTCTAGCTGGACCTCACACATTGATTTTCTTAGCTGTTACAGTTAAACAAGTCTCAAAAATAAATGCATTATAGGCAATGGTATGTTTGCAGCCATGGAGCTGAGCTTTAATTCCAGAATGCAATCAATAAGTCTTTATGTTTCCATAACAGAACATGAGCAGAAAATCTGTGATTGGGTGTATGTGTTTGTACACTTGCTGATATTTCAGACCAGTGACTGCTTTGACAAATGATGCCCTGCTTCTAATCAATAACTCATAAACCTCAATTTGCTTTTTCTTTACCTTGAACTATAACCAAAGGAGGCAACCATGATTATAATTTACTCTTAAAACATGGGTAAGAATTGACTGAGTGTTTGTGCATATATGTGTCAATGTGACCCAGAGGGTAAACACAAAACCTACAGAGTAGCCTCACCTGGTGGGGACTGTAGGGACTTATTAAACTCTACTGGGAAATAAAAACACCGCTAAAGAAATTCAGTTGCAGATCATTAACGTCTCATGGTCTTTGACTCAGAATTGTAGTTTATCTGAATCTCTCCAGTGGAAATAATCAGTTATTAGGGAGGATAGAAGTATTTATTGTAGCATTATTTGTAAGGTGAAAAGTAGAAGCAATCCAACCTTCCAATAATCGTAGTAAATGTTCAAAGGTATATAGCACACATGAAGTATTAATATAATGGAAGATTTATAAGAGAAAAAAGTGAGGAGGAAACTACATACTTGCTATTATTTGAAACCTGCAGAAAAATATACATAGTAAAAATGTGGGACATTGCTTCTACTGGCCCGCCCTTCCACTGAGAACATCGAACACCTCAGCAGGGTCCAGTCAGTGTGAAAAAACTTGAAACTTCACTCCCGGGCAGCGAACCTTGGACTACAGTGGGTTAACTGTGTCAGTGTGGTGAGTATGCCCCTAAAATAGAGGTGTACAGGGGATAAATAGGGCCAATAGTAAAGTCCCCTCCAACTAACTTTAAGACCTTGGTGAGCCTGAAAATAATGTGGGTGACCCCCTCCTATACACACACACACACACACACACACACACACACACACACACACACACACATGAATCAGGCAGAGTGAAAATGGCTAAATGAAAAAGCAAAATGCAGTCTCAAACATCTAGTCCACTGGAAGCAAGTACAGGAGACAATGAAATAGAGGACCCCAGGGCTGGGGATTTAGCTCAGTGGCTTAAGTGCCTGCCTGGCAAGCAAGAGGTTGTGAGTTTAATCCCTGGCACAAAAAAAAAAGAAATAGAGGACCCCAAAAGTAACACACTGGCAATCTTGAAAAGATAGTGAGTGAAATAAAAAAATAATTCCATGGGGCTATAGAGGAAATCAAATTAGAAGTACCCTCCCATGTAAAGACAGAAGTAACAACCTTAGTAAAAGGGTTGCTGAATGTAGCTAAAGAAGAAATAGAGAAAAAAATTACAGGAGCATGGAAAACTGATGGAAACCTTGAATGAACAATATAATTCATGACACAAACTCAAAGAGACACACAAGAAACAAAAAATTCTATTGAAAGCGTGCAAAACAGCCTAAATGAAGCTGAGGATAGGATTTCAGACTTTGAGGACAGGATCACAGTTAGTGATCAGGAAAGGATAGAACTTTTAAAAATAACAAAGCAGCATGAAATGACAAGCCAGAAGCTTCATGATGATGCCAAGAGCAACAATATAAGAATAATGGGCATTAGTGAAGATATAGGAGTCCAGGCAAATGACATACGTAAAGTATTTAGAGAAGTAATACCAGAAAATTTCCCAAACATGGGGAAAGAATCTGATATGCAGATAAGTGATGAATATAGAACACCAAACAGTCACAGTCAACATAAATCCACACCCAGACACATGATAATTAAGATCTCAGACATACAGCATAAAAACAGAATACTAAAAGCTGTCAGAGAAAAGACACAACTCACCTATCAAGGAAAGCCCATTAGAATCACGGCAGACTTTTCAGCACAAACACTCAAGCCAAGAAGGGCTTGGAGTGAGGTATTTCAGCAAAACTTTCTGTACCCAGCAAAACTTTCATTCAAATTTAATGGAGAGACAAAATACTTCCATGACAAAGAACAACTGAAGAAATTCATGTCCACCAAATCAACCCTAGAAAGAGTACTGAAGGACATACTGGACAGAGATAAAAATGACCACAATCACCAACACAACAACAGAAAGAAACCACCAGGTAGGATAAGCAATTAAATAAGGGGAAAAGCAGAAATAACTGGAACATAACATGGCAAAGATGAGCGAGTACATATCAGTGATTTCTATAAATGTAAATGACCTCAATTCACCTATCAAAAGAAATAGATTGACAGAATAGATCAAGAAACATGATCCCACAATATTCTGTATAAAAGAAACAGTAACACATCTGACCCAAAAGGAAACTCATAGTTTAAAAGTCAAAGGATGGAAAACAGTTTCTATGCAACAGGAACCCAGAAAAAAGCAGGGGTAGCTATTCTATTTGCAGACAACGTGAACTTGAAACCTAAAATGATTAAAAGAAATAAAGAATCTCACTTCATACTTGTTAGTGGAAAAATTAAATTCTTAAATTAAATTAAATTCTTCAAGAGGAAGAATTAATAATTATTAATATATACGCACCAAATACAGGATCACTCAACTATATAAGACAGATACTAATGGACATGAAAAAATAAATGCACAAGAACACAATTATAACAGGGCATCTTAACAGTCCACTGTCACAAAGAGATAGATCCACTAGACAAAAAGTCAGCAAAGAAATAACAGAACTGAATCATACCTGTGAGCAATTGGACTTATTAGATGTTTACAGAGTGTTCCACCAAACCACATCAGAATACACATTCTTCTCAGCTGCACATGGGACATTCTCCAAAATAGACCATATATTATCCCATAAAACATTCTTAAGTAAATGCAAAGATATTGAAATCATACCATGCATAATATCTGACCATAGTGCACTGAAATTGGAAATTAATGGTAAAAGAAATTGCAAAACCTGCACAAATACATGGAAATTAAATAACAACCTTTTGAACAACCAGTGGGCTACAGATGAAATTAAAGAAGAAATAAAGCAGTACTTATGATTCAATGAAAATACAGAAACAACATACTGTAATCTATGGGATGCAATGAAAGCAGTCTAAGAGGGAAATATATAGCAATAAATTGTCATATCAAGAAAACAGAATGAGCACAAATAAACAACCTAATGCTCCATCTCAAGCTTCTAGAAAAAGAAGAGCAAGCTAAACCCAAAGCTCATAGAAGAGAGGAAATTGTAAAGATTAGAGCAGAAATCAATGCAATTGAAACTAAAAAAATACAAAGAATCAAAAAGCTGGTTTTTTGAGAGAATATACCAAATTGACTAATCCCTAGCTAACCTTAACAAGAAAAAGAAAGAAAAAACCCAAATTCATGCAATAAGAACTGAAATAGGGGAAATTACTACAGATACCATGGAAATTCAAAACATCATGAACACTTACTTTGAAAATCTCTACTCACATAGAGTGGAAAACACAGAGGAAATGGACATATTTCTAGAAACATATGAACTACCAAAGCTCAACCAAGAAGATATAGCAACTCTGAACAACCCAATATCAGCTATTGAAATTGAAAATGTAATTAAAAACTTATGAACAAAGAAAAGCCCAGTTCCTGATGGATTCACAGCTGAATTCTACAAGAAATTTAGAGAAGATTTGATGCCAATACTCCTTAAACTTTTCAATGAAATTGAGAAGAAAGCAGTTCTCCTTAAATCAATCCTGGAGGCAAGTATTACTCTGATACCAAAACCAAAGAAAGATCCAACCAAAAAGGAGAACTATAGGCCAATCTCATTAATGAATATTGATGTAAAGATGCTCAATAACATACTGGCAAATAGAATGCAGCAAATCATCAAGAAGATTATATACATCATGAGCAAGTGGGGTCTATTCCAGGAATGCAAGGGTGGTTTAAAATACACAAATCAATAAATGTAATACACCACATCAACAGAGCCAAAAACAAAAACCACATGGTCATCTCAATAGATGCGGAAAAAGCTTTTGGTAAAGTCCAACATATGTTCATGATAAAAACCCTTCAGAAACTTGGAATACATGGTGTCTACCTCTACCTTATAAAGGCCATCTATGACAAACCAACAGCCAACATTATACTAAATGGACAAAAACTGAAAGCTTTCACTTTAAAATCAGGAACAAGACAAGGATGTCCACTATCACCACTCCTTTTCAATATAATTCTGGAAACACTAACCAGGGCAATCAGAGAAGAGAGAGAAATAAAAGGAATAAAGATAGGAAAGGAAGAAGTTAAATTATCACTATTTGCAGATGACATGATACTCTATACAGAAGATGCAAAAAACTTCATTAAAAGGCTACTAGAAGTAATAAATAAGGTCAACAGTATAGCTGGATACAAAGTCAGTGCTCAAAAATAATAACATTCTTGTACACAAACAAAAAAATCACTGAGAGAGAAATTATGGAAATATCGCCCTTTACCATAACATGTAAAAAAATGAAATACTTAGGAATCAACCTAACTAAAAATGTAAAAGACCTATATGCTGAAAATTATACTATGCTGAAAAAGGAGATTGAAGAGGATATTAGAAAATGGAAGGATATTCCTTGCTCTTGGCTAGGAAGAACAAACACTGTGAAAAAAGCCACACTCCCAAAACTGTTACACAGATTTAATGCAATCCCAATCAAAATACCATCAACATACCTCACAGATCTAGAGAAAACACCCCTAAAATTCATTTGGAAACAGAAGAAACCTAGAATGGAAAAGGCAATTCTGGGCAACAAAGGCAAGGCAGGAGGCATCTCAAATCCTGACTTGAAACAGTACTATAAAGCCACAGTGATAAAATCAGCTTGGTACTGGCAAAGAAATAGACCTGAGGTTAAATGGAACAGATTAGAAGATACAAGAACAACTACAAAGATACTCAGCCACCTGATATTTGACAAAGGGGCTAAATATGTCCACTGGAAGAAGGATAGCCTCTTTAATAAATGGTGTTGGAAAAATTGGCTCTCCACCTGCTGAAGACAGAAACTAGTTCCATATCTAACACCATTCACAAAACTAAAGTCTAAATGGATCAAAGACCTCAATATTAAAACAGAAACACTAAATCTACTGGAAGACAAGGTAGGTAGAAGTCTTAGAGACATAGGGTAGGCAGAGAATTCATGAACAAAACACAAATGGCACAGGAAACACTTCAAAGAATCAACAACTGGGATCTCATATTATTGAAAAGTTTCTGCACTTGAAAGGAAATCACCAACAGAGTGAAAAAAAACCCCACAGACTGGGAAAGAATTTTAGCCATCAACCTCTCAGACAAAGGACTTATATCCAGAACATAAAAAGAATTGAAAAACATCAAGCCCCCCAAATTTAAAGACCCTCTCCAAAAATGGGCATTTGAAATGAACACACAGTTCTCAGATGAAGATATACAAATGGAAAATAAATACATGAAGAAATGTTCATCATTCCTGGTCATTCGAGAAATGCAAATTAAAACAGCATTGAGATTCCACCTCACCCCGGAAACAATAGCTGCCATCAAGAAATCAGCTGATAACAAATGTTGGCGAGGCTGCGGGGAAAAAGGAACACTGCTCCACTGTTGGTGAGAGTGTAGACTGGTGCAACCATTATGGAAATTCATATGGAGAATTCTCAGAAGACTAAGATTGGAAGCCCCGTTCAATCCAGCTATTCCCCTCCTGGGTATTTTCCTAGATCTTCTGAAAATTTCATATTTCAGTAATATATGTGCACCCATGTTCATTGCAGCAAAATTTGTAATAGCTAAATCTTGGAAACAACCAAGATGCGCATCAACTGCAGAGTAGATAAAAAAGATGTGGTATTTTTATTCAATGGAATATTACTCAGCTATAAAAAAGGATGATCTTGAGGCCTTCATAGGTTAATGGAGACAACTTGAGGCTATCCTCATTAGTGAAATAAATAAGAATAATATTTATAAATATCACATTGTGTCTCTAGTATAAAAAGTAATAAGTATAAGAGTAATAAACCCAAAATGTGTAATTGCTGTTGTAAAAAAGAGAGGAAAAGAAAGTGCTTTAAGTGATGTAACTGCATGTATGTTTGAGTGTGTAGGGTGGATGACCATTTTGCTGAATCTTTGTTGGGTCTTTTGAGCAGAACTGTTTGCAGTCTCACTGTTTGAATGTCTACTATGTATCCTTTGCCTTTGTAACTTGAACAACTACATCCAAGATGACAATATGTAATTTATCAACTAGTTATTTCTTAGTGTTTTTTTTCTTTTAGAATTCTGTGTTGTTGCTGCCCTTTTTCTGTTTTGCTTTTTTTTCTCTTTAAAAAAATTTTAAATGTGTTATTGCTTTTGTAAAAAAGAGAGGAAATAGGAAGTGCTATAAAAGATAAAACTGCATGTATATTTAAGTGTGTAGGATTGATAGCCATATTTCTAAGTTCCTGTTGGATTGTTGAACATATCTGTTTGCAGTCCCATGGCATGGATGTCCACTTTGCATACTGTAATTTTGTAACTTGAACAACTATTTCTAAAAGGACAATATGTAATTTATCAACTAGTGATTTCTTACTGTTTATCTTTTTTTTGAAATTCTGTAATATTTCTACCCTTTTTCTGTTTTTTTTCTCTTTAAATTAAAAATAACAAACAGAAAATTAAAAAAATGGGACATCAATATCCTAAAATATATTCAGAGATGGTTTTAAGTGGGTGGAATATTTTTTCCTTCATTGTATATTTTCCAATGTATTACAAGTACCATTATTAAACTGAAATTTCTGCTATATGCCTTGATATCTTAAAATAGCAGACTGACGTCAAAATAAGAAACTATAGGAGAAAAGCATTATAGATTTATTTTCAAAGTTCTAAGCATTTAAATAGGACCATTTCCCCTGGTAAAAATATGAATAAATTTATACGTCAAAGGGCAAGCTCAATGTGAAAAAGGTAAGTGTCAGCTTTATTAATATTTGACATTATTTTAAAGTAGCTATGCTTAATACATAATAGCAGTAAAACAACAGACTTAGAATGAGAAGAATCACATATAAACTTTCCATAACTAGAAACGTAAGTGAACAACAATACATCTAGATATTAAAATCATTACAAATTCAATGCTTAACCAAATAAAAAATGACTGATATAATTCACCTATAAAATTAGCAAATATATTTCAAAGTATTATATTCAGGATCAAAGGAGGTGTCAGTGCTGTTATCTGGCTAATGTGTAGGCCATTCTATCAGATGGGCTTCTGTGGTCAAGTCGCTATATTTAATAGATCCTGGTAGGACACTAGTGGCCATTTTCAGAATAATAATAATCTGAAAGAGACCTCATAGCCTCAGAATCTTAGAACTGTCCCCTCTATTTCTCCTACTGAGGTTTGCTATGAACTTCATACAGCACTTTTCCTACCACAAATGCCTCTAGTGCTTTCTCATGGGCCCAAGTCGGAAGCTTGCTTGTGCTACAACCTGGACTGGCTACAGCCCCCTACTAAGACCTGGCAGCCCCCAGTGCCAACAGGTGAATGAGGTAGCAGCGTTCCCAAGGATGGACTGGCATGCCACCTTGAGACCCTAAAGACATATCAGGCTTACTTCCTGATGGTAGAATTATAAGAGTAAATGTCTCTTCTTATTTTAGAGTGGATTTCTGTGCATACTCCAGATCACTGTATTCCTAAACTCTTCCTCCTATGGCTGGACCCTGAAGGTTTGTTGGTTTTGTCTCCTACTGCCTAGAGTGCACAGATCCTATCAATGGCTTCAATATGCTTGTCCTTTGCTGTTCATGTGATGTCATCGTTGATGTGGTGGAGTAATAGCCTATTTGTCAAATATTCATCTCTAGAAGGCTATATTATGATGAAAGTGAGGGAATTAGCAGAGTGGAACGAAAGTATGCCTATGTTCTTTTGCATCCTGTTTGTGTGATGTGCCTCTGACTGTGCCATTAGATAAATGGCAAACAACACAGTTTCCCAGATTCTAATTTATGCTGCAAATTCTGGGGGAAATTATATATACTAAACTCCAACTTGACAAATTGCAAGAAAATTCAAAAGTAGGAAACCCTTCTAGAGGCACGTTATTATATCTCTGTATCCTAGATCCAAAAGCAGATGTGTTTGAGTACCGTGCTTAGCAGAGAATGAATTGTTAGTCCAAGAAAATGTGATAGAACACAGTTGGGACTGAGTGAGACCCCAAGCAGGCAGCTCTGACCCTGTGCATGCAGCACACATGAGGCACAATGTTTTCTTCAGCCCTCTGGCCTTCAGAAGCAGCCCACATCTTTCTTTTACCAGCTGTCACCCTGCAGCTACTTAAGACAGTGCAAAGCCTTCTGCAATGGGAAACAGCATTGACCTCTCTGAGGATTTAGTCCACTTTCTCACCTGGCCTCCAAATTCATAATGCAGATGGAGACAGCATGTGATTTAGCCTGAGAAGTCATGGGCCTGCTGAATGATGAAAGAGATTAGCAGACTTTCACAGCTAAGCAAAATGGCATCTAGACATTGACTTTCACACTCAGAAAGGACATGATATATTCTTTTATGATAAAATAGAAATAAATATTGTTTTTTATGTTAAATTCTAAATTACTGGGATAGTGAGAATTAGCTGCTTCCATTTATAAGTGAACAGCACATATTACTCCTAAGTGTCAGCAGAATAATTTGGGATGAAGGCATTGCTATCATGGGGCCAGCCTATCATGCACTGAAAGTGAACAAAATGATTTTCTTCTCCATTAATTCACCAGTACCAGTTATTTTGTTACAGCCAAGGGAAAGTGACTCATACTCAGCCCCCAAAGTTCAATTAATAAAATTACTTTTATTTTAAAGACATTCCTATGTACTGGAATTCCTTAAGAAACAGGATAACACGTGAAGTACACAGGTGTAATAAAAGACAATCATAAGTGAAGTGAAACATAATCCAAGGTACTATATGTGAATCCATATGAACACTTACTACATTTCTTTTCCCACCTGTTTTATGTTATTTTTGCATTTGCTGTAAACTCTTTACACTTGGAGATAAAAATGCATAATTATATGCTAGAACTAATTTTTCTATTAAAAGTTAGCATCACTCTCTAGCATCTCTTACCAATTCAACAGTTAATTATTTATGACTTGGATAGTACAGAAATAAAAATTTATTCTATCACAGATCAGGACAAGAGCCACAGGAAAAGAAAACACAAAATTCCAAATTATTCTTTTGATACTTCCAGGATCCTACCACTTCATAGCAGTCCCTCTCAGGGGGGAATATTACCTGTTTTCCAAGGTCTTGTTCTTAATTCCTGGTGAAATTCTCTGAGATCATACAACTCATATTCTGTATGTCTGAAACACCATGACCATTTGGATTTTACCAAAGTCAGCCAACAGATGGAAGAACTACCAGGCTCCCTTAGATCATGGATGCAGAGGCCGTTAACTGCTGTGAAAATCCTCTTGGGAAGCAATTTCCTAATTGTCTCTTCTCAAGCAAGGGAACCCATTTTTCTCTTCTCTATATAAGCTTCATACATTTGTATATCTAAGCCTGTGATGGATGGACTCATGATTATTTCTGAGATGACTTAAGATCATCTTTCCCATTGTCCAGTTGTAAAGTATTTGGCTGTATTCATGATGATAATCTTATCAGCAACCACTCTTCTGATGCCCCCAGCTTTCAGGCAGCTCCTTCTAATAAAACTGCAAACTTCTAAAATTATTTAGGTTTGTTTTTTATTCCTGATGCTATCATAGATCTGGTGAAAAGTTTCTGGCAATACTCAAGCTGCAGCCTTAATGTGGGCTGCTTTGAAATTTCCTCCATCAGTCCAATTAGTACATAGCTCTTTGTCTCAGTCTAGTGCAAAGTTTCAGGACATGGACAAAATGAAGAAATTTTTCTGATGGAATGTAATGCAAACAACCACTGTTCCAAATCTCATTAGAATCCTGTTCTCTATTGAAATCTCTTGAACCTGGCTTTTGTATTTCTTAAATTTTATTTAAAAAGAGGGGAAAAGTAAAGCCAAACAGAAAAAAGGGTAGAAACAATACAGCATTTCAAAAAAAAAATGAACAGTAAAAAATCACTAGTTGATACATTACGTATTGTCTTATTGGATGTAGTTGCTCAAGTTACAAAATTAAAGCACACAAAGTGGACATTGAAACAGTGAGGCTGCAGACAGTTCTGTTCTCTGACCCAACAAAAACTTAGCAACACGAACCTGGCTTTTAATGTCCACATTTTTAACAGCTTTCTGGATTGATGAGCTCTGACAATAGTATACATCAACTTTTGTTCAAAATATTTTTGAGCTTCTGTAAGTCACATCTTCACATTTTCTGAACTTCCTTTACGAACCAGTTCCAAGTCTTCTGAACCCCATGGTTATGATTCTGACAGCATTGCCTTCACTTTTGATACCAAATTCTCAGTCATCTCCTTATTGCTGGAACAAAATACTCAACATTCACAGCTCAAAAAGGAGAGTTTTATTTTCCTCGCTGTTTCAGTCCGTGATTGGCTGAGTGGGTCCAAATCGGAAATGGCATGACAAGGGGGCATGGCAGAAGACAGTTACTCAGCAGGTCTTAACTATTTAAAGGTGACAAAATGTCTAATATTTCATTATGTCAATATTATAACAATGTGCAATATTATGTAATGTTTTTCTAGTTACTGTTGTTATTGTTGAAAACACATACGCAATATTGTATTAGCATGTTTGTTGGAATACAACGAATTTTGTTCAAAACTTTTTTTTAAACAGGGTCTCACTGTGTGATTCAGGCTGACCTTGAACTAAGTATGTAGCCCAGGTTGGCCTGGAACTCACTGTGATCCTCCTGCCTCAGTTCCAGAGTGCTGGGATTACAGGTGTTCATCATCGGACCCAGGTTTTATTCAAATCTTAACTCAAATACTTAGTGCAGTAAGCCTTACTGATTTCATTTTCAAAATTGTACTAAGCTTTACAGATGTATGTAAATACCAAGTGTCATAAGACAAACCAAAAACTTCGAATACAACTTGGTATACAGAACATGCTGTCATTGTTTGATTGTCCACCTTTTATGCTTTGATTTTATAACTTGAAAAACTATTTCTAGGATAATGATATGTTGTTTATCAACTACTAGTGATTTCCTACTGTTTTGTAAAAATTCTGTATTATTTCTACCTTTTTTCTGTTTTGCTTTTTTTCTCTACATACAAAAAAGCCATGTTGATTTTATTTTATTTTCTTATTAAGGAAAGTAAATGGCTAACTTCTATAACACAAGCTAGAATGAAATGTTGGCTTTCTTAAGTTTATTGTAGGCTAAGTATTCATTGGCAGATTACTTGTCTTCCACTTAATTCGAAGCTGTGACTTCTGTGGAATGTTTTTGCTTACTTAAAATTACACACGAAAAATGGAAGTTCCCACTGAGTATAATGACAATTCTTATTTTACAGGAAAGGTAATGCACTTGAGCAAATCTTTATAATCTCTTAAATTACAAAAATTAGACAAGTAATATTTTGGTCAGTGACATGAGGACAAATCCTATTGAACTATATCTTTGTAGTATATTATGGAAAATCCTGCCATTTGAAAGTTTTAATCATGTAGTTTCATTATTCTTACAGAAATTCTCTGGGTTAGGGATCATATTTACTTGCATGAAAACACTAAGTCACAGAAAATTATTTCTTGGAAGCTCGGCCACCATATGCTTCCTAATTGGATGAGTTCCATATATTTCATGGAACCTGATCAAGATTATTTCTTCTTCAAATATATATGAAAAGAATAACAATTTTTATAGTTTGAGAATCCACTGTAGACATGTGGTATGATTGAAACATGGTGTGTATTTAAATTTTTTAAAGTAAAATTTGAAAAGATTCATTACCATTAATCCCCCTCATTAAACTCCTCCTGCTCTTTGAACACATTTATCTTACCATTCTTGAAACTCTGAAGCATTCTGAATGTTCTCTTTGATTAATGTCTTTTGGAAATGTGATTTAAAAAATGTGATGAATGGAGCTGGGTGTGGTTGTACATACATGTAATCCCAGCACTTGGGAGGCTGAGGCAGGAGAATCACCTTGAGTTCCAGCCCAGCCTGGGCTACATAGAGAGTCCCTGTCTCAAAAAACAAAACAGAACGTGACGAATGCTGTTGCCAAGTGCCACATAGCAGAAAGGCAGGCTCTCAGAAATATAATAGTGTGCCCCATCCTCACTGGTCACCAGGCCTGGCCCCTTGCAGCTTCTGGCCCTTCCCTAAAATGAGAATGACTATGAAAGGTAAAGGATTTCAATCAACTCAGGACACAGAGGAGGCACAACAGCACAACTCACGATGCTAATACAAAATGACTTCTAGAACTGCTTCAGAAAGTGGCAAGAAATGGGAAGTAAGTGTGTTTGGTGTGAGGGGCAGTGAATCTTTTAATGTAGTCATTTCTGAAAACATGTGCATTTATCACAGTTTTGATCACCTCTCATATTGATGGAGTACTATGTGGTATACAGATTTTGGGGGAGGTAAATTGATATAGACATGTTATTGTTGTTAGTCTTGCTCTAATATCATTTTACTGGTTGTTAACCTTTTCCACTTTTATGTGCTTACTGATTTTTATCATCTTAAAAAGAACACCAGGGAGACCCCTTCCCCTCCAGTTTAACTTCTTCTTTCTAAGACCAAATATTGTTACATCAAAGGTGATATGAAATTCCTCAGATTACAGCACACATTTACTGTAGTGAAAATTTCAAAATCTCCTTATTTTACTTTGAGAAGAGATGTTCTGATCCCAGAAAATTATTTTAAGCAAGTATGTCACAGAGAAAATCCATGAAAGCCCCAAGTCTCACTTGGTGCCCTGTGTGGATTTGGGTCCTCATTCAGAAGACCTGGTCCTCTTTTTGCTTTGACTGAAGATTTGATAGAGTAGAACAAAGAAGAAATAACCATAGACATGAACAGAGGTAATATAACTTAAACACCTGCCTGGCTTTCTTCTGTTCCATTCACCGCTGGCTGTTGGATGACTGTGCTTATTAAACAAAGAAAAAACGACATGTGAAAACAATTAGTGCTTTAAAGAAAAAAGATCTCATGATGAAAGAGAAGGGCGAGCAGGTAGCGCTGCAAATGTAGAGCTGAATTTGTGTGTAATTCAGTTGAAAAGGCTCCGTAGTTTGGTCAAAAGCATTATGCAACAGCGCTTCTCAAAGAGCCCTTCATGTTCTGGCCCCAAATACGAAGCCAAAGGGCCTGTTCTCCACACTCAGCTCAGTGGTGTGACGGAAAGCCTTGAAAGCTAACTTGTGGTGCGCCACAGCCTCAACTGCGTCTGTTAGAACGTGGCTGGACGCATGAGTCCCCAACATTAGGACATCTGCATGTCCGGGCAGATTCCATCGTCAGCATTTGTGGAAAGGAAATTCTTTCAAGCGCCTTCCTGCCATGCTGACTTACCGGTGAGCCGGCAACTCCATGCAATGTGTGGGTGCGCATTGCCTACACTTCGCGGTGCAGCAGCCGGACAGGCGCCTCTGGGGACTGGGATCAAAGGAAGTGAGCTCCGCTGTTTTCGGTGTTTATTGTGGTCCTGAGTCCTTCAGGGAGGCCGCGCAGCTGCATATTGCTCAGGGAGCTTTGCTGTGCCGATGGCGTGGCAGGTGGAGTGGAGTCCGCAGGCTAAGGCAGCTGCCGTCACAGCGTGGGTTAGGTCACCCGGCAGAGCTTCGCAAGGGAGGACACCGGGAAAATGGGCAGGATTCTCCTCCATCATTCATCGGACAGCACATGCACATTAAGAAACTACCTCAGGGGGAAAGAGAAGATCCGAGAGGATCAGACTATCAGGAACAGCAACTACTCTCCTTGGCTGGTAGGGTCTTAGCCTGAAAGATCTTTGTTCAGTCATGAGCAAAACTTCTAGACTGAGAGCCTTTAAGGCAATGCCTAGCAAATTTTTAAGTATTGGAAAAGATAAAACTGTTCCTGAGCAAACTTATTTTGTCTGAAAGCAATTCTGAAATGTACTAATAGAGTCTAAAAAATAGCACGAAACAAGGTACAATGCATATTATCTAACATCTATTTAACATTGTCAGGCATACAACAGCTAAGAAAATATAAACCATAATGAATAGAAAACTCCATAAAAATGGATCCAGATGTGACAGATATAAATCAACTCTTGGAAGACAAGACCATAGAGATTTTTTCTACAGACATATTTTATATATTTTAAAATTTAAGTAAAGGCATGGAAGTTATATAAAAGACACAAATTGAACCTCTAGAAATAAAAATGACAATGTTGAAATAAAATATACCAAGTAAAATTTTTAGGAGAGTAACTACTTCAAATGAAAATGTAGTGGACTGGAAGTCACTTTGAAAGATGAAATACAAATCAAAATGAGAAAACAGCAAAAAACTAAGTATCAGTGAGTTTAAGATACACAGAAATGGAGCAAACTTGAAACATGTAACTGAAGTTCTAAGGAAAATAAAAGAATTGAAAACTGAAAAATTAGTTTTGGAAAAGTTTACCTTGACACAGCTATAATCCTGAAATTCTTAGAAGTTCAATGAACACAAGGGTGTGTAAATACACAAATGTACATAAATCTATGAAGAGAAATAGAGTGTACAAATATAGGCAAATTGCAAAAAATATCAGTGATAAATAAGCCTCTTAAAAACATCATGAATAGAGGGGAGGTAGGCCCGCACGTACTGTGAGGGGAGTTCCAGTTTTCTGGCACTGGCTGGGGAGAATTTGGGACACCATTCTTGGCACTTTGGTGCCTGCCCAGACCCCTAGGACAATGGACTAGCCTGCAGAGGTTTTGTGGGCTTGAGAAGACCACATCCAGAGACCTTTATTCAACCAGGGGACCAGACCCCTGCTGCCCAGAGAGGGGAGTTATGGCCTCAAGGAGAGAGGAGCCAAGCCCATGCCACAAGGGGAGTTCCAGCATCCCAGCGCTGGCCCTGGGAGAGTTTGGCCTCTTGAGTCCCAGGAGGAGCTGAGGGCATAGGAAGTGATTTCCAACATGCCCAGGGAAAGTTTTGGAACATCACTCAAAACACAGAAATATAGGAAAATGACAAAACAAAAGAACAAAATTCAATCTCAAACCTCCAGCCTATCCCAAGAAAGCCTGGGAGTTATGTACATAGAAGAAAATACTAGTCATACATCTGAAATACCTGAAATGATATCAACTGAAATAAAGAAGCAGTACAGGCAGCTTGAAGGAACTCAAATCAGAAATAATCTCCCAGGTAAAAGAAGAAATAATAAAAGTAGTGAAAGAAATAGTGAATGCATCTGAAGAAGACACAGCTAAAAATTAGAGGAACAAAGCAAACAGATAGAACCCTTGAATGAACAGTATAAGAAACAAACAGAATACATGAAGCAGATTCAAAGGGATATACAGGAAATCAAAAATTCTATTGAAAGTTGCCAAAACCTCCTCAATGAAAGTAAAGGTAGAATTTCATATCTCAAAGATAAGATTGCAGCTAGTGAACAGGAAAGGAAAGATCTTCTAAAAATAACAAGGAATCAGGAAATAATATTCAACAGTTGCAAGATGATGCAAAGAGAAACAAAATAAGATTAATAGGCATAAATGAAAAGAAGGGGAAAACACAAATGATATCAAGAAGGCTACTTACAGAAGTAATAGCTGAAAACTTCCCACACATGAGAATAGAAAATGACATTCAGATTAGTGAAGCATATAGAACTCCAAACAGCCATAACCAAAATAAAACTATACCCAGACATATAATAATCACCATCCAAGAAATCCAACATAAGAACAGAATATTGAAAGCTGTTAGAGAGAAAACACAGATCACCTATAAAGGAAAACCTATCAGAATCACAGCAGACTTCTCAACACAAACAATGAAGTCAAGAAGAGCATGGAGTGAAGTATTTCAGATCCTAAAGGAAAAAGACTTTCAACCCAGACTGATGTACCCTGCAAAACTGTCCTTCAAAATGGATGAAGATACTTCCATTACAAAGAACAGCTGAGGAACTTCATGATCACCAAACCAACCCTGCAAAGAATACTCAAAGACATTCTAGATACACATAGGAAAAAAACCAGTAAGTAAGACAGACAAACAGAGTGGAAAGGTAAAAATACAACAGCAGAAAGATAACATGTCAACAATAAAATGATATATAACAGTTATAACCATTAATATAAATGGCCTCAAGTCACCAATTAAAAGAAACAGACTTGCAGAATGGATCAAGAAAGAATGTCCAACCATATGCTGTTTACAAGAAACCCATCTAAGCCAAAAGGAAATTCATAGACTGAAAGTCAAAGGATGGAAAATAATACTTCATGCAAAAGGAACTCAAAAAAAAGTGGGGGTAGCTATTCTGCTTGTAGACAATGTGAACTTCAAACCAAGAATGATCCAAAGAGATAAAGAAGGTCACTACATACTAGTTAGGGGAAAACTTCAAGAGGAAGAGATAACAATCTTAAACATACATGCACCAAATTCTAGAGCACCCAGCTATACAAAGCAAGTATAAATGGAAATAAAAATTCAAATAAGCAATAACACAATCATAACAAGAGACTTTAACGCATCATTTACACAAAGGGACAGATCAACTAGACAGAAAATCAGCAAAGAAATAACAGAACTGAATCACACCTGCAAACAAATGGACTTGATAGATGTATAGTGTTCCACCCAACATCAGAATATACATTATTCGCAGCAGTACATGGGACATTCTCTAAAATAGACCTTATACTAGCCCACAGAACATATTTAAGTAAATGCAAAAGAATTGAAATTATCTCATTCATGTTATCAGATCATAGCACCATGAAACTAGAAATTAATGATAAAAGAAACTACAAAAACCCCACATGCACATGGAAATTGAATAATACACTTGAGCAATTAATGGATCACAGAGGAAAATAAAGAAGAAATTAAACAATATCTACAAACAAACAAAAATACAAATACAATTTACCGGAATCTGTGGGATGCAATGAAAGCCATCCTCAGAGGAAAATTTATTGCACTGAGCTCCCACATTAGGAAAATAGAATGAACACAAATAAACAACCTGATACTATACCTCAAACATCTAGAAAAAGAAGAGAAATCCAAGCCCAAATCCAAAAGAAGGGAGGAAATTATAAGGATCAGAGCAGAAATTAATGCAATAGAGACTAAGGAAACAATACAAAGAATCAATGAATCAAAGAGTTGGTTCTTTGAAAGAATAAATAGAATTGATAAGCCCCTAGCCAACCTAATTTAAAAAAGGAAAGAAAAGACTCAAATTCATGCAATATGGAATGAAAAAGGTGAAATCACTACAGAGTCTATGGAAATAAAGAAGATCATCAACACCTATTTAGAAAACCTCTATTCTAATAGGTTCGATAACACAGAAGAAATGGACAGATTCCTAGAAACATATGAATCACCAAAGCTGGATCAAGAAGATGTAAAACTGCTGCGTAACCCAATTTCTATCAATGAAATTGAAAATGTAATTAATTCCTTACCAACAAAGAAGAGCTCAGGCCCAGACAGATTCACTGTGGAATTCTACAAGAAATATGAAAAAGATTTAATGCTGACATTCCTCAAACTCTTCAATAAAATTGAAAGGGAAACAATTCTCCCTAAGTCATTCCTGGAAGCAAATATTACTCTAGTACCAAAACCTGAGAAAGACACAACTAAAAAAGAGAACTATAAGCCAATCTCCCTAATGAACATAGATGCAAAAATTCTCAATAAAATTTTGGCAAACAGGATGCAGCAAATCATCAATATTATACACCATGACCAAGTGGAATTCATCCCAGGCATGTAGGGATGGTTCAACATAACTAAATCAATAAATGTAATTCACCATATCAATAGAGCCAAAAGTAAGAATCACATGATCATTTCTATAGATGCAGAAAAAGCTTTTGATAAGATCCAACACCCCATTCATGATAAGCATTGGAAGAAAGAATTGGAATAAATTGTCTTATGAAAAAGTCATCTATATGCTCCAGAGTTTAGCTTAGTTGGCTAAGGTCCCACTCTGTAAACTTGAGGTTGTCAGTTCCATCCTGGATGCAGGAAAAAAAAAAAAAAAGGAACTACAGAATACTCGCCCTGTCCTTTTTGGGCTGGGGATTTAGCTCAGCAGCATAAGCACCTGCCTTGCAAGCACACGGTCATGAGTTCTATCCCCAGTACTGATTAAAAAAAAATAAAATAAAATAAAGGCCATCTACAACAAACCAACAGCCAGTGTCATATTAAGTGGCCAAAAACTGAAAGCCTTTACCTTAAAATCAGGCACAAGCAAGGATGTCCATTATCACTGCTCCTATTCAACATAGTACTGGAAATACTAGCTAGAGCAACTGGACAAGGGAGAGAAATAAAAGGAGTAAACATAGGAAAAGAGGAAGTTAAACTATCATTATTTGCAGAAGACATGATACTCTACATAGAAGACCCTGAAAACTCCATTGAAAGACTCCTAGATATAATAAATAAATTCAGCAAATTAGCTGTATACAAAGTCAATAGTCAAAAATCAATAGCATTCTTATACACTAACAACAAAATCACCAAGAGAGAAATAAGAGAAGCCACACCTTTCACACTAGCATCCAAAAAAATGAAATACTTAGGAATTAATCTAATGAAAGAAGTAAAGAGCTATACAGGGAAAATTATAATACCCTAAAAAAAGAAATCAAAGAGGATCTCAGAAAATGGAAAGACATCCCTTGTTCATGGATAGGAATAATAAATGTTGTGAAAATGGCCACTCTCCCAAAATTGCTATACAGATTCAATGCAATACCAATGAAAATACCACTAACATCCCTCATAGATCTAGAGAAATCACTCTTAAAGTTCATCTGGAACCAGAGGAGACCTAGAATAACAAAGGCAATTCTAAGCAGCAAAGGCAAGGCAGGAGGGAGGCATCACAATCCCTGACTTGAAGTTATACTACAAAGCTGCTGTAATAATATCAACATGGTACTGGAATAAAAACAGATCTGAAGATCAATGGAATAGACTAGAAGACACAACCACAATTATGAACACACTCAGCCACCTTACCTTTGATAAAGGGGCCAAACATGTTCACTGGAAGAACAATAGTCTCTTTAATAAATGGTGCTGGAAAACTGGCTATTCATATGCTGAAAACTAAAACTAGACCCAAGCCTGTCACCATGTTCTAAACTAAAATCTAAATGGATCAAAGATCTAAATATTAAAACAGAAACATTAAATCTGTTGGAAGACAAAGTAGGTA